>SJYW01033437.1:128774-143594 GCA_006410735.1 Raphicerus campestris
GGCTTTCAGCCAGCTCTCTGATCTTCGGTGGGCTGCGTGAACAAAATCAGACAGGGTTGTGTTCGTCATACAGAGAATGTCCATCATGCAGTTGAAACAGTCCCAGCCCCAGCCTCCTGGACCTACTCCCACACCCTCTGTTTTAATTCCTGGGGCTTCTGCAACAAAGCTCCTTAAACAACACATATAACCTCATAGTTCTGGAAGCCAGAAATCCCAGATCAGGGTGTCTACAGGGCTGCTCCTTCCTAGGCTCTGGGTGGGGTTGGGGTGGGGGCAGGGAGGTGGTCAGTGCCGGGCCCCTCCCCCAGCTTCTGGTGGCTTGCTGGTAACTTTGGGCATTTCTTGAGTCATCAGATGTATTGTCTCCATCTTTCCCCGTGGATCTATATTCAAATTTCCCCCCTTTTTGGGTAAAAACACAATTGTGTTGGATTAAAGCCCACCGTAATGAGCTTACTTCTGCCAAGACCCTATTTCCAAGTAAGTTCACACTCACAGGTCTGAGGGGCAGCCAGGATTCCAACACAGCTTTTTGGGTTGTTACTGTTCAGTCGCTCAGTCGTGTCCAACTCTCTGTGACCCCGTGGACTGCAGCACGCCAGGTTTCCCTGTCCATCGCCACCTCCCGCAGCTTGCTCACGTTCATGTCCACTGAGTGGCTGATGCCCTCCAGCCATCTCGGCCTCCGCTGCCCACTCCTCCTCCTGCCCTCGATCTTTCCCAGCATCCGTGTCTTTTTCGGTGCAGGGATGCAATTCAGCCACAGCGCCCTCCAAGGTGCCGCGCCCCCGCCAAAGACCTCCGCGTGTGCGTGTCCCTCGGGCTGGAACATGTGGCTGCCTCCGCCGCTGCCGCCGCTGCTTTTCTTTAATTGTTTGGCCTGCGCAGCACGTGGAATCTATTTCCCCGACCAAGGATCGAGCCCCCTGCAGTGAGAGCGAGGCGTCTTAACCTCTGGACCACCAGGGACATCCCTGGCCACCTCAGCTTCTGCTGTCCGTGGCCGCCCTACCCTTAGTGCTTAGCCAGCAAATGCTGGCTGGCGCCCCTCCAGTGAATACACACCACATATTTCTCCTGCCACAAGTATAGAAAGTGTACCTCCCCACCCCCACTCAGAGCAAAAGCTGCGGCGTGAAAATATGTTTTGAGCACTCGGCAAGCATTAAAGACAAAATATAATTTCCCCAGGATTAGCTGGGTGCTTGAGTTTGACGTCTTTCGTGTTCTTGGTGCCCGTTTCGCTAATGTGCAGCTGATCCTTCTTAAACCCCCTGGGTGATTGCATTCATTCCTTTCTCTTTCCTTAACTTTTCTCATTTGCTTTTCTAATTAAAAAAGTAATTCAGGTTCATTGTAGAAACGTCTGAAAGTGCAGATAAGCAAAACAAATAAAAATCACCCGTAATCCCCTCACCCAGAGATAACGGCGCTGGGGGTTTACTCCAGATCATTTCTCTACGCGGATGGCTCCTCGCGGGCAGCTCGCTCTATGTTTGAAAGCTGAATGGTCCATTTTTTAGCATATGTATTTATTTGTGCATCATTTGCAAGAACACTTTTTTTCTTTTTTAGCAGTTTACTAATATTGCGCGTTTAGCCTCTGATTATTTGCGGCTTGATGTATTAACAGTCCAGAAGTGTATTCATTTGAAAAGCAACCATCCTTTTAGTCCGCCCCTGCCCCAACTCCCTCACCATTCTCTCCAGAGGTAACCAACTGCAGTTAACAGTTGGGTATGCATTTTTCTAGATGGTTTGTATGCATGAGTGTGCTTTTTGAAATGGCTGTGGGTCAGGGTTTTTTGGTGTGGTTTTTTTTTTTTTCTGCAAAGCAGCTGTTTTTTGTAAAGTGTTACTTAATAGTGCGGGCATCTTTTTGTGTGAGTGAGTGGGTTTCCGTTGCATCCCGTTCGTGTTTTCTGGCCTGTGTTCATCACTTTAGTAGCTGCCTCCTATTCTGCGTGTCACTAAATCCAGTCCTTGTGATAGGACGTTTCCTGATCTGGTAAATAGCTGTACAACCAGTATCTTTGGACACAGCTGTTTANGTGTGAGTGAGTGGGTTTCCGTTGCATCCCGTTCGTGTTTTCTGGCCTGTGTTCATCACTTTAGTAGCTGCCTCCTATTCTGCGTGTCACTAAATCCAGTCCTTGTGATAGGACGTTTCCTGATCTGGTAAATAGCTGTACAACCAGTATCTTTGGACACAGCTGTTTATATCTTTATCTGCTTCCTCAGGATAAACTCCTACAAATGGAGTTGTTAGAGCAAAGGTGGGCGGTTACACAGAGGGCCCGGAAGCTTTGCCCACCTGAAACTCTCATCGGCGGTGCTGAGAACCCACGTCCTCGCCAGCTGTCCCTGATGAGCACTGCCCANGCTTTTTGGCTTCCCTGCCCTCCTCCTTCCCCCGCCCCCACCAGCCTTCACTCGATGCAGACATCTGGCTGGCTGTGATTTGGTTGATCACCGGTATCTCCTTGGTTCAGGTGGCCTTGAAACTCAGCAGAGGTGGCTCTGTGTCTAACCTCTGCAGCAGCCATTAACAGAAATGAGCAAACGTGAGCATCCTTGGGGGCCGAGTGCAGATGTGGCCACTTTTCCAGGGCATCGAGCAGGTCGAGGGTCAGGACCAGGCCTGCAGCATCCACCCGTGGCCTGACTTCAGCTCCAGCAGGGTCCATGGCACCTGCTCTGGGTCAGGGCTACCGATATACCCCTGGCGAGGGCACACCGTCATGCTCAGCTGGCTCGAGGCCCTTCTGACAGATAGCAGGTGACTGCTGTGTGCTGGGGACAGGGCCCAGGGCGACTGCTGTGTGCTGGGGACAGGGCCCAGGGCCAGGCACCTTCGGGAGGTCACTTGCCCTTTCTGAGCCTCGGTTCCTCAGCTGTGAAAGGAAGCTGCCGTCACTTGTCTTCACGAGGGTGTGTCGGAGCCTGGGGACTCCCAGCCCCCGGGGTAGCTTCGTGCCCACTCCTCCCTGCGTCTCCCGGGCCCCCTCACCCCCGGAAGGGGAGTGAGGCCCGCCTGGTGGGTGTGTGTGCTCCACAGACTCCCTCCCCCTCCCCACCCTCTGTCCTACCCTGGGTACCCCTGGTCCTTGTGGGCTGAGTTATTCCAAAGGTGCCCCTGTCCATGCTTGCTTCCATCCCCTTAGAAGAAAATCGGTGGAGATGGGGGCCAGTGGGCAGGCCTGGGACCAGTTGCAGCCTCGACGCTAACTCTGGCTTCCTTGGCAGGTCCACAACGTGTCATTTGCCTTTGAGCTGATGCTGGACGGAGGCCTTAAGAAGCCCAAGGCTCGCCCTGAAGGTAACACCCTGACCCGGGTCTTCGAGGGGCTGGGTGACCGGCCGTGTCTCTGCCATCAGGTCCCGAGTGTGTGGCTCAAAGGCCAGGCTTTGCCGACCCCAGCTCCCTGTCGCCCTCGGGGCTTCGGAGACCTAGAGTCCTGTGCTGGCGAAGCCACCGAGGCCGGTTCTTCAGTAGCCACTTGACTTGGAGGACGTGGCCTCTGCCCCACGGGCTCAGGGTTCGATTGCCCACCAGGTGCCCTTGCTCAGACTGGAGATGCTGCTTCCTATCTTGAGACAGTATGTAAGGTTGGCTGCAGGTTAATGCCTGTCGGTCACTGTCCTGATGGTCCAGTGGCGCCTGTGAGCAGGGGCGCAGCTCGGTCATGGCCTGTGAGGTCTGAATGGTGGTAGAGGCCAGCAGATCCCCGGCAAGAGGCCCCCTCGCTGCCGCACCTGACTCCTGTGTTACATGACCTCTACCGGGAATCTCTTAACTTGAGCAGACAACTGAAGCCGTGGCGGCAGGTGGCGGGCGGGGTGGGGGGGGGCGTTGCTTCTCAAAGCATCTTCCAGTTCAGGGGCTGTGGACCAGGCCCTCCAAGTCCCGATTATAACAAGTTTGCAGGCGATGCCATTGCTCCTGGATCCCCGCCCACAGTGACAGCTCGAATCCTGGGTGGAGTGTTCCTATTACCCTCCACCCACGCCCCCTGGGAGGCTCAGCAGTCACTGCCGAACACCCATCGGAGGACAGGAACTGTCCCGTGACCCATGACTGCAGCCCTCCCCAAGCCCTTGTCGGAGCTCAGAGAGCAAGGGAGCAGCAGAACCAGGTGCCTTGACCCCCATGGGGACAGGGCCCCTTCCCACCAAACAAGGTGCTTGGACTTCCTGGGCCACACCTTGGTCTTGACCTCAAGGGGGTAGGACCATGGTTCCTGCCTGCCCTGTCCCAGGAGTCGGGCAGGATGGCCCGCGGTCCCCAGTACGTGTCCTTGGCTGTCCTAGACCCTGTACCACGCAGACTTGTCTGGCCCCATCCTGGAAGGGATGAAGGAGAATCCTCACCATACCAGTGCTCATCCCGCGGGGTGGCGGCCAGGGGCTCGGGAAGTGGCCTATGAGTGCTCTGCAGGGGACGTAGAGGGTGTCCCCCCGCCTCCCGGCTGTTGGCACCAGGACTTGGGGCTCCTTCTCTCAGCCACAGTGGTTTCTCTGTTTTCCTTCTGCAGATGTGGTGAACCTGGACCTCAAATCCACCCTGCGGGTTCTTTACAACCTGTTCACCAAGTACAAGCACCTGGAGTGACAGTGAGGAGCCACAGTGGCCTCAGCGGGGACGCTGCCTCGGGAGGCGCCCTGGCTTCCCCTCCCAGCCCATGGGTGCTCCCCACCCATCCCACTTTTTTTTTTTCTGGTAGATTCTCTTCACCTTCTTTCCTTGTAATTCCACAGTGGGCATCATCCTTAGAAATGCAGGTTCCAAACACCAGTGCTTTGCAACCTCGCCTCACCTGGAGTGCCACAGGGGGCCAAGTCAACTGTTGATCAAAAGATGGAAAAGAAAAAAAAAACCAGAACCCGACCCGCAGCCCCTGGGAGGCGGGGGCGGGGTGCCTGGCGTTCCAGCTGACAGCCGTCAGTGTCACAGGTCATCAGAGACGTTGCAGCGTTTCAGCAGGGGCAATGGCTCGACTCTCCTGGTGGCATCTCCCTGGCAGGGCTCTCCTGGGCAGCCAGGCCTTTTTACAAAAAAGCATTTTTCAGTTTGAAAAGAAAATTCCCTCCGAGCTCCTGGAAGCCTCAGCTGTGACCGGAGTGTCCACTCACATCCTTACTCCTTGTCTGGTCCGTGCGGCTTGCATTTTGCTTTTGCGCAGACATCTGGGACCCAGCGGACCCAGCGGCCACGGTCCATGGGAGGAAGGGTTTCTGAGGTGTTTCTTCATCTCTTGCTGCGGCTGAGTGGGCTGTGTCAGAGCCGACTCTACAAGGCAGCTGGAGACAGCTCCGCTGGGAAGTCTCCAATCCCAGAGGCCCTGTTTGAGGATGGATGCCTTTCCAAAAACCTTTGGAAAGCAGGCTGTTTCCATTTGCAGGGGCTGCCGTAACAGAGTGCCGCGGGATGGGGGGTGGGTTAGGGCACGGACGCTCACTGTCTCAGCTCTAGAGGGTGGAAGTCGAGATGGTGGTGTCAGCGGAGCTGGTGGCTGCAGCCTTCTGGGCTTGTGAACGGGCACCGTCTTACCTCGCTTCCTACGCTTCCCCCCATCTGTGAGTCTGCGTCTCATCTCTTATAAGGACACCAGGCAGAACGGATTGGGGTGGACCCTAATGACCTCACAGTACCTTAATTACCTCTGTGAAGACCCCTGTCCCCAAATACCGTCATCTGCTGAGGTCCTGGTGGTTAATTCTTCAATATATGGGGTCGGGTGGGCCACAGCTCAGCCCATAAGAGGGGAGGTGAAGTGTTCACCTCTGTCCTCCGCGAGTTCCAGCTTTCTGCAGCCTGTGGCATCCTTGGGGTGCCCTGTCAAAGGAAATGCGATTCCTCATTTGTGTGCTCTTCACCCCTCACCTGCCTCATCTCAGGAGAGAAAGGGGCACCCCTAGGCTGGGTCTCAGGTGGGTGTTCCACTGGGTCACCCCCATCCCCACCTCCCTGCAGAGCTGGGGTTTTCATGACACCTGGACCCCCGAGTTTGCTCAGTACCCCGGCAACATGGGGCTTTCTCTTCTGTGATATCCGCCTTCCCCACTGTAGGTCAGAGCTGTTGAGCACGTTGTTAATATCACGTTGCGTACCAGTGCACAGGACTTAAAGAACAGCTGCCTGTTCCGCCTGGGCTCGGGCGGCTGCCAGCCTGGGGCTGGGTTCAGAATAGCCAATTTGATGGAGGAGGTTACCCAGCAGGGGAAAGAAATAATTAAAACGGCATTATAGCGTCTCCTGCGGGAGGCGGTGACATTAAAGATCCACGTTGGCAAAATAGCCGAGGCTGGAATATTCTGTGCTGCCGTTGTTACACGTGTGGAACTGTGGTGCTGGCGCCAGGGAGGCGGAGGCCCCTCCACCTGCTGGGCACTCGTGGGCCTGGCGGGGTGATGCCAGTTCCTGGGGGCCTGCGGGGGTGGGGGTGNGAAGTGCAGTGTGTAATGCTCTCATGTTCTATGGTCTCTCTCCTGGCTGCCTGGTTGCCTGCCCCTCCACCTGGTGGGCACTGGTGGGCCTGGCGGGGTGATGCCAGTTCCTGGGGGCCTGCGGGGGTGGGGGTGGGGGTGAAGGAAGGGAGGCCTGGGTTTGGAAAGAAGCCTGGGGTCTTCAGCCCAGGTGGGCAGCTCCCCCGGCCTGTTCCACGTCCTGAAGGTCGGGGTGAGGGGCGTTGGTTCTTCTGGGGAGGGAGGTGGTGGTGGGGTTCAGCTCCCAGGGCAGTAAGCCCACTTCAAGCCCACTTGTGTTTCAAGCAAGAAAGTAACAGGAATGATAAATATGTGGGAAAACTATAGACAGGCCCTTTTATCTCATAATGCTGACTCTTTAAAGCCCTGCTCCAGCAAAGCCTGTCCTCTGGTCTCCAAATTACTTTTTCTCAAACTGGTGCGAAGGCGTGGGTGTGCCTTCCACCCACCTGTGCAGGACCCCTTGGGCCGTCCGCGTCACTTTCCTCCCTTTGCTGTCTGGACTGAACCAGAATTGAGAGCGCACTGGGGTGAGGGTTGGGAAGCAGTTTTGAGGCCGAAGGGAGGGTGACTTCTGCAGTGGCTAGATTCCTCCTCTTGGGACCTGCCCTGGTGGCTTGGGGACACCAGCTGTCAGGAAGCGAGCGTCAGGGCCCGGGGCCTCCCCCCTGCAGAGGCCCACATGCTGCAGCGTCTTCTGGGGACACGGGGGCAGCATAAACAACTTTCCTCNCGCCCGTCGTCCCTGGTGGCTTGGGGACACCAGCTGTCAGAAAGCGAGCGTCAGGGCCCGGGGCCTCCCCCCTGCAGAGGCCCACATGCTGCAGCGTCTTCTGGGGACACGGGGGCAGCAGAAACAACTTTCCTCTGACAGTTGCTGGGAGTTCCTGGGATGCAAAAGCTTCCCTCTCAGTCCTTAACTGAGGAAAGTTCTAGAACCCGTCCTCCTCCACTGATTCCCATTTGTAGTGAATGACCTCCCCACCTTCGCCCCGAAGAGGGACCTTCATCCACAGGAACTAAGTGAAAACACGGTCATCGGTAGCCGTGCAGTGATGGGCACAGTTCGTGACAGGCCTCCTCTTACTGTTCTCTGGGGGGCCTGTCTTTTGAACGCCCTCCCCTCCCCTGGATTTGGGGCGCCTGCTTGCAGCTCTGGTTCCCCCCGAGCACAGCACCGTGAAGGGCTGAGCCCAGAGCCCCGCGTGCCCTGAGGCCCTAACTGGACGTGACACAGGAGCTGTGCTGTTTTAAAGCAGCCACATTCTCTTGCCCAATTTGTGTGCCAGTATCTTTGTGTCCTTGATTTGTTTTAAGCAGTGTTTACTTTGGATTTCTGGGTATTAAATAAAAGCCACTGAAACCCTGGCTGTGTTGTCAATCTGCCCCATGGGTAGGAGGCGGGAGCCGGCTTTCCGGACGGCGTGCGGTGGTTTATCCCAATAAAGGCCGCTGCCTGTCTGCGTGCCGGGCTTTCTTTTGCGCCTTCAGCCGTCATGCCTGGGCCACCCTGTGCTTGGCGCTGGCCCCATGACACCAGCGCAGCCCTGCTTCCCCGGGGGCTGCCCGTGGACGAGAGACGAGCTTGCATCCTGCGGGGGAAGGGTCCCCAGGGAGGGGCCGCTGCACCAAGGGTTTCCTGGGCGGGAGCAGAGACTGGCAGCTCACAGCAGCTGAGTCACACTAATGAACGGAGCGGACCAGTCTGCCCAGGCACCTGGTTCCAAACCCTAGCGGGAGATGCCAGTGGCCAGTGGCACGAGCTGCTATAGGGCCCTGGTCCCCTTCCTACCCTTTGGGGCCAGGGACCCTGAGGTGACCCCCGACGGGGCNAGGCACCTGGTTCCAAACCCGAGCGGGAGATGCCAGTGGCCAGTGGCACGAGCTGCTATAGGGCCCTGGTCCCCTTCCTACCCTTTGGGGCCAGGGACCCTGAGGTGACCCCCGACGGGGCCAGATCTTTGAGGTTCCACGCTGGCCTTGCTATCAACCCTCCCCCGCAGAAGTCGGGGATACTTCAGGTACATCAGACTTTGCTCCACGTCAGAATTAAAACGGTGACTGAACGTGCGGCTAGCCTGGGGGTGAGGCAGCAGCTCTGTTTAAACACGCTGAAAATGACAGACTGTTGCTGGGAGGATCCTGGGCTTAGGAGAAAGCCCTGAGCTCGCGTTTGGCTTTGTTCCCACGTGACTGCTGACGAGGTCACGAACCCTCAATTTTCCAGAGGGCACGTGTGCCCAGTCGCTCAGACGGTCCGACTCTTCATGACTGAGTGGACTAGCACCCCACCAGGCTCCTCTGACCATGGGATTTTCCAGGCAAGAATACCGGAGTGGGCTGCCATGTCCTTCTCCAGGGGAACCTTCCCAACCCAGGGATCGAACCCACGTCTCCTGCATTGGCAGGCGTATTCTCTACCATGGAAGCAAGCCCCTGACTGTCGCCATACTTACTGCTCCGTATGAGGGTGGCNCGGAGTGGGCTGCCATGTCCTTCTCCAGGGGAACCTTCCCAACCCAGGGATCGAATCCACGTCTCCTGCATTGGCAGGCGTATTCTCTACCACGGAAGCAAGCCCCTGACTGTCGCCATACTTACTGCTCCGTCCCTTACAGTACTGATGAGGGTGGCTCTCTGCCACCCCAGCCCTCATACTTGGCAACAAGAGGATGCAGTTTGGGTTGTGGAGCGGGAGGAGGTGGGGAGGTGCAGGGTGTGGGTGTGGGCCCCAGGGGGCTGGTCAGTATTCCAGGACATACAGGAAGGCTCCCCCAGCTCAAAAGGCCCCTGGTGCTGAGCNGGGTTGCAAAGAGTCCGACATGACTGAGCAACTGAACTGAACTGAACTTGGGAGGAAATCCTTAGTTGATTTAAAGCTTTGTTGCCAGTGCCTAGAATGTACTTGGAAAAGTAGGAACACAACACATATTTTGGCTGCATTAATGGATTAATTATTCTGTTGGATAATTTCTATGGCTTTATCATCCTAATTTTGATAAACTTTAAAAATCTGTTAAAATTGTTTGATACTAAATACTGCAGTTGAATTCATCTATAAGTAAACATAAATCTCCTTGAAAATGATGANTGGCTGCATTAATGGATTAATTATTCTGTTGGATAATTTCTATGGCTTTATCGTCCTAATTTTGATAAACTTTAAAAATCTGTTAAAATTGTTTGATACTAAATACTGCAGTTGAATTCATCTATAAGTAAACATAAATCTCCTTGAAAATGATGATATTATTTAGAACTCTCTTTGACCATGAACTTCAGTACTTTTAAGACAGATTAATATGTCTAATTTGAATTCAAAAATTTGATGCTTAAGGGGATTGTATGCCAACTGCACTTATTCATCAAAGTTATTTTTAGCCTATATCTTTATGATTTTTCATTCTCTTCTAAAGTTAAGCCAATGATTCTTTATAAATATGTTCGATAACAGGTAAGTGGAATTGAGATGATACAGCACTGTGCCGAGAAACAGAATCCAGCCAGGAAAGTCTCTCTTACTAAACATCAACAGATAATAGGCCCAGATGAGAAGAAAACATTGTACATTTCTTTAGGGTCAGATTTTAAGCTGAAAGCATCTTTAGAAGCTACTTAAACATTTTTAACAATAGCCTTGCTAATGAAGCCCAGCTGTATATGTGGACTGAAGCATCCTTTAGGACACTTCTAGGTTAATAGTGTTCATTTCTGAGCACAAAATAAGAAATAAAGGCCACATTTACAATCATTCTGGATTGCTATACAGTGTAAGAACTAAATGAGTAGGAAGAATAAGAAAAGGAAAGGAATTGCTATTCAAGGTGGCTAGAGGAAAAAGAAATTAATAATATTCCAAGCCCAAGTTTAAGTAGGAACAGTAACAGTAGTTTTAAGGAATAATGTTTAGTGAAAATAACATCCCAATTCTCTAGGTTGTACCAGCTAAGGAAACACTTAGAATATATGATGAAAATGCTAATGGCTGTAATTAGGCACATCCAAACTTTTGGAAACCAGTTTTTATCAGATTTCTGAAAGATAAATATTAGCAGTATCATTCCATGTGTGAGAATCTAGGTAGATTGGACCTCTTCTTTACTGGTATTTTATAAACAAGAGGGTCACTGAAGAAAAAGAAATTCTGTATCGCCCCTAAGAAAAACACAACCTACTATGTATCAATGATTCATGTAATAACTGAATTATGTCATTTGTTCTTTGTAAAACATTAATATGTTTTGAAAGTGAAATAGTTTGCATATTTTAATCTTAGCTAGATCTGATGATTCTGTTATTTTATGCCAGTATATATTTCAATACCTTAGCTTTCTTTTTTCCTCTTCCTCTTCACATCCTCTCTCCCTTTCTTTCCTTCTCAGCCTAAAGTAATCAGTTTTTCACGAATGATACTGTGAACATAAGCATTCTGATAATAGCTCTCTTCTTTGCAAATGGAACCAATGGCAATATAAGCAGTTGCTCTAAATAAGTAAGCACTTAAGTTCTTCAACTTTTGCCTATTAGGTTTTGTATCCTACTCAGAACCTATTTCATTCTGAGAACAACTTGTTGGTAACTGGTTAGAAAAATGCAAAATTTTGTGAAGCAATTATCCTTCAACAAAAATAAATTAATTTTAAAAAAAGTCTGATCTTTTTCATTTTGTATGTTTTGTTTGCTCCAAGAAGGAAAAAGGTATTAATTGTCACTCACATCTGGTACTGTGGTGGGGATTCTAATTGAAACTGTCCAATTGTACAGCACAGATAAAGTTTCTAATCTTAATTAAATACCAGTGCCATTATCTGAAACTACCAGTTATATCTCATATTTAATAAAATTATCTTCAATGGCTCCCCATCTCACTCAGCGTAAAAGCCAGTCTTTAGAAAAATGGACAAGGCCTTGGGCTATCTCTGGTCCATGGTTAACCCTCTCCACCATCTNCGTGGCGTCAGTGGAAAGCCTCCACATCAGCCATCCCTCCCCACGGGGCTGTTGCTGGGTGTTGTTGGGGAGGACTGCTGTTCCCATCAGGGTCTCTGCCTTGTGGTCAGTCTTTGGGGAACCATGACATTGCGTGCCACCTGACCTCAGCAGAATGTGTAGACCCTGAGAACTCAGAGCAGGAAGGGACCTTCTGAGGTCATCTCGTTTAAGCCTTTCCCAGGCTGACAGCTCGGGTCATGCACGCTGCAGGGGCGGGGATGGTTCCTTCTGCAAGGACAGCATCTTGTGCTTGGGAAGCTCAGATTCTGTGTGGTTTCGTTTCAAGTGGAAATCTTCTGCGGGTATGATTTGATTCAATAAATCCTCATTTCCCTCACTAGTGACCAGGGTTAGCCCTTACCCTGGCGTGGGGTGTGGGGCCCTCCACGAGCTCAGCACAACAGGGACTTGAACTGTATCCGTGTGAGTGAGCGTGCATGCCGTCGCTTCAATCGTGTCCAACTCCAGGCCCCTCTGTCCACGCGATTCTCCAGGCAAGAATGCTGGAGTGGGTTGCCGTGCCCTTCTCCAGAGGATCTTTCCGACCCAGGGATCGAACCTGGGTCTTCTTCATTGCAGGCAGATTCTTTACCATCTGAGCTACAGGGAAGATCCAATAAAGAACCTTATTTAGTCAGTACCAACCCACTCCAGTACTCTTGCCTGGAGAATCCCGTGGAGGGAGGAGCCTGGTAGGCTACAGTCCATGGGGTCACAAAGAGTCGGACACAACTGAGTGACTTCACTTTCACTTTTATTGAGGGCCTACTGTGTGCCAAGCTGAGTCCTGAGGATGCAGCAGGGAGCAGGCTAGACACTGCCTTGCCTCGGGAGCTGAAGTGTGGAAGGGTATGCAGCTAGGGTGGGGTGGGCAAAGTCAGTGCAGACAGGGCAAGTTCTGGATGGAAAATAAGGCCGTGATGTACTAGAAAGATGCAGGAGGGGTGGGACACTTTGGAGGCAGAGGGATTTGGCCCATGTTCTCCCTCCCCGTGGACCTGGGAGGGCCCCATGGCTCGGCCCAGCAATGGGCTGAGGACAACCAGATAGGGTCTCGTAAAGTGAAACTTTGAAGCCACGTTGTATGTCTAAGCCCACAGCTCCCTTGGTGACATAGATGCAGCTTCCCTAACACGGGTGCAGGATGCTGATTTTCTGCATATGTAGAATATGGCTCAGGATCTCCTCCCACATCACGTTTCCTCCCACAGCTGCACACCCTTCCACACTTCAGCTTCCGAGGCAGGGCTGGTGTCTACCCTGCTCCCTGCTGCATCCTCAGGACTCAGCTTGGCACACAGTGGGCCCTCAATCAGTACTAACTTCAAGTTTGTTTAAATGCACCGGCATTGCGCCAGACGGCCAGAAGAAGTACATAAAGAACGATGGGGCATTTCACGGGGCCCAGGAGCTGCCTGACAGCTTGTCCATACTGTGGACAGGTGAGCATCAGAACGTATCCGTTCAGTTCAGTCACTCAGTCGTGTACAACTCATTGCAACCCCATGAACCACAGCAAGCCAGGCCTCCCTGTCCATCACTGACTCCCGGAGTTTACTCAAACTCATGTCCATTGAGTCAGTGATGCCATGCAACCATCTCATCCTCTGTCATCCCCTTCTCCTCCTGCCCTCAATCTTTCCCAGCATCAGGGTCTTTTCAAATGAGTCAGTTCTTCGCACCAGGTGGCCAAAGTATTAGAATTTCAACTTCAGCATCAGTCCTTCCAATGAACACCCAGGACTGATCTCCTTTAGGATGGACTGGTTGGATCGCCTTGCTGTCCAAGGGACTCTTAAGAGTCCTCTCCAACACCACAGTTCAAAAGCATCAATTATTTGGTGCTCAGCTTTCTTTATAGTCCAACTCTCACATCCATACATGACCACTGGAAAAACCATAGCCTTGACTAGACAGACCTTCGTTGGCAAAGTCATGTTTCTGCTTTTTAATATACTGTCTAGGTTGGTCACAGCTTTTCTTCCAAGGACTAAGTGTCTTTTAATTTCATGGCTACAGTCATCATCTGGAGTGATTTTGGAGCCCAAAAATATTAAGTCAGCCACTGTTTCCACTGTTTCCCCATCTTGCCATGTGGCCTTGCCATGTGCATGTGGGATCTCAAGTTCTCTGACCAGGGATGCAGCCCATGCTGTCTGCAAAGGGAGAGCAGAGTCAACCACTGGGCCACCAGCGAAGTCGCTCATTTAACATTTTATGCTTACATACTTTCAGAGAGTCCCTTGGACCACAAAGAGATCCAACCAGTCCATCCTAAAGGAAATCAGTCCTGAATATTCATTGGAAGGACTTATGCTGAAGCTGAAACTTCAGTCCTTTGACCACCTGATGTGAAGAACTGATTCATTTGAAAAGACCCTGATGCTGGGAAAGATTGAAGGCAGGAGAAGAAGGGGACAACAGAGGATGAGATGGTTGCATGGCATCACCAACTCGATGGACATGAGTTTGAGTGAACTCCAGGAGTTGGTGATGGACAGGGAGGCCTGGCGTGCTGCAGTCCATGGGGTCACAAAGGGTGGACACAACTGAGTGACTGAACTGAACTGAATTTCAGACCTAGAATAAAGTTGCTGAAATGGTATAAGGAATTCCTGTATTTATCCTGATCCCCATAAACATGACTGTTTTACCATATTTGCTTTTTCCTTTCTACCTTCTCAGTTCAGTTCAGTCACTCAGTCGTGTCTGACTCTTTGTGACCCCATGAATCGCAGCACGCCAGGCCTCCCCATGAATCATCACTATCTCTCAGAGTTCACTCAGACTCACGTCCATCGAGTCCGTGATGCCATCCAGCCATCTCATCCTCCATCGTCCCCTTCTCCTCCTGCCCCCAATCCCTCCCAGCATCAGAGTCTTTTCCAATGAGTCAACTCTTCGAATGAGGTGGCCAAAGTACTGGAGTTTCAGCTTTAGCATCATTCCTTCCAAAGAAATCCCAGGGCTGATCTCCTTCAGGATGGACTGGTTGGATCTCCTTGCAGTCCAAGGGACTCTCAAGAGTCTTCTCCAGCACCACAGTTCAAAAGCATCAATTCTTCCGCACTCAGCCTTCTTCACAGTCCAACTCTCACATCCATACATGACCACAGGAAAAACCATAGTCTTGACTAGATGGACCTTAGTCAGCAAAGCAATGTCTCTGCTTTTGAATATACTAGGTTGGTCAAAACTTTTCTTCCAAGGAGTAAGCGTCTTCTAATTTCATGGCTGCAGTCACCATCTGCAGTGATTATGGACCCCCCAAAAATAAAGTCTGACACTGTTTCCCCATCTATTTCCCATGAAGTGATGGGACCGGATGCCATGATCTTC
>SJYW01033437.1:151685-162842 GCA_006410735.1 Raphicerus campestris
ATGGGGTCACAAAGAATAGGACATAACTTAGTGACGGAACAACAGCAAAAGAAAAACGCCAACACTCCTTAAAGGAATGCAACAAAATTTGCCCAATAACGTAAAATCCTTAATATCTAGCATTCAGTTTTAAAACTACTAGAAATACAGGGCAGAAAAATGTGACCCGTAGCCAGGAGAAGAATCAGTTAGTAGAAGCAGACCAGGAAATGACAGAGATGCTGAAATTAGCATTCCACAAGACAACTGACCTGGGTGCTTTAAAAATGTTCATGTTATAGAAGACTGTTCCAGATTAAAAGCTGACAGGACATGGCAGCCGAGTGCCACCAAGAGAAACCTATGATTCCAAGTGGATCTTGGAGTAAAAATAATGCAAACAAAACCCCTGTAAACAACATACTAATATTTGGGGAAATTTGAGTGTGAATGAAAATATTACTATTTCAGTGTTAATTTTCTAGAGTGTCCTATGGAAGAATATGTTGGTTTCTAGGAGATAAATTCTGAAATATTTAGAGATGACATGTCACAATCCCTCCTTGAAATTTATTTGTAAGTGGTTCAGAAAAAAAGTGAAAGAAAAAGCAAAGATGTAGTAAGATGTCAAAAAAACGCAAGCAAACCTTCTTGAGATTGGGCAATGTAATTTATATCCCTTACGTAGTTCATCATCGTTGTTTAGTGCTAAGTCATGTCCGACTCTCACGACACCGTGGACTGTGGCCTGCAGCCTCCTCTGTCCGTGGAATTATATAAGGAAAATTAAGCTATGATGTGTATGTATACGTAGTTGCTCAGTCGTATCCGACTCTTTGCAACCCCGTGAAATGTAGCCCCCAGGCTCCTCTGTCCATGGGGTTTTCCAGGCAAGAATACTGCAGTGGGTTCCCATGCCCTCTTCCAGGGGATCTTCCTAACCCAGGAATCGAACCTGCGCCTCTTGCATTGCAGATGAATTCTTTACCTGCTGAGACACCGGGGATGTCCAAGCTGTGACAGATAACTCTAATATAGTTATACAAAATAATTATATAGTTTTCTATATGAAATTTAAAAATCATATTGCGTGACAGCCTCTTCCTCACTGCCTTTTGTGACAAACCCCGGGTCCATACAGGAGGGACAGAGCGGCAGACTAGACCATGCGTGCCTGTGTCTTCCTCTGCAATGTACAGACATAAGAGCATCTGCCTGCAAAGCTGGGTCCTAGTGAAATTAAAGCCCTGACAATTATCCTTGCTTCATCGTCAGTCACTCAGCAGATACTAGCATCAGCAATACCTTTTGTCATTTTCATGACCTTTCGTGAGCAGCCCCACTTTCCTGCTCGCACGCTCCCCACGTGCTCTGCCCCCTTTTCTGCAGGATCTGTCAGCAGAGAAAGGGTGGTTAGCCTCTGGTCACCCGGCACTGTCACCTGTTGCTATGGAAACTCTCAATTTCAGCCTGGCTCGTAAACACTCAAGCTCAAGAGACCAGCTTGAGTCCGCCCCGCTGTCCTGGGATCTCACCTTCTTGTGTTCCTCTAGTCCTTTGCACAGGCTGTTCCCTCCACCTGGAACATTCTTACCCATCTTTCTTCCAGCTGGCAAACTCTTATTCAACCATGAAAGCCCACATCTCCTTGGAAAACCTTGCTGTTCCCCTTAGACAACAATAGCCATCAGTGTTTATCCAGTGAGCCCACTTTGTGCCAGGCATTGCTCTAGGCACGAGGACTCAGGAACCTTAAGGGGCTGTGGTATGGGATCAGGAAAGGATCTGCTTCTTAGATAAGGCAGTTAGGGAAGGCTTTCTGAAGGAGGAGGCACTTAAGCTGATGATAATGATGCAGACTCGGCCATTTGAAAAGCTAGGTAGAGGGCACGGTAAGTATGAGCACCCCTAAAGCAGGTGGCACTTTCACGGAATAGAAGGGGTGTCCATGTGGCTGGGAGGGCGTGAGGATGGAAGAGGTAAGGAGATGAGAATGGAGACAAAGCCGGCAGATCCCATTAGGACCTTGGGCTGGGCCGGGCAGACCGGATTTCATTTTAAGGGCTACTGGATACTGCTGGTTGGTTTTAAGTGAGTTGAGATGTGAAGTGGGTCCTCTGGTGGCTTGTGGAGAACAACTCAGGGGTAGGAGGTGGGGTTTGAGTGAGCAGTGTGTTCCCAGCTAGGAGGCTCCTGTGTGGTCCAGGCGAGAGGACAAGGTGGGCCCTGGCCAGGCGGGGGACAAGAAGCTGGAGGGACAGCCTGGAGGCAGCGCTGACAGCTTGCTGATGGAGGGGCTGGGGCCTTGGGGGAAGCTGTCTCCCAGCCTCTGGCTTCAGGAACTGGCTTGGTTTGCATATCAGGGAGGGGAGAGGGACAGAAAGAAGAAATGTAAGCTCTGAGCTGCCTGCGAGGCGTCTGGGGAGTGCAGAGATGTGGCTGGGCCCATAGGCCCGGGGCAGAGCTTTCCGGAGCGGTTTCGGTGGCATAGCTTTCAGAGCATCAGTTTCTAACGCTCCGCCGGGAGGAAGCGCCCTGCAGACGCAGCCTGGACGGCTTTGCAGAAGCCACAGGCCCTGGAGGAAGTGAGCCGCTTGCCCCTGCCTCCCGGGCGGCCCCTGCCGACCTAGGGCACCGGAACTGGCTGTGCTTTGGAACCCGGGGACCACCAGCGCTTGAGCTCCGTGGCCTTCACTTCCCTGTGTGGAGAAAGCAGCCAGGTGAGTCCTTGGTTCTGAGCCTGAGCTCAAACACACAGAGAGGGAGGCTCTGGGAGGCCTCATGGAAACAAGGCCGAGAGAACCCGGTCTTAGCGGAGGTCCCACAGGGACGATGCCAGGCGAAGCACACCCTGTGCCCAGATGGACCCCCTGCCTCCTAGGCTTGGAGGCCGCTGCTCCCCCAGCCCAGAGGCCTGGGCAGACAGAAGGGCGCCCTCCCAGCTCTCGTGTAGCCAGGAAAAGTTTCCCTCTCCAGCCTGTCATCTCCCCTAACTCTCAGCCAAGGAGACCAGCCACCCCAAGTCTTCCAATGAAGAAAGGGAGGCCCAGGTCTGGGAAGGGACAGCCCCTGGGGCTGCTGATGGCTGGAGGCAGCTCCCAGCTCTGTGGACACTCGCTGCCTTTGGCGCCCATCAGGTTCAGCCCCTCCCGGTAAAGGGGTAAAGGAGCGTCAGGAACAGAGAGGGGAGGTTGTTTGCCCAAAGTCACACAGGAGGAGGAGCCCACCTGGAACCCAATCTCCTAACCTCCCCGCCTACCCCAGGCCTAGTTCCCGCCTCTCCTCTGGCCCTGTCCTTTGAACAGAACCCCGTCCAAAAGGAGGCTTGGGAATTCGGGAGGATGGAGTCAGCCCAGTGGCTTGCCCTCCACACCCCCACGATTTAGGGCAGGACGGAGCCACAGACAGTGCCCCGGAGTCCCTGGGCTGGCCGCCCGTGTCACAGCGTGACTGCAGTCTTGTGAGTGCCTTCATTTCACGGCAGCTCTGGGCCCTGCTACTCCAGCCAGGCCTCCCTGGGCCGGAGCTGACCGCCAGCTTCTGTTGCTGAGGCCCCCCGGTCCCAAATGTCTTGTTTGGGGCTGAAAGCGCTGCAGGAGGCCCAGGGGCCAAAGCGGAAGTGGGGGGGCAGGGCTGCACCGGGCAGGAGAGGAAGTGAGTCCAGGGGAGCAGGAAGGAGGCTCTGACTCTGCCGGGCACCCTCCCCCGCAGCGAGGATGAGGAGGGCCGGCTCTGAAAACTCTGGCCCTTCCCGGTGAGCGGAGAGACCACTGAGCTCCCTCGACAGGCCAGGATGATAAGCCCCACTGTGGAGAAGCTCACTCAGAACCTAAGCCAGGCAGGACCAGCCCACACTGCCGAGAGCCCAGCCTGCACCCCAGTCCCACATCCATTCACTCAGAGGCTGGGGGGCTGCTCTGTGCCCCCTGACTCAGGCTGAGGACCCATAGAAGACAGGCCTGTCCCCCACCCCTGCCCCAGTAGGAGCTCCTGGTCTGCAGACATCATCTGTCAACGTGATCACCACCACACTGCTGCCCCGCCCCTCCGGCAGATTTGCCCCTGAGGTCAGCCAGAGGGTTTTCTGGATCCAAGAAGCNCTCCTGGTGTCTAGAGGAAACAGCAGACCTCGAGTGTACGGTGGCTCGGAGGGTGATGTCCTTGGTTCCCTGCCTCCCCAGGGCTGGCACGGCAGCGATGGAGCCGGAGTCCCTCTGCGACCTGCTGCAGCTCCCTGGGAAGGCGGGTCCGCCGGCCGAGGAAGAGCTCTCACAAGGTGCCAGCCGGGTGGGGCGCAGGGGCAGGCCGGCATCCTGAGAAACCCCCCCACCCCCGCCGGGCCGATTCAGGCCTTGCCTTGGCTGCCAGGTGGTCTGCTGAACACCCAGTTCTGTCCAGCCCCTGCCTCTGCCTTCTGCTCTATACTTGACTCCCTTGCTTCCGGAACCTTCCACTGAGGTATCCCCAGATCCCGCATAACCACACTTCTCCAGGTTAACGGGGACAGTGGTGAGGATGCTGACTGCTGTGTGGTCCCGTCTGTGCGGGGGCTGAGCTGAGCTCGCCTTAAACGCAGCATCTCACCTGTTGCTCTGAAGAGTGGTGGTCACGGGCACTCTGACCTCCTTTTTACAGACGAGGAAGCAGGCACAGAGGGTGACACGGCAGAGCCGCAAGCCTGGCGCCGCGGGGCTGACTTCATTAACTGTCTGGTGTTCTCGGTTTATAAGTGGTTTCAGGTTGTAAAGCATCAGGAGGAAAATTGCTGTTAGGGTGGCAGGGCTTCGTGATTTGGAAAAGTGTTTGTTTTTGGTTTTATAGTCGGTCTGGAGACACAATTCCGGCAGGCAGAGCTGGAACATGGCGTGATTCAGAGTGGCAGGAAGGACGCTCCAGGAAGGGGCCGCGGCCGTTCAGGCCCCGCACCCCCGTCCCACCCCTGCCACCAGGCGTTTGCCGGAGCCTGTCCTCCTGTGAGGATCACATGGGCCGGGTGGGAATCAGAGCCTTCAGCATGTCTGGAAGCCTCCAGCTGGGCCACGTGAACACAGAGGCGATGCATTTTGTGGATGTGGACGAAGCCAGCCCCGGGGTGACTCAGTTTCTCCCACATCCCCTGGGACTCGATGATCTCTGGGGTCCACCTGGGCCCTGCCGTCTGTGGGTTCTGTGGTTCTTCAACTTAGGGGAGATGCTGACCCAGGTCTAGGGGCTCAGTGGACAAGCCAGGTGCCCTCAGTGCCCTGCCCACACCAGGGAGCCTGGCAGTCATGGTTGAACGCTGCCTGGGCCCCTTGGAGCCCGGGGACCTGGGCTTAACTGGTCTGTGACCCTTTCTTATGTACGTGGAAAGAGGGTCAGATAAAATGCAGGATGTCCAGTTAAATGTGAATTTCAGATAGACTAGAAATAGTTTTCGAGTTTACGTATGTTCCCTAAATTTGAATATTGTGGTGTCTGAAGATGGGCTGGTGTTCATGAGAGAAGTGAGGGGGAAGAGTGTCCTGGGGGAGGCAGGAGCCGCTTGGATGAAGGAAGCGGGTACAGAGGACGGGGCCTGTCTGGGAAACCCAGGCATCTGGGGATGTTTGGTGGTGAGGACGTGCGTGCGCGTGTGTGCGTGTGTGTGTGTGTGATGGCATGTGTACATATGTGAGACTATCTATGTGCGTGTGTGAATGCACTTGTGTGCCTGTGTGTCTGAATGCCCTATGCACATGTGTGTGCCTGTGCGTGTGTGTGTGTGTGCGCGTGTGTGTGCGGGCGTGTGTGTGCGGGCGTGTGAAGTTGCAGGACCAGTCTCCCCTCTTGGTCGAGACGCTGGCTCCAGGGCTGACCTGCAGGCCCCCATCCATGTGTCATGCTCCCGTCTGTTTCCAGGAGAGAAGAGGAAGTTCCTTCCCCCGACTTCCCGGAATAACCCCAAATTTGAAGAATTGCAAAAGGTGTGGCAACCTCCTCTGACCATCTTTCTCTGGAGGAGTCTTTTTACCTTCCTGGGGTGGGGACCGTGGCCACCCCCTCCCCAGCCTCAAGCTGGTGGGTGGTGACCCGCAGGCTCCCGGGAGGCCTGCTGAGTGGCTGCAGGAAGGGATCTTTGTTGAGCGCCGGCGGCGTGCCTTTCTGTGCGTGATCCCAGCAAGGCTCCTAGGGGTTGAGAGGGAGCTCACCTGCGTCCCAGGAAGGAGAGCCTCAGAGGAGTGACCTGACCCATGGGGGACGCGCGGTGGCCAGTGACGGAGCTAGGGTTCAACCCAGGCCACAGACCCCAGCTCTCGCGCTCCTTCTCTGCGCAGCGCCTGGGGCCTGTCTCTTATACACATCTCACCCCCTCCCCGCGCCTCCTGGTGTCTAGAGGAAACAGCAGACCTCGAGTGTACGGTGGCTCGGAGGGTGATGTCCTTGGTTCCCTGCCTCCCCAGGGCTGGCATGGCAGCGATGGAGCCGGAGTCCCTCTGCGACCTGCTGCAGCTCCCTGGGAAGGCGGGTCCGCCGGCCGAGGAAGAGCTCTCACAAGGTGCCAGCCGGGTGGGGCGCAGGGGCAGGCCGGCATCCTGAGAAACCCCCCCACCCCCGCCGGGCCGATTCAGGCCTTGCCTTGGCTGCCAGGTGGTCTGCTGAACACCCAGTTCTGTCCAGCCCCTGCCTCTGCCTTCTGCTCTATACTTGACTCCCTTGCTTCCGGAACCTTCCACTGAGGTATCCCCAGATCCCGCATAACCACACTTCTCCAGGTTAACGGGGACAGTGGTGAGGATGCTGACTGCTGTGTGGTCCCGTCTGTGCGGGGGCTGAGCTGAGCTCGCCTTAAACGCAGCATCTCACCTGTTGCTCTGAAGAGTGGTGGTCACGGGCACTCTGACCTCCTTTTTACAGACGAGGAAGCAGGCACAGAGGGTGACACGGCAGAGCCGTAAGCCTGGCGCCGCGGGGCTGACTTCATTAACTGTCTGGTGTTCTCGGTTTATAAGTGGTTTCAGGTTGTAAAGCATCAGGAGGAAAATTGCTGTTAGGGTGGCAGGGCTTCGTGATTTGGAAAAGTGTTTGTTTTTGGTTTTATAGTCGGTCTGGAGACACAATTCCGGCAGGCAGAGCTGGAACATGGCGTGATTCAGAGTGGCAGGAAGGACGCTCCAGGAAGGGGCCGCGGCCGTTCAGGCCCCGCACCCCCGTCCCACCCCTGCCACCAGGCGTTTGCCGGAGCCTGTCCTCCTGTGAGGATCACATGGGCCGGGTGGGAATCAGAGCCTTCAGCATGTCTGGAAGCCTCCAGCTGGGCCACGTGAACACAGAGGCGATGCATTTTGTGGATGTGGACGAAGCCAGCCCCGGGGTGACTCAGTTTCTCCCACATCCCCTGGGACTCGATGATCTCTGGGGTCCACCTGGGCCCTGCCGTCTGTGGGTTCTGTGGTTCTTCAACTTAGGGGAGATGCTGACCCAGGTCTAGGGGCTCAGTGGACAAGCCAGGTGCCCTCAGTGCCCTGCCCACACCAGGGAGCCTGGCAGTCATGGTTGAACGCTGCCTTGGCCCCTTGGAGCCCGGGGACCTGGGCTTAACTGGTCTGTGACCCTTTCTTATGTACGTGGAAAGAGGGTCAGATAAAATGCAGGATGTCCAGTTAAATGTGAATTTCAGATAGACTAGAAATAGTTTTCGAGTTTACGTATGTTCCCTAAATTTGAATATTGTGGTGTCTGAAGATGGGCTGGTGTTCATGAGAGAAGTGAGGGGGAAGAGTGTCCTGGGGGAGGCAGGAGCCGCTTGGATGAAGGAAGCGGGTACAGAGGACGGGGCCTGTCTGGGAAACCCAGGCATCTGGGGATGTTTGGTGGTGAGGACGTGCGTGCGCGTGTGTGCGTGTGTGTGTGTGTGATGGCATGTGTACATATGTGAGACTATCTATGTGCGTGTGTGAATGCACTTGTGTGCCTGTGTGTCTGAATGCCCTATGCACATGTGTGTGCCTGTGCGTGTGTGTGTGTGTGCGCGTGTGTGTGCGGGCGTGTGTGTGCGGGCGTGTGAAGTTGCAGGACCAGTCTCCCCTCTTGGTCGAGACGCTGGCTCCAGGGCTGACCTGCAGGCCCCCATCCATGTGTCATGCTCCCGTCTGTTTCCAGGAGAGAAGAGGAAGTTCCTTCCCCCGACTTCCCGGAATAACCCCAAATTTGAAGAATTGCAAAAGGTGTGGCAACCTCCTCTGACCATCTTTCTCTGGAGGAGTCTTTTTACCTTCCTGGGGTGGGGACCGCGGCCACCCCCTCCCCAGCCTCAAGCTGGTGGGTGGTGACCCGCAGGCTCCCGGGAGGCCTGCTGAGTGGCTGCAGGAAGGGATCTTTGTTGAGCGCCGGCGGCGTGCCTTTCTGTGCGTAATCCCAGCAAGGCTCCTAGGGGTTGAGAGGGAGCTCACCTGCGTCCCAGGAAGGAGAGCCTCAGAGGAGTGACCTGACCCATGGGGGACGCGCGGTGGCCAGTGACGGAGCTAGGGTTCAACCCAGGCCACAGACCCCAGCTCTCGCGCTCCTTCTCTGCGCAGCGCCTGGGGCAGTGGATGGCTGACCCAGCAGGCGGGAACACACGGCCACCACCCAGCTCTTCTTGGCTGTAAGCCAGGCACAGGCTGGGGGCTTCCCTTTCCCTCTGCAGTGCTTCTCTAGCCTCCGAAGGGTATTTCTGTTACCTCCTCCAGGGAGACCTCCTGACCTGCACCACCTCTGACCACCCCCCAGAGGATTTCAAAACCCCTGTATTACCAAAACCTTACGCAGAACACACACAAAAAAACCTGAAGTGCTCAGGTCCACCGGAACCCAGAGCAGGCCCCTAACAGCCAGGGAGATCAGAGCAGGCTTCCCAGAGGAGGCAATGTTTGACCTGGCCTTGAAGGACGAGTAGGAGTTGACTGGTGGGAGGAGGGCAGAGCTGCGCCCAGCAAGAGGCCGGATGGGGAGTGGCCCCCGTCAGCTGTCCCTCGGGGCTGCAGGTGCTGATGGATTGGATCAACGCCGAGCTCCTCCCGGAGCACATCGTGGTCCGCAGCCTGGAGGAGGACATTTTCGACGGGCTCATCCTGCACCACCTTTTCCGTAAGTCACTGCTTTCAGCCCCAGGAAGTCCTAGGAGGCAGAGTGGGCCAGCCTGGGGCTCACTGGGCGCCCTCTGCAGAGCCCTTGGCAGATGGCTGCAGGACAGGCCTGTCGGCCACAGCTTCCTGAGCTCTTACCATGGAGCAGGTGCTGTTAACCCTCAGCACAGCTGTTCTGTGATCATCCCCACTTTACAGAGGAGGAAACTGAGCTCCGAAAGGCCTGGTAGCTTGTCCAAGGTCTCACCGTGAAGAGAGCGCTGTGGGGGGTGGGGGGAGGAGCCAGGGGTCTTGGCTTTAACCACTAGACCACACTGCCCTGAAGGGAGGAGGACCGTGGGTCACTGTGTGGGAGGCTCAGGGGATGGGGCACAGGGTCTTGGTCAAGGTGGAGTGGGCCGGGGGTGTTTCCAGAGAGCGGGGCTTGCCCAGCCACACAGCCAGCATGCCCTGTGACTGCCTGGAGGAAGTGGACTGGCTGTGGGTCCCCTGGCATGAGCCCCATCTGTCTGCCCTCCCCCAGCCTTTCCCACCCTTTCCCTCCATCCCACCCCTCTCTCTCTGGTCCTCAGAGAAGCTGAGCGGACTCAAGCTGGACGTGGAGGAGATCGCCTTGACTGCGGCCAGCCAGAGGCGTAAGCTCACTGCAGTCCTGGAGTCTGTGGACCAGAGCCTGCAGGTGGAAGAGCCACAGGCCAAGTGGAGCGTGGAGAGTGCGTGGGGCCGGTGTAGAGAGGGCTGGGAGCGAGCAGACAAGGGGGCAGAATTACAGCACCCTTACCCGGGCAGGGGCAGGGCTGCCTCAAAGCCCAGCACGAGGATGATAAAGGCAGCCTTCATAAGGCTGCCACGGCTCCCCAACTCCCAAGCACCACACACAAGCTCAACTGCCTCGTTGGATGGGTGCTAACTGCCTGCTTTGTTAACTTATCTAAGTTGCATCTGCAGTGCCTGCTTGTAAGAAATGAGTGTGCAAAGTCCCACCCAGTTAGCCACTTGGTAGGATTTCCTGCCATTCCAGCCTCTACATCCTGCCCATTTTCCAGATGAGAAAACTGAGACTGGAAGGAGTCGAAATAGCCTCTCCAAGTTTGGGTGGTGAGGTGGTCAGTTCAGTTCAGTCACTCAGTCTTGTCCAACTCTTTGCGACCCCGTGGACTGCAGCACGCCAGGCCTCCCTGTCCATCACCAACTCCCGGCGTTTACTCAAACTCATGTCCATTGAGTCAGTGATGCCATGGAACCATCTCATCCTCTGTCGTCCCCTTCTCCTCCTGCCTTTAATCTTTGCATCAGGTGGTCAAAGTATTAAAGTTTCAGCTTTAGCATCAGTCCTTCCAATGAATATTCAGGACTGATTTCCTTTAGGATGGACTGGTTGGATCTCCTTGCAGTCCAAGGGACTCTCAAGAGTCTTCTCCGACACCACAGTTCATAAGCATCAATTCTTCAGTGCTCAGCTTTCCTTATGGTTCAATTCTCATATCCATACATGACTACTGGAAAAACTATAGCCTTGACTAGATGGCCCTTTGTTGGCAAAGTAATGGCTCTGCTTTTTAATATGCTGTCTAGGTTGGTCACAACTTTTCTTCCCAGGAGCAAGCATCTTTTAATTTCATGACTGAAGTCACCATCTGCAGTGATTTTGGAGCCCCCCAAAATAAATCAGCCACTGTTTCCACTGTTTCCCCATCTATTTGCCATGAAGTGATGGGACCGGATGCCATGATCTTAGTTTTCTGAATGTTGAGTTTTAAGCCAACTTTTTCACTCTCCTCTTTCACTTTCATCAAGAGGCTCTTTAGTTCTTTGCTTTCTGCCGTAAGGGTGGTGTCATCTGAATATCTGAGGTTATTGATATTTCTCCCGGCAATCTTGATTCCAGCTTGTGCTTCTCCCAGCCCAGTGTTTCTCATGATGTACTCTGCATGTAAGTTAAATAAGCAGGGTGACAATATACAACCCTGACGTACTCCTTTCCTGATTTGGAACCAGTCTGTTGTTCCATGTCCAGTTCTAACTCTTGCTTCCTGACCTGCATATAGGTTTCTCAAGAGGCAGGTCAGGTGGTCTGGTATTCCCATCTCTT
>SJYW01033437.1:166235-176832 GCA_006410735.1 Raphicerus campestris
CCTTCCAATGAATATTCAGGACTGATTTCCTTTAGGATGGACTGGTTGGATCTCCTTGCAGTCCAAGGGACTCTCAAGAGTCTTCTCCGACACCACAGTTCATAAGCATCAATTCTTCAGTGCTCAGCTTTCCTTATGGTTCAATTCTCATATCCATACATGACTACTGGAAAAACTATAGCCTTGACTAGATGGCCCTTTGTTGGCAAAGTAATGGCTCTGCTTTTTAATATGCTGTCTAGGTTGGTCATAACTTTTCTTCCCAGGAGCAAGCATCTTTTAATTTCATGACTGAAGTCACCATCTGCAGTGATTTTGGAGCCCCCCAAAATAAATCAGCCACTGTTTCCACTGTTTCCCCATCTATTTGCCATGAAGTGATGGGACCGGATGCCATGATCTTAGTTTTCTGAATGTTGAGTTTTAAGCCAACTTTTTCACTCTCCTCTTTCACTTTCATCAAGAGGCTCTTTAGTTCTTTGCTTTCTGCCGTAAGGGTGGTGTCATCTGAATATCTGAGGTTATTGATATTTCTCCCGGCAATCTTGATTCCAGCTTGTGCTTCTTCCAGCCCAGTGTTTCTCATGATGTACTCTGCATGTAAGTTAAATAAGCAGGGTGACAATATACAACCCTGACGTACTCCTTTCCTGATTTGGAACCAGTCTGTTGTTCCATGTCCAGTTCTAACTGTTGCTTCCTGACCTGCATATAGGTTTCTCAGGAGGCAGGTCAGGTGGTCTGGTATTCCCATCTCTTGAAGAATTTCCCACAGTTTGTTGTGATCCACGCAGTCAGAGGCTTTGGCATAGTCAGTAAAGCAGAAGTAGGTGTATGAAACAACATGCAAAGGTGAGGTGGTAACAGTTTTCAAACCCCCTTTTTTTCCTTTTTTTAAACAGTATGGTTGGTTTATAACACTGTGTTAATTTCTGCTGTACAGAAAAGTAACTCAGTTATACATATGTATATATTCTTTTAAAATATTCTTTTCCATCATGGTTTATCACAGGATGTTGAATATAGTTCCGTGTCAGTTTTTGTTGGGCCCCGTCATTATTCTCTCCACTGCGTTTCAAGTATCACATTCAGTAACTGATGCTTGTAATGTTGGCCCCGAATCAGGTCATCAGGCCCATCAGGCCCCTCTGTTCATGGAATTCTCCAGGCAAGAATACTGAAGTGAGTTGCCATTCCCTTCTCCAGGGGATCTTCCTGACTCAGGGATCGAACCCAAGTGTCCTGTATGGCAGCTGGATTCTTTACTGTCTGAGTCGCCAGGAAAGCCCCTAAATCAGGTCACGTTCAGCTCAGATCTAACAGCTTGTTCAGCCAGGACCCTGCCGTAGGACATTTAGCTGTTTGAGCAGTGCTGCTGTGAACATCTGTGTGTGAAAATTCCCTCCACACATGGCTCGTGCCCTTGGGCTGTATTTGCAGAAAGGAGCAAAGTGAAACTATTTTTAGGTTCTGAATGTAGATTTCCAGACCTCTGCTCCCCTGATGCCTGGACACCAAGCTCCTCAGGCTGCAGAGGNTAAATCAGGTCACGTTCAGCTCAGATCTAACAGCTTGTTCAGCCAGGACCCTGCCGTAGGACATTTAGCTGTTTGAGCAGCGCTGCAGTGAACATCTGTGTGTGAAAATTCCCTCCACACATGGCTCGTGCCCTTGGGCTGTATTTGCAGAAAGGATGACTGGAGCAAAGTGAGACTATTTTTAGGTTCTGAATGTAGATTTCCAGACCTCTGCTCCCCTGATGCCTGGACACCAAGCTCCTCGGGCTGCAGAAGATGGTTGTGACAATAAGGAGCCCACTGCGTGGCCCCAGGTTTGGGTATCCGGGGAGCTCTGACTTCGTGCCCCCCTCTCCTCCCAGGTATCTTCAACAGGGACCTGCTGGCCACCCTGCATCTCCTCGTGGCCCTAGCCAAGCGCTTCCAGCCGGACCTGCCCCTCCCGACCAACGTGCAGGTGGAGGTGATCACCATGGAGGTAAGGGGTGGGCCCCGGAGGATGCCTGCCTGCAGGTCGAGCATATCAGGGCTGCGTCACCACACGCTGGACGAGGGGGTGGATGCCGCAGAGAGCGGGGGCTGAACCAGGGTGAGGTCCAGGGAGCCGGGAGAAATACCAGATCCCACCAGGACCGTAGGGGAAGCTGGGCCGGAGCTGTGGGCAGGAGATGCAGAGTCCAGGGCGGGCCACAGTGAGGTCTGTGGACTGGCCAGCCCCACTTACTCACAGATGACACCTGCCTGGGGTGTCCTGAAGGTCCTGGCTGATGAGTACCACGTGGGCCGTAAGTGACCATCTGTTCACGGTCCTCTGGAGCATTCACACCCTGGGCCACCACCACTGCCCTCCCACTGTGATGGCCTCGTCTCCCAATGCATGGGTGTGAGGGGGGCCCCAGGGACCTTTCTGGTTCCAGCATCTACTGAGTGCTTCTTCTCCAGCACGTGTGGACTTATGCTGTAGCTGATGGCCCAGAAGTCTGTGCCTTCGCTCTCAAACAGACTCTGAGTACCACCAACAGGGCCCCCCGCACCTGCTCCCCGCTCTCCCCTCCCTCACCTCCTGGGCACCTGGGGAGCAGCCAGCCTCCCTTATCTCAGAAGGCAGAATACACTGAGTCCAGCCAAACTCAGGAGGATTCATCCTGACTTTTTCAAAACCACTGACAAATTTTATGGCTGTA
This sequence comes from Raphicerus campestris, assembly GCA_006410735.1. NCBI lineage: Eukaryota > Metazoa > Chordata > Mammalia > Artiodactyla > Bovidae > Raphicerus > Raphicerus campestris. The sequence goes on from SJYW01033437.1 coordinate 168,937, forward strand.
TGTAAATCAGAGGTGACTTCATGCCTTCATACATTCACCATTCATTCACCCATCCATTCATCCATTCATCCACCCACCTGCTCATTCATTCATCCACGTACCCACCCACCCACTCATTCATTAACCTTCCCATTCATCCATTCATCCACCCACTCATCCATTCATTTATCCACTCACCCACCCACTCATCCATCCACCCTTTCATCCATTCATTCACCCACCTACTCATCCATTCATCATCCACTCACCCATCCACTCATTCATTAACCTTCCCATTCACCCATTCATCCATCTACCCACTCATTTATTCACCCACCCAGTTACATATTTGTTATCAGGTAAACACATGTCCACCGATGCCCTGTGAGCCAGACACTGAGTGGAGTTTGAGGATACCTGGGCACTGAGGCAGACATGGTCCCCCTCTTTATGGGGCTCAGGGCCCATGGGAAGAAGGACAGTTAAGCTGGTCCCATAAAGGCTGCCCAGGAAGGAGGCCACCTTGAGGAGCAGATGCGGCAGGGTGAGCTGGGTCCCTTGGGGCAGCTTTGGGCCCTCCAGTCGCCTCTGGTGGCAGTCATGGGCCCTGGAATTTTCTGTGGCTACTGCATTCCGCCCCCATTCTCTCTCCTAGCACACCAAGAGCGGCCTGAAGTCAGAAAAATCGGTGGAGCAGCTCACTGAGAGCGGGTGAGGCGGGGCGGGGGCGCTGGGCTTTCTCGGGAGTGGGCAGTGGGCCCCGGGCAGGGGCAGGCCTGCCTGACCTTCTGGGCGGGGCCCTCACTCTGCCAGCCCTACTAAGTGCTGCCCAGCCCGTGGAGTCCTGGCCGGCAGAGCCGCCTACAGCCACCTGCCCTGCACGTGCTTCATGGTGGGGTTGGAAACATCAGGGTCAGGGCCGTGCATGGGGGCTCTGTAACAAGGCAACCGCAGGGTCCTGGGGTCCAGGGAGAAGGGGGGCTGCTGATTGGCGCCTCTGAACTGCAGGCTGGGTGAGGCTTTAGAGGGCTCTCAGTGGCGTGGGGTCAGCTGGCCTGTGGCCAGAACTCCCAACAGCCTGGGTGGTAAAGGAAGCCATGCGTGTGCCCTGCGCCTCTCCCGCCAAGCCCTCCAGCAGTCCAGCTGCGTCTCTCTCGAGGGAGACCTGGCCATTTTGCATTCCTGGACTACCCTGTGGTGGAGATTGTAACTGACCTCAGCCAAGGGTCCCCCTGCCACCATGGGCTCACACTTTGGGACACCCGCCCAGGTTCCAGGGGTGGGAAGGGTGGGGGGCTGGCCCTGCAGCAGGCTCCTGAGTTTGGGCTGCAGGTTCCGCTCCATGAATTGTAGAGTCTTCACCTGGTCCAGGCAGAGTGTCTCTCATCCTTGCAAAGCTGCCAGAGCTGCCCAGGGGCCTGGCGCTGCCTGCAGGCCCGCATTTCCCCAGACCCTGCCATAGGCCGCTGCCCGGCTTCCCCTTTTTGCCGCCCACCCCACCTGGTCCAAAGGTCTTTCTGGGTTGGCCTGAGAGTGGTTTTCTTGCAGAAAAGCTGTGGATTCTCCTTTCTTGTCTAACCCTTCCTGAAGGCCTACTGTGTGCAGGGCACTGGGCTGTTTCAGCTCCCTTGACCCATTTAACTCTCAGAGGCCCAGCTGGGCGAGTTCAGTTCTCTCCTGCTCACAAACTGGGCAGCCAGCCCTGCCTGGGCTGAGATCCCAGCTCAGCCTGGTATGAGCTATGCATGCTCGTGCAAGTCACTCCCTCTCTCTGAGCTTCTTCATGGCTTTGATAAAGGGGGACCCCCCTTTCCTACTTGTTGGGGCTGTTGTGAAGGTTATAGATGATGCAAGTAAAGGGACCTTCCCCTCTTTTATGCCCCCAGCCCTGAGGTCCTTCCGGGTCTACGGCTCCTGGGTGTCCACTGGGGCCAGGCTAGAGGGATGGGCTAGCTGATGGCAGGTAATGTCTGTGGCAGAGGTGTGTGGGCTGGGCGTGGCCAGGGTGGAGGGAGCAGACGTCTGTTGGCCCCTCCCACCAGTGGGGCCTGGCACATCTGCCTTCCTAGTGACACCCCAGGAAGAAGGCCTGTTCCCCTCCACTTGGTGAGGCTAGACGCCCTCCCCACCATCCGTCGTGACCCGTCTATGCCGAAGCTTTAGGCTCTGAGGACGAGTTTGGGGAACTTAAGGGAGAGGGTGCAGTCAGCGGTGGTCACGGTGGCCCCACCCCTCCGCCTTCGCGCCCTAAAGCTGCCCTTCTCAGCCTCTGCTGAGCTCGGACGCTTCGGCGAGGGCCCACCCCTGGCCCTGGGCTGGTGTCCCAGGCGGCACTGGGCCGTGTGCCCCTCCTGGCAGCTGCCTCTGTGCGGAGCCCTGGGCCTTCGTCTCAGGCTGCTTCCCCCATCCCTCTCGGCCCAGCTTCCTGCCAGGGTCACTGTCTGGAGGGACCACCTGGCTCTCCTGGGAGAGCCCAGCCTTCCCCGGGCATGGAGGGGGGTGTTGGGGGGGTGAAGTGGGCAGAATCGAGCTTTCAGGGTGTCAGGGGGGCGGTGTGGAACACTTCATAACAAAGTCGAGGTGAAACCGCTCAATGACAGTGAAGAGGTGGCGAAAGAAGCCAGACACAAGGCGGGCGCCCGGCTTCACTGCGAACACAAGCAGCCCAGACGGAAGCACAGCCAGGCCCCTGAGCGGCAGTGACCTTTGTGGGGTGTGATGGGGCGGGACCAGCTGGGGGTGCGGAAGGTTCTGACACACAGGGGTGTGGGCAAACACGCGCCGGCTCTCAAGTGAGGATTCGGGCGTTTTTATTGTGTCTTGTAATACCCGCCCCCCCCCAGCAACTAAAACAGCCTCCCAGTTGGTGCTAAGAACCTGCCTGCCAGTGCAGGAGACACAGGTTCGATCCCAGGGTGGGGAAGACCCCCTGGAGGAGGGCGTGGCAACCCACTCGTGTTCTTGCCTGGAGAATCCCATGGACAGAGGAGCCTGGGGGGCTACAGTCCAGGGGGCTGCAGAGTCAGACACGGCTGAAGCGACTTAGCAAGCATAGCACAGCTAAAACAGCAACCACAGAAACGGCACAGTCCAGGCATTTCTAGGTGTGGGAGCCTCAGGGGGAGGTTTGGACCTCTGCCATTTGCTTCCCACGAGGGCCCTGCCTGCTTACGGAACTGCCAGGAAAGGGGAGCGCGCGAGTTTCCCTGTCGGCCCTGCCTCTGCCTGGCCTTGTCACGTGAAGACACTACGTCTCTGAAGTTGTTGTTGTTTTTAACCGTGTGTTTGCTCTCTCCCCACCCCCACCCCCTACATTTTTCTCTTTAGCGCAGACAAGGACCAGCCATCAAGTGAGTATCTTCCTAATTTAGGGAGATCTTTTTCTGCTGGGTGTGTGCTGAGACAGGCACGGCGCTATGACTGGCTGATGACTGGCTGATGACTGGCTGTGCTCGCAGTTCCTTTATGGTCTGCGACATAAGAGATGCAGGTTCGATCTCTGGGTCAGGAAGATCCCCTGGAGGAGGGCGTGGCAACCGACTCCAGTATTCAGCTTGAAGNTGGCTGATGACTGGCTGATGACTGGCTGTGCTCGCAGTTCCTTTATGGTCTGCGACGTAAGAGATGCAGGTTCGATCTCTGGGTCGGGAAGATCCCCTGGAGGAGGGTGTGGCAACCGACTCCAGTATTCAGCTTGAAGAGTCCCATGGACAGAGGAGCCCGGCAGGCTACAGTCCATCAGGTCGCAAAGAGTTGGTCACGACTGAAGCAGCGTAGCACGCATGCACGTGTATCTCCAGCCCGCTTTCTTTCTGTCCTCCCGTCTGTCTGTCTGCCCGTGGATTTGGCTGTTCCTTCTTGTGATGCTGTTCATATGCGTAGAGAGATTTTTAATTCCCATTGGTGGTAGCAGCTGTGGAGTTGTTCAGCGTGTGGGCTCTGGGGCCAGGCAACCTGGGTTCAAACACCAATTCCCCCATTTATTAGCCACGTGAACTTTGGTGAGTGACTGAACTTGTCTGTGCCTCAGTGTCCTCATCTATAAAATGGGGTTAATGGTCCCCACCTCTTAGGCTGGTGGCAGGGGTTAAAAGGCACTTTGTGAACGTGCTTCGCACAGAGAAAGTGCTTGATAATGATTGTTCACTACTCCGGCTGCTATTTTTGTGGCAGAGCTCTTCACCAGTTGACTGACTGACTCAGACATTGCTTCTTTCATTCATTTATTCCTTAGTCCCCCTGGCTAGCTGGCGGTTGGTTATCCATCTATGCATCCATCCACTCATCCATCCATCCATTCATCCCACCATCCACTCATTCATCTATTCACCCATCCATCCATCTATTCACCCATCCATTCATCTATCCACCAACCCATCCATTCATCATCCATCCATCCATCTTAATATGATTTTTCCTCCCTGAACCTTCCCTGCTTGGAGCAGAGCTGTATAAACAAGGGATTCTCACCTGCAGTGGAGGCAATATGACCTGTGAGGGGCTTCTGAAAGCAAGGGCTGAGAAAGGTTGAATGGGAGAAGGGAGGCACCAGGAAGGCCGGTCTGGTGAGATGTCTGTGTGTGGGCAGGTGGAGGGGCAGCCCAAGGACCTGGGGTTTCCCAGGGAGCAGTGTTTGCATGAGGCTGGATCACACAATGAGGGGCAGGGACATGGAACAGGGCTTCCTAAGAGTGTGTCTAGATTGCCCATCGTGTTCTGGCCCGGGTCATCGGAATGGCTCCTTCAGGGACACAGTTTCACTGACCATAGGCCAAAAGGTCTGAGAGGGCTCAGTGGTATTTCTACCGCGTTTGTCAGTTTATGGGGCATTTTAACCTGCACAGTGCAGTCTGGTGCTACTTATCCCCCCCTTCACTAATGAGGGAGCTGGGGCATGGAGAAGTGAAGCGACTTGTTCAGAGTCACTTGTTCAGGGGCTGGCTGCAGAATCAAGAGGTAAATTCTACCCAGCTTGGGCATTCAGTGCCTTGAGGACCGGTCTCCCCAGGGGAGGTGTGTTAGCGGCACATGGCAGGAACGTAGTTGGTGGAAAAAGGACTATAGTCTGAGGCCTTGGTGCCTCTAAGTCTGGACCAGGGGCCTGAGCTGCTAAGATGCTCCCCTGGGCCTGACTCAGCTGCTGAGGGTGCTGGCCTTCTGTGCACCGTAGGGATTTCAGCCTCTCTGCAGGGGTGGATGCCCTTATTCTGCCCCTCCACAGATGCTGGGGAGGAGACCTCTGGGCCAGGAGTCAGTCTGGAGCTGGCCCCTTTTCAGCCACCCATGGCAGCTCCTGTGGACTGCTGGGTGGAGCAGGGAACTGTGGGGAGGCAGGGCGAGTTCCCAGGGGATGGGGTGGTGTCCACGCTAGAAACGATGACTGTTTATTTAAGACCTATTGTGTGGGCTTTCCAAGTGGCGCTAGTGGTAAAGAACCTGCCTGCCAGTGCAGGGGTCATAAGAGACATGGGTTTGATCCCTGAATTGGAAGATTTCCTGGAGGAGGCAACTCACTCCTGTATTCTTGCCTGGAAAATCCCCATGGACAGAGGAGCCTGGTGGGCTACAGTCCATGGGGTCACAGAGTTGGACACGACTGAGCGACTAACACTTACTTATTTACTTGGGATAAAACTACATCTCTCTCTGGACTGTTTCTTCTGAGAAACCTTGGAAAAGAAGTCCCTGTTTGGCACAAAGCTAATAGCATCGTAATGAGGTGTTTATTGGATCTGTCTGCAGAGGACGTCTTTGATGAATTATTTAAGCTGGCTCCAGAGAAGGTGAACGCTGTCAAAGAGGTAGAGAGATCAAAGCTCCAAGAGTGCCTCCTGCCGCCCGCCCACCCGCTGCCCATCTGACCTGGGTCTGGGGGACAGGGTGGGGCAAAGGGGGAGGAATCTGGCCTTCACTCTGCAGCTGCTGTGCCGGGTGCCATGCAGTGGGGGGAAGAAGCTTTCTGTGACCCTGAGTGGGAAGGTCAGGAACCTGAGCTGGGGGCCTGGGGCCTCGGTTCTTCCCTGGACAGGCCATTGTGAAGTTCGTCAACCAGGAGCTGGACCGCCTGGGCCTGTCCGTGCAGAATCTAGACACTCAGGTAGGGATGCGGCTGTGGGGTCTGGGGTCGGGAAGGGCCACGGGGAGAGGGTTTGGCAGGGCCCACCGGGAGCCTGGCCTTCCCTGTGTGACCCGGGGCGTCACCTCTCAGAAACCTGGAGTCCTCCTCTCCAGTGGGGGTGTTGCATGGGGGCAGCATCACCAATCAGGGGCAGGATGACAGTCCTGTAAAGTGAGGGCTCCGGGGTTTGTCTGTGCTGTTAATCACTTTCATTGTGAAACAACTGCCTTGCAGCTCGTTTTTCCCCCAAACTAATCTTGGACTATCCGATACAATGACTCAAAACACAGGAGGGTTCCCTGTCTAATTGCACTGATGTCCCGCTAGTGGTGAAGAACCTGCCTGCAAGTGCAGGAGTTGTAAGAGATCTGGGTTCCATCCCTGGGTCAGGAAGATCCCCTGTAGGAGAGCGTGGTTACCCACTCCAGTACTCTTGCCTGGAGAATTCCATGGACAGAGGAGCCTGGAGTCGCAGAGTCGGACATGACTGGAGAGACTTAGCGTGCACACACGTATGCCTGGTGGGGTTGTAGGTGTTGACACAGCCCCGTGTCCAGGGCTCCCGCGTCTCCTGGTCCACGATGCTGACGATGCTGAACAGTCCCGGGACAGGAATAGAATCTTGAGCTATCAGCCTCCTGTGGTGAACCTGGCCTCCCCCCAGAACGCTATGCCCCTCATTTCCCTTAACACAGTCGGGGGCAGAGAAGTCGATGGCCAGCCCAGGCCCTTCAGGATAGCAGTGGAGCCCGCTGGACCCCAGGGGCATTGACTGGACATGGTGGTGCAGGATTCGGTCCACCTGGCTTCTGTTTACACAACATGGTCTGAGATGACTGGTGGTGAGGTCATCAAATGGCTAATGGAGAGCTTAGCTGGAGCTGCTGATGTCTCAGACACAGCCTGTCATTAGCCAGTGGGGAACAGGGTTGATGTAGCCCTGTGCCTGGAGCTAAATCCAATGAAGCCCTACCCTGCGCCCAGCTCTGAGCAGAGCCCTTCCACATGTCAGCTCATTGACTCCTCCCAACAACCTCCTTAGGTGGGAACTGCTACTATCCCATTTTACAGATAAGCACATTAAGCACAGAGAGGTTAATGAGCTTATCCAAGGTCACACAGAGATTAAGTGGTGTTTGTCACTCAGTCTGACTCTATGTAACCCCATGAACTGTAGCTTGCCAGGCTCCTTGGTCCACGGGATTCTCCAGGCAAGAATACTGGAGTGGGTTGCCATTCCCTTCTCCAAGGGATCTTCCCGACCAGGGATCGAACCGGTCTCTTATGTCTCCTGCATTACCATTGGTGCCAGCTGGGAAGCCCGACTAAATGGTCGACCTGGGACTTGAACCCCGGCTGCTGAGGCCAGAGTTTGTGTGCCATCAGCACCTTGCATGGTGGCCACATGAGAAGCCCGTGTGTGACGTGGTCTGGTGACACAGCAGGGTGAAGGTGGCAGACTCTGAAGCCAGGGGGGCTCACGTTGCCCCTGGGCTTGAGGACGCCTCCTTCACCTTAGCTGTGTGACCTTGGACCTGGATTTCTCTGAACCTCATACTCCTCTTCTTTTAAAATGGGTACAAGGATCCCACTCTCATAGAACTGTGGCGGGTGAGATGGTGAACATCGGACGTTTTGTGGATTACCTGGCATTTAGTAAAGAATCCGCCTGCAATGCAGGAGACCTGGGTTCCACCCCTGGGTTGAGAAGATCCCCTGGAGAAGGGATAGGCTACCCACTCCGGTATTCTTGGGCTTCCCTGGTGTCTCAGCTGGTAAAGAATCTGCCTGCAATGCAG
>SJYW01033437.1:186052-228798 GCA_006410735.1 Raphicerus campestris
TCTTCAGTCCCCTCCTTTGCAGTTTGCAGATGGCGTCATCTTACTCTTGCTGATTGGACAGTTGGAAGGCTTCTTCCTGCACCTGAAGGAATTCTATCTCACTCCCAGCTCTCCTGCAGAAATGGTAAGCTTTTGCAAAGATATTCTTTTCCCCCTCTACCTCTGAGTGCTCAGATCTAGGAAACTGGCATGATCAGCCTTCATTCACTCACTTACAGGTGAAGTGAAGGGCGAAGGAAACTTTGGTTGTCCACATGTCTGCCCATCCACCCACCAACCTCACCTGCAGACTCTTACACCTAGCCACTGACTTGCTGGTTTACTCATCCACCCAGTTCATCTGCCCATTTCTCCATCCATACATTCATCTACCTATCCATCCATCCACCTGCCCACTCATCCATCCACCTACCCATTCATCTATCTATCATCCATCCATCATCATCCATACACCCATCTATCCATCCATCCACTCATCCATCCACCATCCATTCATCCACCCACCCATCCATCCATCCTTCCATCCATCCACCATCCATCTACCTGCCCACTCATCCATCCATCTACCCATTTATCCATCATCCATCCATCCATCCACTCATCCATCCATCTATCCATCACTCATCCATCCACCATCCATTCATCCATCCACCCATCCACCCATTCATCCACCTACCCATTCATCTATCCACCCTTCCATCATCCACCCATCCACCATCCATCCACCCATCCATCCATCTATCCACTCATCCATCCATCTACCATTATCCATCCATCCACCCACCCATCCATCATCCATCCATCCATCTATTCTTTCATTTATCCATCAGTCATCCATCCATCCACACATCATCCATCCATCCACCATCCATCCACTCATCCATCCACCATCCATTCATCCATCCATCATCTATCCACACATCATCCATCCACCCATCCATCCAGCCAGCCACTCATCCATTCATCCACCATCCATCCATCCACCCATCCACCCATCCATCTGTCTTACATCCACCCGTCCATCCACCTACCCACACATTCATCCACCTACCCATTTATGTATCCATCCTTCCCTCCATCCATCATCCACCCATCCATCCACCCATCCACTCATCCATCCATCTACCATCATCCATCCACCCATCCATCTATCATCCATCCACACATCATCCATCCATCCATCTATTCACTCATTCATCCATCAATCATCCATCCATCCACACATTATCCATACATCCATCCACTCATCCATCCATCCAGCATCCATCCGTCTACCTGTCCACCCACCCATTCACCCATGTGCCTGATCCCTCATTTTCTGAGGTCCTGCTTGGTGTCAGGCCCTATGGCCATAAAGACACAGCTCCTGCTTTCAAGGACCCCTCAGTCTATAAACACTGCTCTCAGTGATATATGGTCTTCCAGGCTGCAGTGAAATGCGTTGGCTCATGGTGGGTGGGCTGGTGGGGAACCTGAATGCAAGAAAATGTGGTTAGTGTGATCTGCAGGAATCGGGAGAGGCCTTGCGTGAGAGATGGCCCCTGAAGTTGGCTGAAGGGCTTGGTTTGCAGAGTTAAACTAGGGAGGGAACCCCCAGGGCAGGGAATAGCATCATCAAAGGATCAGAGCTGNGAATCGGGAGAGGCCTTGCGTGAGAGATGGCCCCTGAAGTTGGCTGAAGGGCTTGGTTTGCAGAGTTAAACTAGGGAGGGAACCCCCAGGGCAGGGAATAGCATCATCAAAGGGTCAGAGCTGGCAGGGGTTCTGGTCTCGTGGCAGTCAGGAGTTCCCACGTGGACCCTGGAGTCTGGGAGGCTGGTTGGGAGATGGCTGTGTTAGTCCAGGCAAGGATGGGAGGGGGTGTCTATGCCTGAGCTGGGGAAGGACAATGGCGAGATTGATGCTGGTGGAAAGGACAGGGCATTGGCCTGATTGCTCCCAGCTTCTGGACCCTCGTGGGGCTGTTCCCTCCCCCAGCCCTCAAGCCTGTCATGTGGAGCCTCTGCTGTTCTTGAGCTCCTCAATCTCTCCCATCTCTGGGCTTTTTCAGTCTGTTCCCCTGCTGGGAATGTCCTTTCCATGCGGGACACCTGCCGGTGAAGGGAAGGGATGCTCACGAGTCTCTACAGGAGGAAACCGGAGCCCCTGGGGGCAGGGTTCACTCCAGTCCTGGGCTCTGTGTCCCGGCGGACTTGGCAGAGGGTGACAAAGCCTCCGCTCTGGCCCTCAACCCACCACCAGCTCACTGCTGGCATCTCAGGCTTCTTGGCTAAAATGGGCTCACAGTCCCTGCCCTGCTGGCCTTTGTGCTCATTCGCTCAAAGTGTCTGACTCTTTGCGACCCCGTGGACTACAACAGCCTGCCAGGCTCCTCTGTCCGTGGGATTCCCCAGGCAGGAACCCTGGGGTGGGTTGCCGCCCCTCAGACCACACAAATAACAGAAGAAAGTTTGGAGCATCATGAAGGTGGCAGCGTCCAGGGGCATGTGGTCCCTTGTCCCCTCATCCCGCCCAGGACCCCAGGTGGCCCTCTCTGAACTCCACCCACAACAGGGTCCCTCTGGCTGGTTCAACGGCAGGCTGCTCAGGGCAGGAGGGCAGGAGGGCACCCCATCCTCCCTCTGCAGACAGGGGACAGCAGGCAGGGCTGGGTGCCAGTCCCCAGTGCCAGCCTTGGGGCATTTCTGGGAAAAGGAATGATTTCCATCCCCTTTGATGTACCTGTGGCCCTGAGGATGGTTCAGATCACAAGGTCTTCCCTGGGCGGGTGAGGGGTGGCGGGGGTCCCTGGGCCTAGTTCCAAGCTTAGTTTTTGCCTGGCTCTCACATATCAGCAACCCTGTCTGTCCCTGCTCCTGGCTGCAAGCCTGACCCCCTGCCCCCACCAGGGTCCCTGTCGAATGTTCCAGGCCTGCCTCCCAGCCACAGCCTCCCTGCTCGCCTGTGGTCCGCATGCCACCTGGGCCTCTGCCATCTCCAGATCTTTGCCAGGGTGCCCTCGGCCCTGCCTTCTTCCTGCTTTGCTCCGGCTCCAGCTCCCTTAGCTGTGTGTTGGCTCCAACCACCTTCTCATCCCCTCTGAGCTCCTGGACACCCTCTAGGCCCCTGAACCACAGCTCTTCTCATGTTCACAGGGAGTTCTTACCTGAGTCTGGCCTCACCACCCCTTACCCCAGTTTCTCTCTTTCTCCATGTTCCTGGGGGGTAGGGTGCAGGGCAGGGTTGTATTTCCATTTTACAGAAGGGAAAATTGAGGCCCCAGAGGCTATGGGACATGCCCAGGGCTGCCCAGCTGGAACTGGGGCTGACCTCTTGACCCTCAGCCCACCTTCTTCTTTTGGCCATCTTTGTAGGTGTCGTCTCCACCCTCTCAGGAGGCAGGGGTGCTCTTGACTGGAAGAGTGATTTGGGGCTCAGATTCCCCAGAGCTGGGATATTGGCTGAAGAGCAAACAGGCTGGAGCAGGGCAGTGTTGGACGCTGCAGTAGAAACAGCGGTCAGCACTTACTGGATTCTCACCCTTCACTGGGCGCTGTATTCGTCAGCTATTGCTGTAAAAATGCTGTGCAACAAACAACCCACATACCCAGTGGCTTAAAACTGCAAGCCTTCCTTCTTGTGGGTCTGCAGGTTGTCTGGGTTTGGCCGCTCTAGGCGTGGCCAGGCTCCACCGCTCACCTGGGATGGGCTGGGTGTCAGGCCGTCTAGGCGGGGGTCACTGGGGCGGTTCAGCTCTGAGCCTCCTCCCGGGACCAGCAGTGAGCATGGCATGGCTTTCTCATGGCAGTGGCAGGGGACCCAGAGATGGAGAGGACACACGAGGTGCGGGCTTGGAGCTGGGCTGCTGTCGTTTCCTTCTCACCCTCTGTGGCCTCGGTGCAGAGGCCCCGGCTGTGTGTGTGGCCGAGAGGACACGCGCCTGGGGCCAGGGAGGTGCTTGCCCATGGGCAGCAGGGATGAACTCACCAGTTCCTTCCTGCATCGAGCAGGAACTATTCCCATTCCTGTTTCTCTCCAAGGAAACTGACTTCAGACAGGGCAAGCAAGCCAGTCAGCATTGAGGTTAGGAGGACAACCAGGCTCGCCCGTCTACAAAGTGGGAACTACAGCCTCAAGTCCTTCCTGGGGAGCCAGGGTGAGCCCCGTGGGACACGGAGTCAGGGTGAGACCAAGAATGAGGTTCACCCAGAGTTGCAGGGTCAGAGCAAGGGCTTAGGTGGGTCAGAGTGAGGCAGAGACCGTGGTGCTGACTTTATCCAGAAGTCAGGGCGCCCATGTGTGATCAGTGAGGGAAGGTTAAGAGGATGGAGCCGGCGGGGTAGGTTACATGCAGAACCCCATGGAACCAGGGGCTCAGAATTGGGACCCAAAAGAGCACAGGGGTCCCGTTTGTCACTCGGAGGTCGGGGCTTCACCAGATGGCAAGGCTGGCGGCCAGTATTTTGCTCACCTCCTGACCCCCAGTTACTAGCTGGGGACAAATGTCCCACCTTCCAAGGCCCCCACGTACAGCCAGCCTGCTGACTCCACTGATTTCACGTTTTGAAGATGAGCCACATTCTTTGGAGGGAAAAGAAGCAGCCTCTCAGCTCAGGCCCCAAGAATGTACTTTTATGGGCTATTGTAAGAAACCTCAGCTGCAGAAATGGGTAACAAAAATGCTGCCGAGGTCATTAACTGGAAAGAGCAGAAGAACAACGGCCCTTTCCGGAGGTGGGACATCCGAAGAATTGTTATCTCAGTCCTGTGGCTTCTGGAAATTGAATTTCTCGTTATCAGACCTCCTCTGCCGGTGGTGTCAATGTGAGGTTGCCGTTCGGTGCTGGAAGCGGAGTAGGGTTGGAGGAGCGAGGGAATCGTTGGCTTTGCGGAAATGAAAGCACCAGGGCCAGGAACCTTCAGCTTCCTCCCATGTGCAATTACTGCTCTCTCAAAAGATCTGAATGCTCCCTTCTGGGTTGTGACCTTCTCTCAGCTCCGCGAAACATGGTCATTTTCCTTTCATCATCTCAAACTGTACATGCAAGAAAATTAATGCTTTAGGTAGACCTGGTGGGGTGGGACTGGAGCCTGGAGCAGCTACTGCTGGTCGAGCATCGTCGAGGAGTGTGACCTGTAGAAGCTTGAACGATCATTGTTCTAGGGTCGACAGCAGTGATACTCAGCACAGATTCCACAAGGGCAGGCAGCGGGTGTGGCCAGCACATAGCAGATGATCGGTAAATATTTTTTAGGGACTTCCCTGGTAGATCGGTGGCTAAGACTCTGTGCTCCCAGTGCAGAGGTCCTGGGTTTGATCCCTGGTCAGGGAACTAAGATTTCACATGCTGCAACTAAGAATTTGCCTGCCACAACTAAAGGTCGTACAGGCTGCAAATGAAAGAACCTGCGTGCCCCAACGAAGATCTAAGATCCCGCATGCCACAACTAAGACAAATAAACAAATAATGATAGATATTTAAAGTAAGTGAATGAAGTGTTTCTGAGAAACTGGTCCCGTGAGCTGCTCCGTGACAAATGGATCCCGTGGTGAAATCACTTGGGGAAACATGCATAGTCCCCAAAGCTCAGGATACATTGTAACACATTCAAGGCACTGAGAAGTCCTGCAGTGGAGGATTTCCAGAGNTAAATATGCATGGATATGAGCTGAGCCCCAATGCAGGCTCCCTCAGCACGGGACAGGCGGGGGAGGGGTTCAGGAGCTTGTCTGCAAGGTCACCGCCAGGCAGCTGTGAGGGGCCCGGTGGCGCTGACCTTAAGCGGGGCTGAGGGGCTGACCCTGGAGTAGGAGGGCCCTCAGCCGTCAGTGCTGACCCAATGGCAGAGACCCGCCTGCCACACTCAGCTACTGGTCGATCTGCCTCTCACGTGGGGGTGACGGGCCCAGGATCACCCTCCAGAGGCAGGAGCCCCACGTGGCTCCAAAACCAGGCCTGTGCCCCTCTGGAAAGTCAGTTCAGTTGCTTACCAGAGGAGCCGAGGCCCAGGCCCACCCCACAGCCACGATGGTGAGTTTCACCTGGAAGTCACAGAGATGTCCTTGTGGCTGGTTAGCAGGTTGGACCGAGCTGCTGCGTTGCCCTCTCCAGGGAGACTGGGCACTTGCTGTCTATGTTTCTCGAAGCAGAAGTCCCTGTAACAGGATGAAACAGGGGTTTCTGGAGCTGACAGCTGATGGGAACAAGCCTGGAGGAGGCTCTGTGGACAAGTGAGGGTCGGTGGGCAAGGTCAGAGGGGCTGGATCTGGCTGGCCCTGGGCCTCCCTACCCTCCCAGCTCCGAGTCTCTCCAAGGACAGGGCCCACTAGGTCTGAAGTTGTCACTGTTTGATAGCTTTGGATTTGGGGAGAGGCTGGTGGCTCAGACGGTAAAGTGTCTGCCTGCAATGCGGGAGACCTGGGTTTGATTCCTGGGTCAGGAAGATCCCCTGGAGAAGGAAATGGCAACCCACTCCAGTACTCTTGCCTGGAAAATCCCATGATGGAGGAGCCTGGTAGGCTACAGTCCATGGGGTCGCAGAGAGTCGGACACGACTGAGCGACTTCACTTTCTTTCTTTGGCTTTGGGGCAGGGGGCCGGCGTGGGCCAGGCGCTCTTTGCCCAACCAGCGAGTGGAACTCGGCAGGTGTGCTCTGTGTGGGGAATGACTGACACCAAGAACCCTTGGGCCAGGTGTCTGAGTGTGAGATGGTCTCAGTATGGCCTTACCTCTACCCCACCCCATCCACCTGCTCCCCTCCAGCTCACAGGTAATTCGGGTGAGGGGGGGGCGTGATGGGATTAGCATCCTCAGAAGACAAGAGAGATCAGACCGGTCTCTGCTGTATGAGGACATAGCAAGAAGGTGGCCATCTGCAGACCAGGAAGAGGAGCCCTCACCAGGTACCAGATCACTGGGGACCTCCATCTTGGACTTCCCAGGTGTCAGAACTGTGATAAATAAAAGGGCTGCTTTTTTTTTTNGTCTCTGCTGTATGAGGACATATCAAGAAGGTGGCCATCTGCAGACCAGGAAGAGGAGCCCTCACCATGTACCAGATCACTGGGGACCTCCATCTTGGACTTCCCAGGTGTCAGAACTGTGATAAATAAAAAGGCTGCTTTTTTTTTCGTTTTTTTTAATACTTTTATTTGTCTGGGTAGTTACTTTTGGCTGTTCTGGTCTTTGTTGCTGTGCGTGGGCTTGCTCTCGTTGCAGCAAGCAGGGGCCACTCTCTCCTTGCGACGTGCAGGCTTCTCGACGCACTGACTTCTCTCATTGTGGAGCACAGGCTCCAGGACGTACAGGCTTCAGCAGCTGCTGCGCGTGGGCTCGGCAGCTGCGGTTCCCGGCGCAGAAGCTGTGGTACGGTGCACGAGGTTCATTGCTCCACGGCGTGTGGGGCTCTCCCGAGCCAGGGACTGAACCCACGTCTCCTGCACTGGCGAGCAGATTCTTATCCCCTGCACCACCAGGGAAGTCCTGTCTGATTTCAAAAGCTGCCCAGTCTATGATATTTTATTATAGCACCCAGAGCTGACTAACAGATTCTCAGTACCGTTACTCGTTAGAGAAATAAAATTAAAACCACAGCGAGATTCCGCTACACGCTACACTGAAAACCCTGACAATGGCAAGTGCTGACAAGGATGTAGTGCGACCGGAGTTCTCACATGTTGCTGGTGGAATGCAAAATGGTACGTTTACTTGAGAGAACAGTTTGGCAGTTTCTTATAAAGTAACACATACACTCACCATACGACCTAGCCATTTCACTGCTAGGTATTTATCCAAGAAAAATGAGAACATATGTCTACACAAAGACTTAGACATGAATAGCAATACTATTCATAAAAACCAAAGACTGGGAAGAACCCAAATGTCCATCGCCAGCAAAGGCATAAAGGAATTAGAGTGTCTCCATACAATGGGCTTCTGCTTAGCGACATAGAGAGAAGGCTGTTGACACAAAAACAGCCTGGATGCCGTCAACAGCGTTAGGCTAAGGGAATGAAATGGGACGCAAGAGACTACACGTTTATAAGAAATTCTAGAAAAGGCGCAGCCCTGGCGATAGAAAGCAGATCAGTGCTTTCCAGGCTGGCGGGAGAGGAATTTGGGGTGTTGGGAATGCTCTATGGGATGGTTGTGCTCACGTGACTGTCCATCTTTTTTCAAACTCATCAAATCACACACTTAAAATTGGGAAAAGTTCCTTTTTGTACATTGTTGTTGTTGTTCGGTTGCTAGATCGTGTCTGATTCTTTGTGACCCCGTGGACGGCAGCCCACCAGGCTTCCCTGTCCTGCACCATCTCCCAGATTTGGCTCAAACTCATGTCCATTGTGTGGACAGTATTCCTCAATAAACCTACAAAAATAAAATTTTTTTCTAACTTGTTTTCAAGCTGAAAAAGAGAGAGGACGGACAACACAGCGGGGAGGCCTGTGGAAGGGAGGGAGAAAAGACCCTGAGGATTTGCAGTAGGAGGGGGGTTGACTTCATGCTTTCTCTCCTTGGAGCCTGGTGAGAAACCAGCTGGTAACCTGGGGCCTTGAGGCATGTGACTGCTTATGAGTGGGGAAGCCTGAACCTGCGTAAATGAGCCTGTGTGCATGCCCACGGGAAGGCTCTGGATGAGAAAAGATTAAACGTGAGAGTGAGCATCTTTTAGGAGGGAGGCACCTGGGCAGGTGGGCAGGAGCTGGGTTCCAGGTACAAGGAGGGGTGCCTGGGATGGGAGGCTGGTCAGAAGGTGGGTATGGGAACGGAGAGACCACCCAGTGCCAACCTGCCTGCTGCTCTTCAGCAATTGTCACCGCCTTTTGATGTTCTCTTAATCCCTTATAATATCTCTCTTGCTCTGAAATCCACTTTGATTTTAATGCAGCTCCTTATAAGCTTTCTTTCAGTGTTAGCAGGGGATCTTTTCTCTTCTTTTCCTTGTAAAGGATCTGTGTCTTTATGTAAGAGAGTTTTTAAGGAAAATGTTTCTGCCCACACTGAGCGGCACCTTAGCTCCCTGACCAGGGGTCAAACCCGCACCCTCTGCTTTGGAAGCATGGAGTTTCAACCACCGGACCACCAGGGAAGTCCCCTCAAGAGGCTTTCCTATAGACCTAAATAGTTATGTCTTTTTATCTGATCTGAATGTCTCTGCATTTTAATTGGAGGGTTGCATCCATTAAAATTTTTTTATTGTGGTAAAATACACATAATGAAATTTTCCATTTTAGGCACTGTAACATGTGCGGTTCAGTGGCATTAAGTATCCTGCGAGGCACCATCGCCCCCATCTCCAGAACTCGTTTCATTTTGCAAAACTGAAACTCAATACCTGTTAGGCCGTAACTCTTTATCCCCACCTCTCCAGCCCCTGGCAACCACCAGGCTCCTGCCTGACCGGACCCACATTTTGAACTGCCCAGGGCACAGGGCCCCTTGGGGTTCCCACCCCAAACTCATCGGATTGAAGTCAGAACTTGCCCCTTCTGCTGTCCTGCCTCCTGTCTCCCCACCCCTTTTTCCAGCCCCTGCAACCTCCTGGGGTTTCGCACCCACCCACCCCCCGATAGCTCAGTGGTGAAGAATCCGCCTGCAATGCAGGAGACACAGGAGACGTGGGTTTGACCTCTGGGTCAGGAAGATCCCCTGGAGGAACTCATGGCAACCCATTCCAGTATTCTTGCCTGGGAAATCCCATGGACAGAAGAGCCTGGAGAGCTATAGTCCATGGGGGTCACAAAGAGTCAGACATGACTGGGGTGACTGAGCGCGCACACCAGCCTCTGGGTTCCCAAGCCTGAGACCTGTGGCTCCGTCTGGATGCTGCTCCCGCCTGCCATGCCCCTGCCCCGTCCCCCGGCACCGCCTTCTCCTCACCTCTCAGACCCAGGCCCTCCTCCCCTCCCTTCTGCCCCTGGAAGTCGAGGCACTCACTATCCACGGAGTTCAGTACAGTGACTCCCCAGGTGGGCCCTCTGCCTCTCTCCCCTCTGACCCCAGTTCCATAGTCAAGGTTGGCGTTTTCCTGTCCGGGAGCCTGAGCCCATTACTGTCCTGCTGAAAGCTCCCTGCTGCCTGACGCTCTGCTCTGGGTCCTCCCAAAGCTGCTGGCTTTGTGTCTACTCACTGACTATGTCCTATCTCCAAGCCACCCCATCCTTTCCAAGCTGTCTTCAGGTCCTTCCCTGAGGGGCCCAAGATCTTCCCAGGCCCCTTGGATGGTGTCATTCTCTGCTGAGACCCCCGCCCCACCCAGGCCTTGGGACCAGAGGGGTGGGAGCATCTCTGGGGAGAGACTGGAGAAGGGATGAGTGATGAGACAGGGCGGACACCTTGGGCTGGCTGGGCTCAAGGCGAGTGGAGGGGGTGATTCCTACCAAGGAGTCCGAGAAGGGGGGCTGCAGAGCCCACCGCCCTCGCCTCCCTCTCTCCTCCGTCCCAAGAAATCTGACCCAAGTTGGCGTTGTTGCAGCCAGAGCTGGAAGCAGGACAATTCCCGTGGGCTGAACTGGAACCCATCCAGGGCCGGGGAAGGAGCTGGCAGTCTTGGGTTGGTGTGCAAACAGCTCTGGAATGACGGGAAATGCCTCGAAGGCCGGGGCGCCTCAGTGCTGAGTGGCTTCCCAAAATAACCCAGGGGGCAGCTGTCTCAGATTCTGCAACTGGGTCTGGCTGCCCGAGCCACAGGGAGCCCCAGGCCCCACACCAGCCTCGCTCTGGGAGCAGATGGCACTGGGAATTTTTTCTTTCTTTCTTTCATCAAAGTCAGCTGTTAAGCGAACAGCTTGTCTGCAGGAAAGCATCCCTCCCTCTCTCTTTCTGTGACAGATAGAGCTGCCACCTCCCCTCCCCCAGCTCCTGCCTACCCCTCCTCCCCAACCCTTCTTCCTTTTGAGACCCCAGGCAGCTGAGTCCAAGGGTCATCACAGGTCCTTGCCCACTGGCTCAGGGAGCAGCCAGGATCCCTGGGTCTCTGGGGGCCTGGATGGGGCTGGGACAACAGATTCTGGGTGGCCCGACTGATTGTAAAGCAGACCATAGGATGTCCCAGAAATGATGCTTTCAGAAGTCAGCCCAGGCACCTGCGCTGGCCAAGGAATGTATGCTTTTATTCATGAATCTACGATGGTTTCAAATCCGTTGATACGCTTACTGCCTGTAAAGGGAATGTGTCAGCGCAGGGCGGGGTTTTGCATCAGCAAAGGTCATTGTGCACAGGCCACACTAAGAGGCCTTCCTGAGCACCAGCCATGTGCAGCCCGCAGTCTCGGAGCCGGGGATACAGGGAGAGCCCAGAGAGCGGCTCTGTCCTGGAGGTGCTCACAGCCTGGGCTGGACAAGGCAGTGTTTCACAGTGGTTAGAGCACAAAGCTTGAGTCAGACTCCGAGGCGTGAATATCAGGTCCGTCAGCTACTTGCTCTGTGATGCTGAGTGAATCACTTTACCTCCCTGAGACGCCATTTCCTTCTCTGTCAAATCAAAGCAATCAGGAATCTACTCTCTGAAGGGTTATCATCAAAGTTAAAGCAGATGATCCATCTAAAGAGCTTGAAGCATTGCAGGATGCATGGCACTCAGTAATGTCGGGCGACATCACCATCACCGTCATTACCACCACCGCATCGTCACCACCAGGCTCCTCTCTCCAGGGGATTCTCCAGCAAGAATACTGGAACGGGTCGCCTGTAACGATTCCAGGGTATCTTCCCAACCCAGGGATCGAACCCGCGACTCCTGCTTGGCAGGTGGATTCTTTACCACTGAGCCATCTGGGAAGATGTCCTTTCTACTTAATCACTGGTAATGCTTCGAGGCTTACCCTGGAAATGGGACCCTCCAAAGATAATTCACGTCTGCTTCAGCAGGATTCCGAGGGTCACTCTGAGTTGCCTCCCATTAAATTGAAGTCTTCGTCGGGGATTCGTGGTCTGCAAGGCCAGTGTAAAGCCTGCACTGGGGCTGGCTGGTGGTTACGGCTTCAGGGAGATTCTTTTTTCCCCAGTGCCAAGCTCGATGTAGACTACTGTCCTTGTTTCTTCAGCCTTTTTCCTAGTAACTTATTCCAGCAGTGAAAGCATGGCCCTTGGGAGAGTCCAGCTGTCCGTGAGGTTCCCTATCTAACTCATGCTGGGCGGCCCAGGCATTCCTCCGTCCCAGAGCCAAGTGTGGTCACGGAAAAGGATGATCAGGTGTCTGACCTTGGCAAATGTCCCTGGGGCAGAGCCAGCCTCAGCAACTGCTCACCTCTGAGGACTTCCAGTCTCCCTCCTAGTTCTCTGGCCTGGGAGGCTGCTCCTTGTTCTTGCCTGTCCAGTGTGATGCATTTTAATCCATGTATATATGCACGCCTATAAAGGCATGTTCATATACGTAGACCCATGTATTATTTTCATTGCTTTGCTGTTGGACTATTGATCAGTGATTAGTCTTCCACACTGTGGAAAATGCAGGCCGCTCTCTGCTTGCAGTGTAGATTTTTAATAAGCAGTGGTGTATCTTTAAAATTCCCTCTCCATCTCTGCCCTCCCCAAGTCCCCACATGGAGGTAGGTCTCTGCTTCCCCACCCATTCCCTTTCATTTCCTCCTTCTTTCCATGACCCTTCCCCCACCCCAGTCTCATCTTCCCACCTGCATCCTGATCCAGCCAGATGAGGGGGGACAATCAGCGTTCATCCATAGATAAACTTCCCCATCATATAAGCCTATGCCGCCAACCAAAGTCTTCTCAAGGGCAAAATCAGTGTGGGGTGTGCAGAGGGGGTGGAATCTTCTTGAATGGCCAGGCCTGGCTGTTCTGGGGGCCAGGACCTGCCGGAGTGTACAAGGGGGCCAGGGCAGAAGTTCNAAGCAGGACAATTCCCGTGGGCTGAACTGGAACCCATCCAGGGCCGGGGAAGGAGCTGGCAGTCTTGGGTTGGTGTGCAAACAGCTCTGGAATGACGGGAAATGCCTCGAAGGCCGGGGCGCCTCAGTGCTGAGTGGCTTCCCAAAATAACCCAGGGGGCAGCTGTCTCAGATTCTGCAACTGGGTCTGGCTGCCCGAGCCACAGGGAGCCCCAGGCCCCACACCAGCCTCGCTCTGGGAGCAGATGGCACTGGGAATTTTTTCTTTCTTTCTTTCATCAAAGTCAGCTGTTAAGCGAACAGCTTGTCTGCAGGAAAGCATCCCTCCCTCTCTCTTTCTGTGACAGATAGAGCTGCCACCTCCCCTCCCCCAGCTCCTGCCTACCCCTCCTCCCCAACCCTTCTTCCTTTTGAGACCCCAGGCAGCTGAGTCCAAGGGTCATCACAGGTCCTTGCCCACTGGCTCAGGGAGCAGCCAGGATCCCTGGGTCTCTGGGGGCCTGGATGGGGCTGGGACAACAGATTCTGGGTGGCCCGACTGATTGTAAAGCAGACCATAGGATGTCCCAGAAATGATGCTTTCAGAAGTCAGCCCAGGCACCTGCGCTGGCCAAGGAATGTATGCTTTTATTCATGAATCTACGATGGTTTCAAATCCGTTGATACGCTTACTGCCTGTAAAGGGAATGTGTCAGCGCAGGGCGGGGTTTTGCATCAGCAAAGGTCATTGTGCACAGGCCACACTAAGAGGCCTTCCTGAGCACCAGCCATGTGCAGCCCGCAGTCTCGGAGCCGGGGATACAGGGAGAGCCCAGAGAGCGGCTCTGTCCTGGAGGTGCTCACAGCCTGGGCTGGACAAGGCAGTGTTTCACAGTGGTTAGAGCACAAAGCTTGAGTCAGACTCCGAGGCGTGAATATCAGGTCCGTCAGCTACTTGCTCTGTGATGCTGAGTGAATCACTTTACCTCCCTGAGACGCCGTTTCCTTCTCTGTCAAATCAAAGCAATCAGGAATCTACTCTCTGAAGGGTTATCATCAAAGTTAAAGCAGATGATCCATCTAAAGAGCTTGAAGCATTGCAGGATGCATGGCACTCAGTAATGTCGGGCGACATCACCATCACCGTCATTACCACCACCGCATCGTCACCACCAGGCTCCTCTCTCCAGGGGATTCTCCAGCAAGAATACTGGAACGGGTCGCCTGTAACGATTCCAGGGTATCTTCCCAACCCAGGGATCGAACCCGCGACTCCTGCTTGGCAGGTGGATTCTTTACCACTGAGCCATCTGGGAAGATGTCCTTTCTACTTAATCACTGGTAATGCTTCGAGGCTTACCCTGGAAATGGGACCCTCCAGAGATAATTCACGTCTGCTTCAGCAGGATTCCGAGGGTCACTCTGAGTTGCCTCCCATTAAATTGAAGTCTTCGTCGGGGATTCGTGGTCTGCAAGGCCAGTGTAAAGCCTGCACTGGGGCTGGCTGGTGGTTACGGCTTCAGGGAGATTCTTTTTTCCCCAGTGCCAAGCTCGATGTAGACTACTGTCCTTGTTTCTTCAGCCTTTTTCCTAGTAACTTATTCCAGCAGTGAAAGCATGGCCCTTGGGAGAGTCCAGCTGTCCGTGAGGTTCCCTATCTAACTCATGCTGGGCGGCCCAGGCATTCCTCCGTCCCAGAGCCAAGTGTGGTCACGGAAAAGGATGATCAGGTGTCTGACCTTGGCAAATGTCCCTGGGGCAGAGCCAGCCTCAGCAACTGCTCACCTCTGAGGACTTCCAGTCTCCCTCCTAGTTCTCTGGCCTGGGAGGCTGCTCCTTGTTCTTGCCTGTCCAGTGTGATGCATTTTAATCCATGTATATATGCACGCCTATAAAGGCATGTTCATATACGTAGACCCATGTATTATTTTCATTGCTTTGCTGTTGGACTATTGATCAGTGATTAGTCTTCCACACTGTGGAAAATGCAGGCCGCTCTCTGCTTGCAGTGTAGATTTTTAATAAGCAGTGGTGTATCTTTAAAATTCCCTCTCCATCTCTGCCCTCCCCAAGTCCCCACATGGAGGTAGGTCTCTGCTTCCCCACCCATTCCCTTTCATTTCCTCCTTCTTTCCATGACCCTTCCCCCACCCCAGTCTCATCTTCCCACCTGCATCCTGATCCAGCCAGATGAGGGGGGACAATCAGCGTTCATCCATAGATAAACTTCCCCATCATATAAGCCTATGCCGCCAACCAAAGTCTTCTCAAGGGCAAAATCAGTGTGGGGTGTGCAGAGGGGGTGGAATCTTCTTGAATGGCCAGGCCTGGCTGTTCTGGGGGCCAGGACCTGCCGGAGTGTACAAGGGGGCCAGGGCAGAAGTTCTGGGGGTAGGGCTTAGCCTGAGGTTTCAGGCTGGAGGAGGTAAGAAAGATGTGCAGAGGAACCAACAACCTCAGGTGGAGATAAGGCCCACACGTGCATCTGAAGTGGGGCAGAGACCCCTGGGTGTCGTGGCCAGGGCCCAGGAGGCAGGTTCATTATCAGTATCAGGCAGAGCTTCCGAAAGGCAAGGCTGTGCAACGGCTGCCTAAGGGATGCATGAGCAGAGGGGGGCACCCACCTGCTGGGGGCCTGCACAGGGTTCCAGCATCCCGGGGGGGGCGAGGTGGGAATTTGTTGTTTAGTCACTCAGTCGTGTCCGACTCTTGCGACCCCATGGTCTGTAGCCCACCAGGCTCCTCTGTCCATGGATTTCCCAGGCAAGAGTACTGGAGTGCATTGCCATTTCCTTCTCCAGGGGATCTTCCTGATCCAGGGATTGAACCCACATCTCCTGCTTCTCCTAAATTGGCAGGCGAATTTTTTTTTACTGCTGAGCCACTAGGGAAGTTCCAAGGAGGGAAGGGAGTATGCTTAGCGGGCTGAGTGCAGCACCCTGGGCAAGATGCCTGCTCAGACCCAGAGCCCAGTGCCCTGCCTGCCCTGGACGTAACAATCTGAGAAGTGGTGCTCAAGCAGGGTGCACCAGCCGACGTCCGTCCACCACTCAGGGACCCTGGGCACAGGTGGTGCATCATGGGTAAGCGACTGCAACAGGAACCAGAGCCTCTGGGTTGCCTATTACACACCAGCACATTGTTCCAGACAGTATTTTAAAAAGCAGGGACATTACTGTGCCGACAAAGGTCCATCTAGTCAAAGTTATGGTTTTCCAGTAGTTATGTACGGATATGAGAGTTGGACCATAAAGAAAGCTGAGCACTGAAGAATTGATGCTTTCTGAGCACTAAAGAATTGATGCTTTTGAACTGTGGTGTCGGAGAAGACTCTTGAGAGTCCCCTAGACAACAAGGAGATCCAACCAGTCCATCCTAAAGGAAATCAGTCCTGAGTATTCATTGGAGGCACTGATGCTGAGGCTGAACCTTCAATACTTTGGCCACCTGATGCGAAGAGCTGACTCGTTGGAAAAGACCCTGATGCTGGGAAAGATTGAAGGCAGGAGGTGAAGGGGACGACAGAGGATGAGATGGTTGGATGGTATCACTGACTCAATGGACATGAGTTTGAGCAAGCTCCGGGAGCTGGCAATGGACAGGGAGGCCTGGAGTGTTGCAGTCCATGGGGTCACAGAGTTTGACATGACTGAGCGACTGAACTGAACTGACACTGCTTTTTCTGTTTGAATCTTACGTGCACATAACTCACTTGGGTGTCAGTGCAGACTGTGTACTGCTGACAAGCTCCAGGTGACCCCCTTGGACTTGCCTGGCCCAGGACCCCGTGTAGACATTCTGAATCCCTGATCCAGGTGCAGTGTAGACATCGGGAAGTCTAGAACCGGCCCAGGTGATTATAACATGCAGCCAGGTTTCAGGACAGTGTTTCTAGACCACAAAGAAAAGGGGCTTCCTTGGTGGCTCAGACAGTGAATAATCTGCCTGCAGTGCGGGAGACCTGGGATTGATCCCTGGTTGGGAAGATCCCCTGGAGGAGGGCAGGGCCACCCACTCCAGTATTCTTGCCTGGAGAATCCCATGGACAGAGGAGCCTGGCGGGCTACGGTCCATGGGGTCACAAAGTCAGACACGACTGAGCATCTGAGCATAGCACAGGCCACAGAGAGGTGGGAACTCACTGTCCTCCTTGTCCATCCTCCGCTTCCAGGCAGAGATGGGTTTCAGGAAACATCCATCTTCTCTTTAAAAAAACAAAAATACACACGTGGTGCTAGGCAGTGACTAGCCAGCCTGGGACAGGAGGCCAGCGAGATGTGGGTCATAGAAAGGGTCCCCCTGGACCGTGGACGGCCACCGCCGGGCAGGATGGGAAGAAGGGGACAGCCTCATTTCTGGCCAGATTCACTTCCTCATTGCACACTCCAGGCTCCCCCGATTCCTCCCTCTTCTTGATCTCTGGGTCACGGCCGTAACTTCTTGCAGACTTGAACTCACGCTGAATTTGACCTCTGGGCTTTGACCCCCTCTGTTGCAGCCCAAGTCCCCGCTCTGTGAGCCCTGCCTATACAGATGGGTCNGTAACAATCTGAGAAGTGGTGCTCAAGCAGGGTGCACCAGCCGACGTCCGTCCACCACTCAGGGACCCTGGGCACAGGTGGTGCATCATGGGTAAGCGACTGCAACAGGAACCAGAGCCTCTGGGTTGCCTATTACACACCAGCACATTGTTCCAGACAGTATTTTAAAAAGCAGGGACATTACTGTGCCGACAAAGGTCCATCTAGTCAAAGTTATGGTTTTCCAGTAGTTATGTACGGATATGAGAGTTGGACCATAAAGAAAGCTGAGCACTGAAGAATTGATGCTTTTTGAGCACTAAAGAATTGATGCTTTTGAACTGTGGTGTCGGAGAAGACTCTTGAGAGTCCCCTGGACAACAAGGAGATCCAACCAGTCCATCCTAAAGGAAATCAGTCCTGAGTATTCATTGGAAGCACTGATGCTGAGGCTGAAACTTCAATACTTTGGCCACCTGATGCGAAGAGCTGACTCGTTGGAAAAGACCCTGATGCTGGGAAAGATTGAAGGCAGGAGGTGAAGGGGACGACAGAGGATGAGATGGTTGGATGGTATCACTGACTCAATGGACATGAGTTTGAGCAAGCTCCGGGAGCTGGCAATGGACAGGGAGGCCTGGAGTGTTGCAGTCCATGGGGTCACAGAGTCTGACATGACTGAGCGACTGAACTGAACTGACACTGCTTTTTCTGTTTGAATCTTACGTGCACATAACTCACTTGGGTGTCAGTGCAGACTGTGTACTGCTGACAAGCTCCAGGTGACCCCCTTGGACTTGCCTGGCCCAGGACCCCGTGTAGACATTCTGAATCCCTGATCCAGGTGCAGTGTAGACATCGGGAAGTCTAGAACCGGCCCAGGTGATTATAACATGCAGCCAGGTTTCAGGACAGTGTTTCTAGACCACAAAGAAAAGGGGCTTCCTTGGTGGCTCAGACAGTGAATAATCTGCCTGCAGTGCGGGAGACCTGGGATTGATCCCTGGTTGGGAAGATCCCCTGGAGGAGGGCAGGGCCACCCACTCCAGTATTCTTGCCTGGAGAATCCCATGGACAGAGGAGCCTGGCGGGCTACGGTCCATGGGGTCACAAAGTCAGACACGACTGAGCATCTGAGCATAGCACAGGCCACAGAGAGGTGGGAACTCACTGTCCTCCTTGTCCATCCTCCGCTTCCAGGCAGAGATGGGTTTCAGGAAACATCCATCTTCTCTTTAAAAAAACAAAAATACACACGTGGTGCTAGGCAGTGACTAGCCAGCCTGGGACAGGAGGCCAGCGAGATGTGGGTCATAGAAAGGGTCCCCCTGGACCGTGGACGGCCACCGCCGGGCAGGATGGGAAGAAGGGGACAGCCTCATTTCTGGCCAGATTCACTTCCTCATTGCACACTCCAGGCTCCCCCGATTCCTCCCTCTTCTTGATCTCTGGGTCACGGCCGTAACTTCTTGCAGACTTGAACTCACGCTGAACGTGACCTCTGGGCTTTGACCCCCTCTGTTGCAGCCCAAGTCCCCGCTCTGTGAGCCCCGCCTATACAGATGGGTCTCCCTCCAGCACAGGTGGGGGCAGGAAAGGGCCAGTGAGCCAGCAAGTAACAAGGACCCAGCAGAACAGGTCACAGTGGGGGCATGCCAGTCGCCTTGATCCTCGATCACCGTGGCTGTTATAGTTAACTGAGGGAAATGAGTGTGTTTCTGAGCACGGATAGGTGTGCCCACATACTCACCTGGTCCTATGTCTGTACACAGGTTGCAAGAGGGAAATATTTTTGTGTTCCTTTTGTTGACTGTCCTCAGGCTTTGTCCTCAANCTTTCTCTCCCACTTCTTCTAGCCTCCTCTGCTGCCTCCTTCCTTCCTCCTCTCTATAGCAGAGCTTCTTGAAAGAGCAAAACTCCCCATCTTTCTGTAAACCGCCCCCCAACCCTCTCTAAGTAGGCTTTTCCTGCCATGGATTCCCTGAAACCGCTCTAAATGATGAAGTCAGCAGTGCCACCCCACCCCATCCCACCACCATCCTGAAAACCGAACACTGCTGTCAGCGGTCAGACCCCGGCTTCCTGAGCCAGCAGCCGCCTCTGATCACTGGTCGGTCCCTTCCTCCCCCCGGATGCCCTCTCATTGCCCGGCTCCCAGGACCAGTATGCCCCCTTGCCGGGGCCTCCTCACTGTGCTGCCACTTCTCCCCGTCTCCTTGACCTTGAATATGTTCAGGGTTCAGTCCTCGGACCTTGTCTCCTTTCATTAACCACTTGCTGCCTCAGGGATCCTGTCTGGGGGCTTGAAAACTGTCGAGATGTCAATGCCTTCCACATTACACCTCCAGCCTCCTCTGATCTCTAACAGCCCTTCCAACTGCCTCTGTGACGGTTCCAGCTGGGTATCAAAGACACATCTTTGCAAACCCAACACAACCGCCGCTGATTGCCTCCTTGTCGGCTGGCGGTGGCCCTGTCCTTCAGCTGCTCAGGCCAAGAGCCTCACAGTCATCCATGGTGCCCCCCCTTTCTCTCACACCCCACATCCAATCTGTCAGGAAATTATATTGGCTGTACCTCCAAACGCATCCAGAGCCTGACCACTTCTCACCACCCCCACGGCTTCCATCCTGGCACAAGCCACTTGCATCCTTGGCCCCCTGCGGTCTGTTCTCAGCACGGCAACCAGAAGAGTCTTTAGAAGCATTAAGCCAGAGCGACACTCAAAACTTGCAAAAGCTCCCACGTACACCCAAAGCTCTGGGGGCCACAAAGTTCGTTCGGGCTTTCCATGCAATAGTATGGAAAGATCCCAAATGGGCATTTGGGACCAACTCAGTACAAACCCAAACCCAATACCAACCAGATCCCTCACAGGCGTCTACCAGGTCTGGTACAGTCTGACCTCCTACACCTTTCCCTGGGCTTCTCAGCAGATAAAGAATCCCCCTGCAAAATGCAAGAGGGGCAGGAGACACAGGATCAATCCCAGGGTCAGGAAGATCCGCTGGAGGAGGAAGGGGCAACCCATGCCAGGATTCTTGCCTTAAAAAAATCCCACTGACAGAGGAGCCTGATGGGCTACAGTCCTATGGGGTCGCAAAGAGTCAGACACAACTGAGCAAACGAGCGTGCACGTCCATCCACCCCTTCTTCACTATCACCTCCTCTGCTCACTGCCTCACTCCTCAGCACCCTGTCACCATGCTGTGAGGAAGCCCAAGCAGCCGTGCGGAGGGGTCCACGTAGAGGAGATCGGAAGTCCACGCCCAGTATAACCAGCTGAGCTGCCACCCCGGAGCCAGCATCACATGCCAGCTGCGCCAGCCATGCCAGCATGCCAGCCAGGCCATGCTGAGCCTCTAGCCATCCTAATGTGCCGAGCCAACACCCCCCAAAGCAGGAGACCCACACACTCCACCCCCAGAATTGCCATAGTAAATGATGATTGGCGTTTCAAGTTACTACCTTTTGGGGTGGTTTGTTAAACAACAATAAACAATCTAAACAATTGTCTATCTGGGAACTAGATTTAAAAACATATTTTCATGACGTGAGCACACACACGCGTGCGTTACCCACAAATGCGGAAATGTGTCAACATATGCGCGGTTTCTTTACTGGCAGGCTTTGTGTTCTTTTTGCCTATTTTGCTTGGCTCCCGTCTCTCCTTCCCACACTTCCCACTCGATGTCCCCAAATCCTGTTGCTTGGTTCTCCATAAACACTTGTGCAATCATTTATTAGTCTGTACAGACACCTCTGAAGAGGTTTCTCTGATGGGTAGAGGGCCTTCTGTTACCCAAACATGATATCAGTTCCCTATATTTTGCTTTTCTTCTTGGAGAATTCTTTGTAAAAACCCCTCCAAAACCCTTGTGGAAGTCCAGTTCATTCTTTTAAGGAGTTGCATAAAATTCTCCCATCCTGTGGCCATTGTACACCAGTCAGCCATCCTGGAGGTGTGAGCGGGAACCAGCTCATCCTGGCTGGTGAAAGCCTGTCATTAACGCTTCAGGAGTTTTGTGTACCAGTTGTTAAAATGTTCAGTTCAGTTCAGTCACTCAGTCATGTCCGACTCTTTGCAACCCGGTGGACTGCAGCACACCAGGCCTCCCTGTCCATCACCAACTCCCGGAGTTTGCTCAAACTCATGTCCATCGAGTCAGTGATGCCATCCAACCATCTCATCCTCTGTCGTCCCCTTCTCCTCGTGCCCTCAATCTTTCCCAGCATCAGGGTCTTTTCCAATGAGTCAGCTCTTAGAATCAGGTGGCCAAAGTATTGGAGTTTCAGCTTCAGCATCAGTCCTTCCCATGCATAATCAGGACTGATTTCCTTTAGGATGGACTGGTTGGATCTCGTTGCAGTCTCTTCTCCAACACCACAGTTCAAAACCATCAATTCTTCAGCGCTCAGCTTTCTTTACAGTCCAACTCTCACATCCATACATGACCACTGGAAAAACCATAGCCTTGACTAGACGGACATTTGCTAGCAAAGTAATGTCTCTGCTTTTTAATATGGTTGGTCATAGCTTTTCTTCCAAGGGGCAAGCGTCTTTTAATTTCATGGCTGTAGTCTCCATCTGCCATGATTTTGGAGCCCCCCAAAATAGTCTCTCATTGTTTCCATTGTTTCCCCATCTATTTGCCATTAAGTGATGGGACAGGATGAGATGATCTTAGTTTCTGAACGCTGAGAATTGACTGTATTAAAATATAGCCAATAAAAAAATTAAATTCTATAAATGTGTAATTAAATACATACATTATACTAGACACTAAGGTAATACTCCAAACGAATCACTTTCTAATCATTTTACTATTCCTGATGCTCCAGGTTATTTGCATCGACTATAAAGTGCAACTCAATGGCGTGCTCTGGGCACCGCTTCGTAAGTCTGCCATCAGATGTGTCCTGTAGCTGGTTTAAAGCTGGCCATGGCGAGAGTGCGCACACCACAGGAGGTGGCACACATCACGAGTCAGGGCTTGACTGACTGTTTTCTTGGTTGTCTAGACTTAAGAAATATGTGATATGAATAATGCAGACTCGTGTCTGCAGCTATGACCCTGCAACTAGCAGGGAGAATGTGAGGAACTGTTCTCCCAGGATTTGGGAACTGTTATTCAAGTCAATAAAGATGGTGAACAAGGGACGTTTCAACACAGGTCTTGTTTGCTTCCCTGACATCTTGCTCTCTTTTATTAAAAATGTTTATTTATCTGGCCATGCCCTGTCTTTGTAGCGGTTCTCCAGTTGCAGTGTGTGGGATCTAGTCCCCTGACCAGGGATTGAACCCATGCTTCCTGCATTGGGAACGCCCAGTCTTAGCCTCTGGACCACCAGGAAGTCCCTGCTGCTGCTGCTAAGTCATTTCAGTCGGGTCCGACTCTGCGACCCCATAGATGGCAGCCCACCAGGCTCCGCTGTCCCTGGGATTCTCCAAGCAAGAACACTGGGATGGGTTGCCATTTCCTTCTCCAATACATGAAAATGAAAAGTGAAAGTGAATTCGCTCAGTCGTGTCTGACTCTTTGTGACCCCATGAACTGCAGCCCACCAGGCTCCTCTGCCCATGAGATTTTCCAGGCAAGAGTACTGGAGTGGGTTGCCATTGCCGTCTCCAAGGAAGTCCCTATCATCTTCCTATTTGACAAAAATGCGTGTTCATATTGAACCGACATTTATTCCTGGGTTCCAGCTATAGGTTGTCGCCATGTACAAGAGTTTGGCAAAGATCAACAAAAACATTCTGTGAAGATCAACTGACTACATCAAGTTTATAACAAAAGGTGTTGTATATTTTATTATTATTCGTAAATGTTATGCCACACATCCCTTCCATTAATACTTTTATAATAAATACAGGTATGTGCACAGATGTCTGCATCGGTTTTCCTGGAGGGTGGGTTGTTTCTCGGGCTTCCTAGGTGGTGCCAGTGGAAAAGAACCTTCCTGTGAATTCAGGAGACACAAGCCACATGGGTTTAATCCCCGGGTGGGGAAAATCCCCTGAAGAAGGGCATGGCAACCACTCCAGCACTCTTGCCTGGATAATCCCATGGACAGAGGAGCCTGGTGGCTACAGCCCATGGAGACTGCAAGAGGTGAACACAGCTGAAGCAGCCTAGCATGCACGCACGGGTTGTTTTTCATTTGGCAGCACATTACTGATTCTGTTCCCCGGCCAATAAGCATCATTTGGCTTCCATTCCACCCATGCGAGGTTAAAGGGTGTATGTAATGTTCATAGATATTTTAAGGTTTCTTTCAACCACTGATATAATTAATCTCATTTCTAGCATCAGAGCATGAGTGCCTTTTCCCCATTCAGCTGCTAACCATGGACTTATATTTGCCAGTCTGATGTAAAGTGGTACCGTTATCTCACTTTGCTTCTCTCTCTCATGCTGGTGAATATGGAGGTTTTTTCACAGGTTTGTTGCCATTTGGATTCATTTTGTGAATTGCTTCTTGGTGTCCCACCTTTTTTTTTCCCCTATTGGGTTGTTCATGCCTTTCTACCAATTTCTGCACGGTCTCCATAAATCAGATGTGAGCCTTATGCGTGTTCTCTGTGTCTCAATCCCTTGTCCACATATTGGCTTTGTGTTATCTTTTGTCCTGGAAAGAATAATTTTTCTGTTACTGTTTATTAATCCTTCTACGGCTCACTAAGCACGGGCGGAGAAGGAATAATAAACAGTAACACAAAAATTATTATTTTGGGGGGTATCTGGTCTCGGTAATGTTCATACAACTCTTTAGCATTTCTGGCAGCATTTNACTGTTTATTAATCCTTCTACGGCTCACTAAGCACGGGCGGAGAAGGAATAATAAACAGTAACACAAAAATTATTATTTTGGGGGGTATCTGGTCTTGGTAATGTTCATACAACTCTTTAGCATTTCTGGCGGCATTTTTATCGTTTTTAATACGAAGTTTATTTTCACATATGGCTAAAATAGGAGTCCAATTTTATTTTTTTTCTGATGGGTAGCTAGTCGTGCTAGTATCATTTGGAAAATATTTGTGATTTAGTGAAACAATCGTAATAGGTATATATTAATTAATGATTCCCTATTGTATTGAAATATTACTTTTGTTATCAAATATGGGGCTTCCTTGGTGGCTCAGTCAGTAAAGAATCTGCCTGCAATGCAGGAGATGCAGGTTCAGTTCTGGGTGGGGAAGATCCCCTGGAGAAGGGAATGGCTACCCACTCCAGTATTCACGCCTGGGAAATCCCATGGACAGAGGAGCCCGGAGGGCTGTAGTCCACGGGGTCACAAATGTACTCACATATATTTCTGTATTCTAATCCATCTATGCTCAAGCCAACAGCATATTGATTTGACCCTAGAGTGTTTACAGTCGGTTTCCATTTGGGAGATTTTAGGAAGACAACACATACACGTTTCTGGGATGGGGTCTTGAGGAGCGCTCTTCGTCTTGCTACATCCCTTTCAGTGCACTCACCACAGGGCCGCTGCGATGAACTCGTGGAGACTCAAGATGAAAGCCGCTGGGTCCCTGAGTCACCTTATGGAAGAGGGTTTCTCTGCAGCCTTGCCTGTTTGCGTCATCTTTGCCTGAGGGATAAACAGCCCTTTGTTTTGAACTCAGCACAGCCTGTCCTACCGGACCAGTAATTGATGTTGCTGCCTGTGGAAGCTAAAATGCACAGCACTGGCCTAGTGGCTGGTGGTCAGTGCCAAGGACACTGACGCCGGAGGCTAGCAGTCCAGGTTATGAATGCCAACACGTTTACTTCAATCAGCTTGCGCCGATTTATAAGCAACTGAGAAAAGTGAAAAGCGATAGTCGCTCAGTCGTGTCCGACTCTTTGTGACCCTGTAGCCCGCCAGGCTCCTCTGTCCATGGAATTCTCCAGGCAAGAATAATAGAGTGGGTTGCCATGCCCTTCTCCAGGGGATCTTCCTGACCCAGGGATCGAACCCTGGTCTCCTGCACTGCAGGCAGTTTCTTTACCATCTGAGTCACCAGGGAAGCCAGTTGAACACTGAAACAAGAGGTAAGAAAGCAGGATATTGTGAGTGCGCCTTGGCTGTTGACTACCCTCAAGTAGATTTTTTGTGTGAATTCAGGAAGGAAGTGGTTAGTTTGTGATCAGAAAAAACGAGAACAGAGAAATTCCAGAAATTAAGGGCTTAGCAAACTTGGAAAGCCAAAAATAACTTGATACAGGATGGAAAAAGTTGTTGAACAACAAAGGCTCAAACTACCTCAGGGCAAAAAGCAGGTTGAAAAAGAGGTCCCAGGAGACTCAAGGTAGCTGCTGTTAAGTGGTGAGCAGGTGAGACTTCGGAGCGAAAAGGAAGATAAGCAGAACTGAGATCAGTATCGCAAACAGAACGTGTGGGTGGAGGTGTGGAGCATGGAACTAACTGGAAACAAATCAAGTCAAAGCTTATTAGGTTTTTAAGGAAATTGTGTTGTGAAAGGAACCCAAGACTTGGATTAAAATAAGGCTTTGATTGTTCTTGACTTAAAACAAGCCTTGGGAGCAAAATTGTGCCATCTGCAGAGACATGCATAGACCTAGAGACTGTGACACAGAGTGATGCAAGTCAGAAAGAGAAAAACATATTGTATATTAATGCATATATGTGGAATTTAAGAAAACAGTACAGATGACCCTATTTCAAAGCAGAAATAGAGATGCAGGCACAGAGAACCGACATATGGACACCAAAGGGGGAAAGGGGTGGGCGGGATGAATGGGGAGGTTGTGATTGTCATACAGACACTACCATTTATAAACCAGATGAGTAATAAGGACCTACTGCAGAGAACACAGAACTCTACTCCACGCGCTGCGGTGACCTAGATGGGAAGGAAGTCCAAAAAAGAGGGGATGTGTGTCTGATTCATTTTGCTGTATAGCAGGTACTAAAACATCATTGTAAAGCAACTATATGCCAAAAGAAAATTTAAAAAACTCCCAAAACCAAAAAAAAAAAAAAAAGGCCTGGGTTCCCAGTCTTCCATGGGCCGACAGCATCACAACCCCCAAGGATGGCCTGGCCTCCTATGTCCACTGCAGATGTGTCCAGGGAGGTGTTCCAGTTAGGGGAACACAGTACAGGACCAAGGAGAACAGCCAACAAGGGGCTTCTTCCCAGAGGAGCCTGACCGAGGAATCCTGGCGATGTCCACCCACAGGGTTTCTGAATTGTGACAGAGCCATGACCCTACCTCCATCCTTCCCATCTCCATGTGCAAGCTGTCCTGACCTGCCCCATCAGCGGACCTTGGGTCTCTATAGGAGACAGATAATGTCCCTTTCAGTTTGTAGGTTGTCAACTGAAAAAAAAGAGAAAAGCACAACCGAACAGTTTAGAATCATGTTTTATGCAGCAGACATTCGGAGGACTTTAAGCCTGGGGCGCAGCATCTCAGATAATGGTGAGAAACTGTTCCGAAGAGGCAAGTGGGGAGCCAGGATATATAGGGATTTTTGCAACAAAAGCCCAGGTAGTTGGAATATCAAAGGATTACTGGTAATAAAAGAAAGCTAGATATCTCAAGTTAAGGAATTTAGTGCTTTTCTGTGTATGGGAAGATGCAAGAGTCTGGGCTCACTGGAATCATTCCTTTTTTTGAAAAAACATTTTGAATTTAATTTTTATTTTATACTGAAGTATAGTTGATTTACAATGTTATGTTACTTTTGGGTATACAGTGTAGTGATTCAGTTATACATATATCCATTCTTTTTCAGATTCTTTTCCCAAATAGGTTATTACCGGATACTGAGTCCCTTGTGCAATACAGTAAGTCCTTGGTGATCATCTGTTTTATATATGGTAATGTGTATATGCCAATCCCAGACTCCTATATCCCCCCACACCCCCGCCTTGCCCTGTTCCCCCTTTGGTAACTGTNATTACAGGATACTGAGTTCCTTGTGCAATACAGTAAGTCCTTGGTGATCATCTGTTTTATATATGGTAATGTGTATATGCTAATCCCAAACTCCTAGTTTATCCCCCCACACCCCCGCCTTGCCCTGTTCCCCCTTTGGAAACTGTAAATTTGTTTTTGAAGTCTGTCAGTCTGTTTCTGTTTGTAAATAAGTTCAGTTGTATCCTTTTTTTTTTTTAGATTTTGCATATAAGCAATATCATATTTGTCTTTGACTTACTTCGCTTAGTTTGATCATCTGTAGGTCCATTCACGTTTTTGCAGATGGCATCATTTCATTATTTTTCGTGGCTGGGTAACATTCCTTTGTACGTTCGCACCACATCTTCTTTGAGACCATTCCTTTGGTGTGCACCTCAGCCAGCGGAGCCAGCGGCCTCTGCTTTCTCACGCTGAGTCCCCTCGGGGCTCGCTCTCAGGGCAGCGATGTGACGGTTTGATGGCTGCAGCATCCTTGGCTTGCTGATGTGGCAGGTGGCATTTTAGTTCACAAGATTCCCACATCAAGAAGGAATGGGTACAGAGACCGTGGGGAGCACTGTGCAGGCCACTCACTCAAAGATCTGAGATCTCAGCCTAGATTCAGGGACCCTGGTGGTTGGAGAAGGGGACCCTGGAGGATCTCACTTGTCAGTTCCCAGGTAGTTAGGTGGGGCCACGTGACTGGTTCCAATCAATGGAATGTGAGTGGAGATGACACCTGTGACTTCAGAACCGAAGCACGGAAGGACTGATGAACTTCACTTACTTTCCATCCGTCCTTGCCATGGCAACCCTGGAGACCATGAGCTGAGATGCTGGTAGACAAGAGGGTGACTCGATCCCTGAATGGTGTATGGCAAAGTAAGTCTAATCAACCCATATTCGATTTTGCTTGAATGAGATATGCATCTTTTATGTTTGTGCGTGTGTGCTGAGTCATGTCTGATGTTTTTAACCCTGTGGATTGTAGCCCGCCAGGCTCCTCTGTCTGTGGGATTTTCCAGGAAAGAATACTGGAGTGGGTTGCCATTCCCTTCCCCAGGGATCTTCCTGACCCAGGGATTGAACCTGCTTCTCTTGCATTGGCAGGCAGGTTCTTTACCACCGAGCCACCTGGGAAATTTTTATCTCTAGCCCCTGGATCTAATTTAAATTAGATTATGCTGAGTACACCTGTGCAGCCATATCATCTTGCAAGCCAGTACTTTAATCTCCTCCTTTCCCATCTTTCCACCTTTTATCCCTTTGCCTTACAATGCTGCCAGGGTTTCATAGTCAACAGTGGACTGAGATGATGATAGCAGGCACTGTGGGCTTGCTCCTGATCTGAGAGGAAAGCTTTCAATATTTAAAGCATTACGACCTGTAAGATGTTTTCTGTAAGTTTTCCCTGAGTGTCTGCTGTCTGTGTAAAGAAAGCTCCCTTGTACTCCCAGCTTGTTTAGCATTTTCAAACAGGTGTTGAATGTTATACTTTTCTGGGTCTGTTGAAGTGATCACATGTTTTCTCTTCTGATATCCTAATGCGTAATAAATGTGGACTGTTTTCAGTGCTTCTGGATGTTAAGCCCACTGAGACCCCTGGGGTACCCCCGATTTGCCGTCTTTTGATTCAGATTTTGCATCTCTGTTGATGACTGAGGTTCACTTGCTCAGGTTTTGGTATCAGGGTACATCCAGCTTCATAAAATGAGTTGAGGCCATTTTATACTCTTTTATATTCATTTTATATATTTTTTTCTATTCTCTAGAGAAGATCCTGTAAGATTCTATTCTCTAGAGAAGACCTAGCATTATTTCTTCTTCAAATGTTTGGTTGAATTTGCAGGGCCTGGGTTTTTCTTCGTGGCAAAGATTTAATTTATTTAATAATTATAGGGTTCTACAGTGTTCTATTTCTCTAGTAACAGTTTTGGGAAATTATAGTTTTCAAAATAAAATCATTCATTTCTTTTCAATCTTCAGATGTTTTGGATGCAACTTTTTGTAACAGTCTCTTATCTTTTTTATGTTTTCCTGATGTATTGCGGCATCTTGTTTTCAGTAATAATTCCTGACGTTGGGAATTTCTGTCCTTTTTTTATTGATGAGGTTTGCTAAGAAGTTATCAGTTTTATTAATATTTTCAAGGAACTAGCACTTGACCTTGATGATTCTGTTATATTTAATTTCTTTCTCATTAGTTCCATATTTATCTTCATTGTTCTTTTCCTCTTCCTTTGGCTTAATTGGCTATACTATTTTTTGATTTGTGAGAAGTGTGGCTAAATCATTAGTTTTCAGGCAGTTAGTTAAACTTCTATATTAAAAAGCAAAGACATCACTTTGCCAACAAAGGTCCGTATTGTCAAAACTATGGTTTTTCCAGTAGCCATGTATGGATGTGAGAGTTGAACCATAAAGAAAGCTGAGTGCTGAAGAATTGATGCTTTTCAACTGTGGTGTTAGAGAAGACTCTTGAGAGTCCCTTGGACTATTCACTGGAAGGATTGATGGTGAAGCTGAAGCTCCAATACTTTGGTCACCTGATGTGAAGAGCCAACTCATTGGAAAAGACTCCAATGCTGGGAAAGATTGAGGGCAAGAGGAGAAGGGGGTGACAGAGGAAGAGATGGTTAGATAGCATCACCAACTCAATAGATATGAATCTGAGCAAACTCCAGGATATAGTGAAGAGGGGGAAGCCTGGCCTGCTTCAGTCCATGGGGTGGCAAAAAGTCAGACATGACTTAGTGACTGAACAGCAAAACTTGTAAATAAATTTGGGGAGAATATCATCCAATCCACGAACACATTATATCTCCTCATTTATTTAGAACTCCTTTGAATTTTTTTTTATTTTTTACCAATATATGCTCTTTAGCTTAAATTTTCCTTTAAGGACTAATTTAACTGTACCCTACAAGTTTTAAAGGGCTTCCCTGGTAGCTCAGCTGGTAAAGAATCCGCCTGCAAGGCAGGAGACCTGGGTTCAATCCCTGGGTTGGGAAGATCCCTGGAGAAGGGAAAGGCTCCCCACTCCAGGATTCTGGCCTGGAGAATTCCGTGGCCTGTATAGTCCACGGGGTCACAAACAGTCCGACAAAACTAAGTGGCTTTCACTCACAGGTTTTAATATGTATCATTTCTTTCATGCTCAAATATTTCTAATTTCAATTATGATTTCTTCTTTGACCTTAGGCTATTTGTTTTCCAAACAAATAGGAATTCTCTAGTTATTACTTTTCTTCTTAGAGTCTTGTCTTAATGGCATTGTGGTCAAAAAATGCCCTTTGAGGTCGGTTGACACTTGCTTAATAATGTGATATATGGTAACTCTTTACTTTATATATCAGTTTTGGAAGAACTGGCATCTCTACCACCTTGGGTCTTCCAATACTTCAACAAGGTGCATTTTCTCATTTATTTAGATCTTTGATCAGCAGCATTTTATAGTGTTAGTATAAAAGTCCTGTACGTGTCTTCCTAGATTTGCACTTTAATTATTGAGGGTTTTCTACAGTCGTGGATCTTTATTTGCTTATTTGGCCGTGTCAGGCCCCGGGTGCCACTTTGGTGCATGGATTCTCTAGTTGTGGACTGTGGGCTGCGGTAGTTGCGACACAAAAGTCTCTCTGGTTGTGGCCTGTGGACTCCGGAGCATGCTGGCTCAGTAGCTGCAGAACTTAGACTTAGCTGCCCTGACATCACATCGGATTTTCGTTCTCCAACCAGCAGTCAAACCCATGTCTTCTGCATTGCAAGGCGGATTCTTAACCACTGAGCCAGCAGAAAAGCCCCTGAAGCCTTTGCTGAATTTGTTACAGTATTGCTTCTGTTTATGTTTTGGTGTCTTGATCAGGAGGCCTGTGGGATCCTAGCTCCTGAACAGGGGTGGAACCCACACCCCCTGCCCTGAAAGGCGAAATCTTAACCACCGATCCACCAGCAAAGCCCCCACACTTTAATTTTTTAAAGAAATTGTAATTTTTTTATGATCAGGCTAGATAGCATATTCAAAAGCAGATACATCACTTTGCTAACAGAGGTCTGTCTAGTCAAGGCTATGGGTTTTCCAGTGGTCATGTATGGATGTGAGAGGTGGACTGTAAAGAAAGCTGAGCGCCAAAGAATTGATGCTTTTGAACTGTGGTGTTGGAGAAGACTCTTGAGAGTCCCTTGGACTGCAAGGAGATCCAACCAGTCCATTCTAAAGGAGATCAGCCCTGGGTGTTCTTTGGAAGGANGTTCAAAATTGGAAAGAGAGTACGTTAAGGCTGTGTATTGTCACCCTGCTTGTGTAACTTCGGTGCAGAGTACATCATGAGAAATGCCGGGCTGGATGGAGCTCAAACTGGAATCAAGATTGCTAGGAGAAATATCATTAACCTCAAATATGCAGATGACACCACTCTAATGACAGAAAGTAAAGAGAAACTAAAGAGCCTCTTGATAAAGGTGAAAGAGGAGAGTGAAAAAGCTGGCTTAAAACTCAACATTCAAAAAATTAAGATCATGGCATCTTGTCCCATCACTTTATGGCAAATAGATGGGGAAACAATGGAAACAGTGACAGACTTTATTTTCTTGGGTTTCAAAATCATTGTGGATGGTGACAGCAGCCACAAAATTAAAAGATGCTTGCTCCTTGCAGGAAAGGCTATGACAAACAT
Source organism: Raphicerus campestris (assembly GCA_006410735.1). Lineage (NCBI taxonomy): Eukaryota > Metazoa > Chordata > Mammalia > Artiodactyla > Bovidae > Raphicerus > Raphicerus campestris. The sequence goes on from SJYW01033437.1 coordinate 217,975, forward strand.
AGACAGCATGTTAAAAACCAGAGACATCGCTTTGCCGACACAGGTCCATATCATATAGTCAAAGCTATGGTTTTTCCAGTAGTCATGTAAGGATGTGAGAAAGTGAAGTCGCTCAGTCGTGTCCGACTCTTTTTGACCCCATGGACTGTAACCTACCAGACTCCTCTGTCCGTGGGATTTTCCAGGCAAGAGTACTGGAGTGGGTTGCCATTTCCTTCTCCAGGGGATCTTCCTGACCCAGGGATCGAACCCGAGTCTCCCACATTGCAGGTAGATTCTTTACCGTCTGAGTCATCAGGGAAGCCTGATGTGAGAGTGGACCATAAAGAAGGCTGAGCACTGAAGAATCAATGCTTTTGAACTGTAGCTTTGGAGAAGACTCTTGAGAGTCCCTTGGACTGCAAGGAGATCAAATCAGTCAATCCTAAAGGGAATCAGCACCGAATATTCATTGGAAGGACTGATGCTGAAACTGAAGCTCCAATACTTTGGCCACTAGATGTGAAGAGCCCTTGATGCTGGGAAAGATTGAGGCGAGGGGGAGGAGGGAGCAACAGAGGATAAGATGGTTGGATGGTATCACCGACTCGATGGACATGAGTTTGAGCAAGCTCCAAGAGGTAACGAAGGACAGGGAAGCCTTGTGTGATGCTGTCCATGGGTTGAAAAGAGCTGGACATGGCTGAGCGACTGAACAACAACGCTTAAGATAACCAAGAGTAAGCAGAGTAACTCTGGCAAGGGTGCTGGCAAGGACAATCTATTTAGCTGTAGGACCATGTCTGAAACTAATGTATTGTGACTGTTATATAAAAAGAACAAAAGAGATAACACAGAACTGATATAAACTATAGGAGGGAGGGTGGAGGTCAGAGGAGGGAGGTAATATATATAAACTGTCTTCTGTGTTTATAGCTAGAAGTCCCGAAAATCGTTTAGAGATGGAAATAATATTAGAGGTACAAAGGCAAATGGAAAAACTAATATAATCAGCTAAAATCATTTGATGGATGAGGGAGGAGGAGAGGGGAAAGTAGAAATATTCTAATCTGGGCATCACTCATAGTAGGGAGAAAATAAACATTGTCTAAAGAAACAGAGGATTAAGGGTATCATATGACAGTATAATTATGAAGATAACTATGGGATGAAAAACACAGCCTTCCAAATTGTCAGAAGACATATACACAGAAAATAAAACAAAGAAAACAGGGAGCATATGGTGAAAACTGACAACCCCCACAAAAGCTATAAAAGCAGAAAGCACATCATAAACTATGATGGCAGAACTAAGACTAAATGTAGCTGCCTTATTAGTAAATGTTCATGAGCCACACACACTTGCTAAGCAAGAAAGACGGAGACTGGATTACAAACGAAATTCACTGCAGGTAGAGTGACGCAGAAAGGCTTCCTATAACAGGATGGGCAGGTGATGAAAAAGTTTTGGAGACGGATGGTTGTGATGTTTGTACAGCAATGTGAATGTGCTCAATGCCTGTGAAAAGTACAGTGGTTGAAACGGTAAATTTTGTTACGTGTTTTGCCATAATTACACAAAAAATGGGCAGAAAGAAAACAAACGCAAGCCAAGAATGACCACCCACTGGATCCCCAGAGCGTCTTTGGCCCCTCTTGCTCTCTCACGTCCACCCCCAGTGCATCAGTCCAGCCCGCAGGTGTGGCCATCGACCTCACCCGTCCTGCTCCTCCATCGCTCCTGCTGTGGCCTCCTCATAGCCCAGCCCTTCTGTCTTTCCTCCATACAGCAGCCAGAGGGATCCTGTGAACATCTGCGGCCTGCGTGTCATGCCACGCCTCTGCTCAAAACCCCCACTGGCTCCCATCTCGCTCAGAGGAGAAGCCAAAGGCTTTCCCCTCTGTGCCCGTGGCCACAGCCCCCCTCTCCCGCTTCTGTTCACTCTCCTGTTCAGTCCTGGTGGCTCCTTCTGCGTGTCAGCCTGACTGTGCCATGGGAGTTTCTGCCGCTCAGCTGCTCAGTTGGGTCGGACTCTTTGGGACCCCATGGACTACAACAAGCCAGGCTTCCCTGTCCTTCACTATCTCCCAGAGCTTGCTCACATTCATGTCCACTGAGTTGGTAATGCCATCCAGCCAACTCATCCTCTGTCGTCCCCTTTTCCTCCTGCCCTCAGTCTTTGCCAGCATCAGGGTCTTTTCCAATGAGTTGGCTCTTCTCATCAGGTGGCCAAAGTATTGGAGCTTCAGTTTCAGAATCAGTCCTTCCAGTGAATTTTCAGGGTTGATTTTCTTTAGGATGGACTGGGTTGAACTCCTTGCTGTCCACCGGACTCTCAAGAGTCTTCTCCAGCACCACAGTTCGAAAGTATCAGTTCTTCAGTGTTCAGCCTTCTGTATGGTCCAACTCTCACAGCCGTATATGACTACTGGAGAAACCATAGCTTTGACTGGGCCATCCCATCACTTCATGGCAAATAGATGGGGAAACAGTGGAAACAGTGGCTGACTTTATTTTCTGGAGGGCTCCAAAATCACTGCAGATGGTGACTGTAGCCATGCAATTAAAAGACGCTTACTCCTTAAAAGGAAAGTTATTACCAACCTAGATGGCATATTAAAAAGCAGAGACATTACTTTGTCAACAAAGTTCTATCTTGTGAAGGCTATGATTTTTCCAGTAGTCATATATGGATGTGAGAGTTGGACTATAGAGAAAGCTGAGTGCTGAAGAACTGATGCTTAACTGTGGTGTTGGAGAAGACTCTTGAGAGTTCTTTGGACTGCAAGGAGATCCGACCAGTCCATCCTAAAGGAAATCAGTCCTGAATATTCACTGGAAGGACTGATGCTGAGGCTGAAACTTTAATACTTTGGCCACCTCATGCAAAGAACTGACTCATTGGAAAAGACCCTGATGCTGGGAAAGATTAAAGGCAGGAGGAGAAGGGGACGACAGAGGATGAGATGGTTGGATGGCATCACTGACTCAATGGACATGAGTTTGGATGAACTTCAGGAGTTGGTGATGGACAGGGAGGCCTGGTGTGCTGTGGTTCATGGGGTTGCAAAGAGTCGGACACGACTGAGAGACTGAACTGAACTGAGCTGACTGGGCCATGGGAGTGGTGCCCAGATATTTGATCAAACATGGTTCTGTGTGTGCCTGTGACGCTGTTTCTGGATGAACTTCCCCTTTGAGTTCGTAGACTGCATCAAGTGCATTGCCCTCCCCAAGGCAGGTAAGCCTCTTCCAATCCACTGAAGGCCAGGGAACAGCCAGGGGAGAGCAGAGCTCCCTTTCTGCCTGCCCGTTTTTGAGCTGGTCATCAGTCTTTTCCTGCCATCAGACTTGGGACTGGGGTTTGCACCACTGGCGCTTGTGGTTCTCAGGCCTTGCAGACTTGGGCCACGCTTGGCCATCAGCTCTGCTGGGTCTCCAGCTTGCCACCTACGGATCTTGGAACTTCTGCCTCTCCAAATCTGCAGAAGCCAATTCCTTAGAGTAAATCTCTTTATATATAGCTCTATGTAGATCTTATACATTTTATCTATATTATAGAGATATCTGCTTATATAGTGATATCCATCTATATCTAGATTTATATATAGAAACCTACATCTGCATCCTCACTCTCTCTATATCTATCCTGTTGGTTGCGTTTCTCCAAGAACTTAGACCAATATAGCACCTGCCCCAGCACACTGCCATCTCTTCTCCCAGATAAACACATGGCTATTGATGCTTTTCCAGACTGTGGCACTGGCAAAGACTCTTGAGAGTCCCTTGAACAGCAAGGAGATCAAACCAGTCAATCATAAGGGAAATCAGTCCTGAAGATTCACTGGAAGGACTGATGCTGAAGCTGAAGCTTCAGTACTTTGGCCACCTGATGCAAAGAACTGACTCATTGGAAAAGACTCTGATGCTGGGAAAGATGGAAAGCAAAAGAAGGGGTCAGCAGAGGATGAGATGGTTGGATGGCATCACCAACTCCACGGACTTGAGTTTGAGTAAACTCTGGGANCTGGAAAAGACTCTGATGCTGGGAAAGATGGAAAGCAAAAGGAGAAGGGGTCAGCAGAGGATGAGATGGTTGGATGGCATCACCAACTCCACGGACTTGAGTTTGAGTAAACTCTGGGAGTTGGTGATGGATAAGGAGGCCTGGCGTGCTGCAGTCCATGGGGTCACAAAGAGCTGGATGCAGCTTAGAGACTGAACAGCAATATTCCCTGATGTCCTTCAAGTCACCCATTACTGAGACCCTCTCTGACTACCCCATCAAAAGCTGGACTCCATGATCAACTCTCTCCCTGCTCTCATGGGGTTTTTCTCCCTAGCACTTATCACCCTCTTGACACTCCATGTATTTCACAGATGCCTTTTAAATCGTCGTCTTTAGGCTCCATATAAGTATGACTTTTCAGTGGTTCTGGCCCACTACCGTACGCCAGGACCAACAAAGACACTTGGTACAGAGCAGATACTCCATAAAGACGGAGGGGACAAATAGCAAAAGAAAGAGGGGGCCTACCCACTCAGCTCTGTCCAAGGAAGTCAGAAAACTCTGACGAGATGGGTGAATTTCCAAGAAAATAGAAATTACCCAAAGAATCTCAGAAGAAGGAATCTAAACAAATCGATTGCCAAGAAGAAAGAAACTGTCCAGTCGCAAAACCGAAGTTTAAAATGAAACGAAAGCCGTGATGGGAAAGCATTCCAGAGCAGACCAAAGGAGGCTTCCACATTCCTCCAGTCAAGCAAGTCCCGCAAAGATCAAAGTGGGTGGGAGCACCATGTGCGTGCTGGTTGCGGGGGCGGGGAGCCTCTGCCTTCTGTGCTGGTGGGAGGACATCAGTTCACGTCTGGAAGGCAGCTTGGCACATACCAAAGTCACAGATGCTCACGCCCTCTGACCCAGTAACTCCACTCAACCATCACCCAACAAACACGCCCGCAAGGGCAAAATTCTTACAAGCTCATTTACTGCAGCAGTGTGGGTAAGAGTCGAAGATTAGGATCAAAGACTTGCCCATCATTCGGGAACTGGTTTAAAAACAAGGGCTCCCCGTGCAACGGAGACCAAAGCAGGACGATGGCGTCCGGCTGCCCCTGCTGTCAGGCCTGGGCTGGGTGCTCGGGTACAGACCTGCCGGGCATGGGCCCAGCCCTCCAGGACTCAGAGCCAGCGGGGAGCTGCACTGGGACCCCCAGAACAAAAGCGACAGATCCAATCGAGTCAGCGCTGAGAGCCAGGGGGCGTGGCCTGGATGGGGGCGGGGACTCAGGGGAAAACTCCCTGTGGGAAGTGGGGGAGAGCACTCCAGGAACTGGAGCTGCCTTAGCAGAAGCCAAGCAGGGGGTCACAGCGGGTGACATGGAATCTTCCAGGCAGCGTGAGTCTAGGATCAGCTCAGGTGTGACTCCAGGCTTGGGGATGATCAGCTCAGGTGTGACTCCAGGCTTGGGGATGCAGACAAGATCCTTCTTAATCCCAGGCAAGGCCAGCACCAGGGCTGCTGTGATGGGGAATTTCTCCTGGACCGGGCACTGTCCCAGCACTTTCCACGCCTCATCTCACTTTGCTTTCCCAACAACCCTAGAAAGTGGGACTTTTACTTCCTCCATTTACAGATAAGGAAACCGAAGCAAAGGGAGGTATCGCGATTTGCCCGAGAGTCACCTATGGAGCTCTTTTGGAGCCAGGAGTCCAGCTTGCGCTGCCGCCAGCTGGGCTGCATGGTCACCCCTCCTGGATGGGCTGGGTAGGGGGAGGCTGGGCTGGGCAGCAGGTCTGGAGAGAGAGGTGTGGGGGGAGGCTGGGCTGGGCAGCAGGTCTGGAGAGAGAGGTGCGGCCTGGGACCTGGGTGGGGATGAGGAGGGTCTCCAGCTGGTACTGGGGAGATAAGAAGGAGCACCTGGCAATTTGAATAACAATGAACACTTCCAGAAGGCTGTGACTCGGTAATAATAACGGCTTCGGGTAAAAGGAGGAGTCAGACCAGCAAGAGGACTAATTGCCAGGTGAGCTGCAGATAAAAGTGTCCTCAGTGCTGATAAGAGCTCCCCTGGAGACCAGGAGCCAGGCGCTGGGGACTGGAGTTTTCAGCTCAATTTCTAGAGCATTCTCACAGTAACTTGAGAGGTTACTATACTTCACACTGTTACCACATCTCAAAGAAGAGAACAGTGCAGGACCACTGCAAGGCTAAGTGGGCCGTCCCCCAACCCCACCCCAGCGCAGCGCTCTTAGCAGCAAAAGGTGTGGTCATGGGGGGCTGCATGGAGGAGGTGTGCTCGTGGAATGATGATAGAAACTGAAACTCAAGCATGGAAAAAAGGCAACGTAAAACTACAGGGGGCTGCCCTCCATGCCCCTGAAATAAACAGCTAAGATGACAAAGACGTCAGGAGGTGGGGGAGGAGGAACTCTCACCCACGACCCGGGGAGGGCAAAGAGGGTTAGCTGCTTAGGGAAACTAAGAGACCACATGTGCTGAGGCTGAACATACCCCTTGTCCCATGAGGCTTCATGTGCCCCTGTATAGGCACAGCTCGGGCCCCAAAGAGGTCCCCGTCCTAATCCCCAGAAGCCGAGGATGTGGCTGTGTGATGGAGAGACTGGTTACCCAAGTGGGCCAGGGTCATCCCGAGGGTCCTTGAAGAAGGAGGGTGCAGGAGGCTCAGAGTCAGGGGAGATGTGAGGATGGAAGCAGAGATCACAGTGATGCCACCGGAGGACGGGTCTACGAGCTGTGGACAAAGGCTGCCCCAGGATCAGATTCTGCCTGGAGCCTCCAAGGGACAAGCTCTGCCAAGACCTAGACATCAGGAATTCATGAGGCTCCTTGGGAGCCTCTGCCCGTCAGAACTATAGGAGGACACAGTTGTGCTATTCTAAGCCACCAAGTTCATGGTCATTGTTTACAGGAGCCATCAGACACTCCTAAGCACCCGAGAACTGTGTCTACCTGTTCACCAGAGCATGTGGCAGTAGGTGTTCAGAGCAGCCTTATGGATAATCACCCCAAGGTGGAAACAGCCCAGACGCCCTCAGCAGGTGAAGGGATAAACAATGTGATATGCCCAGATAGTGGAGTACTGTACAGCAGTGAAGAAGAGCAGGCTCTGGATATGTGCAACGTCACAGAGGAACCCATCTCATCGAAAAAAATGCCGTGTGAGAAATGCTGACGCTAGGGTCCACACCATCCAGTTCCAGCCCAGGGAGAGCCTACAGTTGGCCAAAGTGACTTAGGGGCTGAATGTCAGAGGAGTGATATTCAGGGGTCGAGAGGAAGCCTTCCGCATGTTAGACTGCTCACCATCTCAGACTGAAGTTCACCAAACTGTACTGTTAAGATGGGCACGTCACGTATGTTAACTGGGAAAGAGTGAACAACCTCCGGAAATGAATTTCTGGTCTCAACTTGCACAGCCCAGCAACGGGGAGCTCACTACCTAGTGAGCAGAGCAGCTCTGCTGTGAAGGAAGGCTGCCTGGGAAGAGGCTCCTCCTCTGCTGACCCCACGACCTGCTTCTGGCCGCCTCCCCTGCTGCCAGCTTGGCCTCGGGGTCCTCCCTCCAGCCTTGCAGGCAGAGCCAGGCTCAGTGACGCCCAGAGCGGCCAGGCTTCCCTGGGTCAGGGCTTCCCTTCATCCTTCCCCGCTTCCAGCGAGAGCGGTCAGGAGCAAGGCAGGGCCCTGGCCCCGGGGGTCCCTGCAGCCCCTTGGTGAGTGTCCGTGTTCACTCCCACCACCAGCCAACAGTCACCTGCCTCCAGGAGCTTCCGTTTACTTTTCTGCTAAGTGAGGACTTTGCCAAGGTCACAGGAGGCAGAGTGTTAAAGCGCTTTGCACACAGTGAGTGCTCAGTGCCTGGCTGTCTTAAGTGGGGAGAAAAAGCATTTCAAAAGGGGGTTTAGAGACTCTCTAGGACATTTTTATTTTGCCTTTAGCAACACATCTTGTTGGTCCTCTAGACGGTGAAGATGGGCAGCTCTGTGTCACCAGGTCTCCCAGAAAAATGAGACTATTAAACACGGGTCTTGTTTGTGGACACATTAGAATGATTTGGGGTCTTACAAGGCACTGCTTCATTTTTAAGTATCTAACGTGAAACCTCACTTCCTTCCCCAAAGGGAGAAGCCTGCTGTCATCTTGGGATCATAAGAAGCCTGGCGGATGGGGATGGTGATGGCGCGTTTGGAGGCTGACTGTATCTCTGCATCAGGCACGGGGCATCTTAGGAGCAGTGGGCAGAGGGTGGGGCCTTAGGTCCTGGCATTTGAGGATGGGTCCCTACAGCCCCTCCGCCCGACCTTGCTCCTGCAGGATCATGCTCCTTCAGGCCTCCTGGGTCCCTTCTGCCTCAGGACTGCTCCCCCCACACAGCGTCCCTGGTCCCTTGCCCCACACTCCATCCTCACCCCAGGTGACCGCCCCCCACCATCCATGGCATGATTCCATGACAGGCCCCTAGGCCAAATCCAAGCTGGGATTCAGCCCACGTTCCCCAACCACCCCCCCGGCCCCAAGCTCCTCCCCGACGTGTCTGCAGCATCACCCCACCCCATCATCACAGGGACCTCAGCCTCCAGATGGCTGATCCCCGAAGCCAGGCTTCAGTCCCCATCTCAGGAAACCCCACCAGCATCGCCCCAGTGGCTCAGGCCAGAGTCCGGGGCACAGTCTTTGGAGCCCCTCGTTTCCCCACCACCCCCTCCCCAGTCTGGTCCTGTGGGCTGTCTGCCCCCACCTCCTCTGCTCCAGCCACAGCCCAGCCTGTGAGCCAGTGCTGGCCTCTGCTGGACTCACTGCTAGGGGGAGCTTCTGAAAAGGCCCCTGACCCTCTCCTGGAGAGCTCCCACCACCCCTGGATCAGGAGGCCTCCTCCTCACCATGGCCCTGCACCTCAGGCTCCCCTGTGTCTCCCACCCTCCCATCCTGTGCTCCCCTTCTCTCTGCACACTCCTGCACCCTGATTTTGCTTCTGATGCATGAATACACTGCATCTGTCTGCCTCAGTGCCTTTGCACAGGCATCTCCCAGTGCCTGGAACGTCCCCCGATTCCACCTCAATCTCCTCCAACCTCAGCAGCTCACTCCTTTCATCCTACGGGACTCAGCTGCCCAGAAGAAGCAGAAGCTGGATCACAGAGGGCCAAGGAAGCTGAGCCGAGGGCCTGTTCTTATCCCACAGGTCACGGGAGCCTCAGAAAGGCGTATGGCCGAGGGGGGCTGCCCGCGTGCCTCTGCAGACGCAGGGCTGGAAGCCGCTCTGGCAGGGGAAGTAAAGGAGAGGTCCGTGTGGAGCAGTGCCTGGTTCGGGGACATCATTGCTCACACCCTACGCGTATCCTCTCAGCCGTCACTTCGCGCTCCTGCCTTGTGGCATTTCTCAGGAAGCTCGGGGTCTTTAAACCTCTGCATCCTAAAGGTGAATTTTTAATGCTGCTTTTGTAAATATTTGATGCCGTTGCTTTCCCAGGCGCTCTGCATTCTACATTAAATGTCACAAAGTACTCTGGAAGCGGTCCTTTTCATCCACAGCTCTGTCCACAGCTCCCCCCTCTTCCTGCCCACAAAAGGAAAGCCTCTCTCCCTGGGCTTCCTGCTATAAATTTTTCAAAGCGCTTTCCACATCTGTTCTTGTCCCTGTCTGCATCTCCATCAGCCAGGTAGAAGGTCAGGGAGGTTTTAAGTTGAAAGGCACCACGGAAGCATTCTGTCCCTACCCTCGACTGACACGGTGAGGACAGTAAGGCTCAGGGAGGGAAGGGGCTGCCCAAGGTTAAACAGCAGTCAGCGGTGTGCTGGGGGACGAGCCACTGTGACTCCCAGCCCAGGGCTCTGCTCCAGGCCCTGGATCTCCAGCAGGACTCAGACTGTCTTTGCTCTTGCCCAGTCCAGCGGGCACAGAGGGGACAACGATGTGGTCCTGCCTGTGACGGGAGCAAGGAGCAGGGACAGAAGTCCTCCAGGGGGTAGAGGAGAGCAACCGATAAGGTTTTGAGGGGTAAGTAGGAGCCCGTGGGGAGCTGGGAAGGGAAGCCAGGGAGGCCAGGCTTGGGTGAGGGTCTCATGGGCTCTGAGACAGGTGTCTGATTCATCCCATGTCCATAGCCTGGCCTGGGGCTCGGGGTTTGGTCCACTCTTTTGTAAATCCCTGGGAGATGAAGATGCCTCCTGAGAGTGTTTGCACCTTATCCTAGGTCGTCCGTGCGTGGCTCCTGGCCCCGGGCCCTGGCGCCATTCACACCGCTGCGCTCCCGCAGGCTGGGCGCGGACTTGTCTCGACTCTTGTCTTCCTTCACCCCTCGCCGCTCAGATGCCCTGGCGCCTCCTCCATGCCCCTTGCCCACGGCTCTTGGGTCAGGACGGAAGCGGCAGGAGGGGGCAGAGGGGACAGAGATGGGTGTGCACACTACATACACATCTACACATGCTATACACACACACACACGCACACACACAACACACACAATACACACACACAATACACACACCACACACATGCACGCACACACAGCACACACAATACACACATGCACACACAACACACATGCACACATGACACACACATGACACAACACACGCGTGCACACACAACACACACAACACACACATGCACACACAACACATGCATGCACACAACACATGCACACATAACACGCACATGCACACAAACACACACATGTACATACGATACATACTACACATATACACACACCACACACACATGCACACACAAAACACACGCACAAACATGCACACACAACACACATGCACACATGACACACAACACACACGCATACACACAACACATACATGCACACATGA
>SJYW01033445.1:4853-18909 GCA_006410735.1 Raphicerus campestris
TTCTAGTTCTGTGAAAAATGCCATTGGCAATTTGAAAAGGATCACATTGAATCTTTAGATTGCATTGGTAGTATAGTCATTTTCACAATATTGATTCTTCCTGCCCAGGAACATGGAATATCTCTCCATCTGTTTATGTCATCTTTGATTTTTTTCGTCAATGTCTTATAATTTTCTGTGTGCAGTTCTTTTGTCTCTTTTGTAAGTTTATTCCTAGATATTTCATTTGTTGTGTTGCAATGGTAAATGGGATGGATTCTTTAATTTCTCTGGCAATAAATGGATAACAAATGGACAACCTGGAAGAAATGGACAGATTTTTAGAAAAGTTCAATCTTCCAAGACTGAACCAGAGAGAAATAGAAATTATGAATAATCCAATTACAGGCACTGAAGTTGAAACTGTGATCAAAAATCTCCCAAAAGAACAAAAGCCCAGGACAAGATGGCTTCACAGGAGAATTCTATCAAATGTTTAGAGAAAAGCTAATGCTTATCCTTCTAAAACTCTTTCAAAAAATTGCAGAGGAAGGAACACTTCCAAACTCATTCTACAAGGCCACTATCACCCTGATACAAAAACCAGACAAAGACAACGCATTAAAAATAAAACTACAGGCCAATATCACTGATGAACATAGATGCCAAAACCCTTACTGAAATTTTAGCAAACAGAATTCAGCAACACATCAAAAAGCTCATACACCATGATCAAGTTGGGTTTATTCCAGGGATGCAAAGATTCTTCAATATACACAAGTCAATCAATGTAATACACAATATTAATAAATTGAAAGATAACCATATGATAATCTCAACAGATGCAGAAAAAGCTTTTGACAAAATTCAGCACCCATTTATGATTAAAACTCTTCAAAAGTTGGGCATAGAAGGAACCTATCTCAACATAGTAAAGGGCATAAATGATAAGCCTACAGCAAACATTATTCTCAATGGTGAAAAACTGAAAGCATTCCCCCTAAGATCAGGAACAAGGCCAGGGTGTCCACTTTTACCACTATTTTTCAACATAGTTTTGGAAGTCCTAGCTACAGCAATCAGAGAAGAAAAATAAATAAAAGGAATCCAGATCGGAAAAGAGGTAAAGCTCTCACTGTTTGTAGATGACATGAAAACCCTAGGGAAAACCCTAAATATAGCATCAGAAAATTATTAGAGATAATGAGCAAATTTAGCAAAGCTGCAGGATACAAAATCAATACTCAGAAATCACTTGCATTTCTATATACTAACACTGAATACTGGTTTTAAGCCAGATTTTTCACTCTTTTCTTTCACCCTCATCAAGAGGTTCTTTAGTTCCTCTTCACTTTTTGCCATTAGAGTGGTATCATCTACATATCTGAGATTGTTGATATTTCTCCTGTCAGTCTTGATTTTAGCACGTGATAGATCCAACCTAGCATTTCACATGATGTAATCTGCATCAACTTTATAAGCAGGGTGAAAATATACAGCCTGACAAACTACTTTCCCAATTTTGAGCCAGTCCATTGTTCCATGTGCAGTTCTGTCATCCTCACAAACACCTGGTGTGCTCAAAGTTCTTCTCTTATTATAATAGGTATGTAATGGAACCTCACTGTGGTTTTAATTTGCATTTCCTAATTCAAATGATATGAAGCATCTATTCATTTCCCTCTTTGCCATCATTTATCGTTTTTAATGAGGTGACTGTCCAAGTCTTCTACATCTTTTTAAATGGAATATTTATCTTATTATTGAGTTTTGAGTGAAGTACATGTACCTAGTATCTATGGTCCATGAGTCCCTGTGTTTTGGAATGGTTAGCTTTCTGTAAAATCAAGCTGAGGCACTCTAGACTGTTAACAGCAGAAGAACTATGGATACCTAAGTGATCTACACATGTTAATTTTGTATTCTCAACTGGTGCATAGATTTATTCTACAGTGGAATGTGTTCCTTTTTCAAGGAGTAGAATAAAAATATTTGATGTGATACTTATTAATCAATCACAACATTTTTACACATATTTCCTTCTAAGAATGTAAAAATTCCAATTTCCTTTCTTTTGAATTAAATTATTTCTAACAAATCTTTCATTCTTACATAAAACAAAAATCCATTCTATCTTATTTTCCCTTATCACATTTTGAATTACTTCTTTTTCATCATAATAATTTATCTCCACACTCTTTCATTTCTTTGTGTGTTTCCTAACTTATATAAAGTTAAAGATGATTATTAACAATTATGAATGTAACAAACACTGGCTGGATCAATTATATTTGACCTGTTATAACTGCATTCTTTAAGTTTCCTAGCTACAAATCATTTTGAATATTCTAGTCTGTGGTCAGTAATCATAATTAATGAGGCTAAAATTCAGTTGACCTAGTAAATGTAAATATCTATCTATATATATATACACATGTGTATATATATCTATATGTGTATAGATATATCTATATATATATGTATATAGATAGATATAGATAGAAAGATATTTAGTTGTATGACATACACTATTTTAATTCAGTTGAGATTTATTTTTAACAAATATCACATTTTAACTAGATATTTGATAGTAAATTAAAATTTCTAAGCAAACTTTTGGTACCATCCTTGATTATATTAAATGAACATAAGTGATTTAGAGATTTTAATATTTTAAGTAATTAATTACCATAGTTCATTAACAATTTTTAATCCCAATATTGCTTGCCCTGTAATAGTAATTCTTCTTGATTTAGAAGTCAATATTCATTATCAAAAATAGTGCCATCAATCACATAATCCTTAAAGATACATGTTGAAAATATATTTCTAAATATTTAATTTATAAATTTATTAACATTTTAAGGATACCAACTAGTATTTTTATTTTAATGGTACTTGTAAGGTAACTGCAACAAAAACTGGCCATTCTATTATTTTTTCAATATGTCCATGATTAATGTTGGCAGAATGTAAAGAAAGACTTGAGGTAAAACTAAAAAAAATAAAAGCACCAATGATGAAACTTTAACTGTAGTCTTCAATGTTAGAAACACATTAAATGCTAAACATAAGGCACTATGCTGTAGTTTGTGCATTTATACAGCTAGCATTTGCGCTATTATCAACAGCTGCTTGTATACTTCCTGTAACATAGTGTATGTATTTATATGTATAAATAGAACTTGAGTTTATGCCTTTAAGGAGAAAACAAATAATAATAAATTTGTTAAAATCTTCACAGGCAAATAAAGTCATTTGACTGTTTAAAATTGAGGCCTCCATTTACAATTGTTATTTCCTGTCAATGTGAGACAGGATGTTCAAAATGTACAATATATTTACTCTATTAGAATATGTCTTTGGTCTGAAATTGTATTTAAAAAAAACAAAAGAAACAAAATAGCCAGTTGCTACAGTGGTGACTAAGATATATCTTTATGTATATTACAGCCTAGATTTGGAAGTTAGTGATCACAGAGAGAAAAGTCTGAGAGGCAAAGGAGATGTGCCTAGCTAACATTTATGACGATGCCACTGCCATCTTTTAGACAGTTCTCAAACACTGATGTACACAGGAATCATTGGATGCTTTAAAAAAAGATTCTGATTAGTTATTGATGTGCAGCCAGAGATTCCACATTTCTAGCAAGATTTCTGGTTTTACTGATTTCACTTATAGGGAATCATTTTGAATAGCAAGTCTCCAGACTATTTTCAAAGTACGCAAGACCCTGGAACTAGCTGTTCAAATGGCACTGAGTCATTTCAGAACATATAGAGTCTCTCCTCTGGTTTCTCCACTGCTAAACTAATAGGCAATTGTCGTTTTTTTTTTTTTTTTCCTGAATGTTGAGTTTTATTTTATTTTTTTTTATACTTTATTCTATTTTACAGTACTGTATTGGTTTTGCCATACATTGACATGTACACCTGTGGCTGATTCATGTCAATGTAAGGCAGTTGTCTTTTAAGTGTATGGGTACAGAACTGATACAGGATCTGGGTCATCAACAGTTTCAAGCAAAGACTCTTTTTAACAAAATGAGTAGATTGTGGTAGAAAAGTTAGTAGATAGGGACCAGGGGCCAGTTAGCATCGCATGCTANACTGTCTTTTAAGTGTATGGGTACAGAACTGATACAGGATCTGGGTCATCAACAGTTTCAAGCAAAGACTCTTTTTAACAAAATGAGTAGATTGTGGTAGAAAAGTTAGTAGATAGGGACCAGGGGCCAGTTAGCATCGCATGCTAAATGAGGTAGTCAAAGGAATCCAAGTATCCTAAATTCAAATCCATTCTTCCAGATCACTAGGCCAATATATTTATCAAGGTAGTCAATTCATAATGTTTTAATTTATAGCTTATTATCATGATTTAAAATTTTTTAAATATTAAGACCAATTGTATGTGGGCTTCCATTTGTCCCTTGTTGTATACCTGGCAAATATTAGTGCTGGCCTCTGAATAAGTGTGAACACACTGCATCATACTGTTTCCATTATATTTAGGAGAAATGATTCCTAGGTGTTACTGAAGAAGGTAGCTCTGCTACACTGCACAGACAGAAACACACATAAAGGTACACAGATCTAGACCTACTAATAATATAAATTGAATAATCATAGTGGCAACTTAACTGAAGGTTTATTTTCTTAAAAGTCACATCTTACATATACATGCAATATACACTGGAAAAGACCCTGATGCTGGGAAATATTGAAAGCAAGAGGATAAGGTGGGATGACAGGATGAGATGGTTAGATGACCTTAGAGACTAAATGGACATGAGTTTGAGCAAACTGGGAGATAGTGAAGGACAGGGAAGCCTGGTGTGCTGCAGTCCATGGGGTCACAAAGAATTGGACATAACAACAGCATATGCATATATCCATTTTCCTCCAAACTCCCATCCCATCCAGGCTGCCACATAATATTGAGCAGAGTTCCCTGTGCTATACAGAAGGTCCTCACCGGTTATCCATTTTAAATATAGCAGTGTGTACATGTCAATCTCAAACTCCCTAACTACCCCTTCCCCCCTTCTACCTCCCTGGAAACCATAATCAATACACGCATATGTGTCGCTGAGTTCCTTTGCTGTCCACCTGAAACGAACACAACATTGCTCAATGGCTATTGCTGTTCAGTCCCCCAGTCGTGTCTGACTCTGCGAACCCACAGACTGCAGCTTGCCAGGTCTCTCTGTCCCTCACCATCTCCCAGAGTTTGCCCAAGTTCATACTGCAATATAAAATAGTAAATTGAAAAAAAAAAATGAGTACCATCTTGTAGAAGTAAAGAGAAAGATAAACAATTAGGGTATTTGGATTCTACCAACATTTCAACTGTTTTTTTTATATACCTGAGAGAATCAAGAACATAGTTAAAAGCACAAAAAGTTAGTTTCCTCTTGGTACCAGGTTGGTTGATTATTATCCTAGGAAATCTGAGCATTTTTGTCATGTTAGGTATTACTAGAATTATTCAATAAAATAATTTGGCTTTCAGCATCAGAAAGCAAAATCAGTCATAATTTGGAGAGCAAACTCAGGCCTTATATTTTGCTTTTCATATAATCTTGAAAATATAAGAGGTTGTAATTTTAAGATAATTCATGAGAATAAGTAGAGCAAGATCAATCAATATTTTATGTCTGAATTGATTAGATTTCCACTAACAGTTCTATTCATCAAAAAGACATACACAACTCTATTCCATCCTTCTCGTTTTAACCTAAGGCAGAGAAAGTATCACATAAGCAAATCAGACAACCATAAAGAACAATGTTGTGTGAGGATAATTCTGAATAAATACATTAGAGAACTTTGATGATTTTAGATGGAATAGCAAACTGTCAAAACTGTTTGCCTTCCCGATACTCTCCCAACTCCTTCACCCTGGAAAAAAAAAAGTTCAATGATTTAAGGTGAAGCACCTTCTAAGATATACTTATGTGATCATATATACTTATTACCTAAGTGGCACTCACAGTAAAAATATTTTTATTCTGTTCATATTATTTTACCTTCACTGTATGAATATGCTGGAATAATGAATCCTGCAGCCCTTTCTAAATAACTTTAAAAACTTAATCATAAAACAAGGAGAAAAGTATTGGTACATATTCAATAAGACATGAGATTAGTCTTATCTTTGGTCATAGTTGTGCTCATCAACGAAAATTTCCCAGACTTGAACTTACTTTTATTTTCTTATCCTACCATGATTGTGGAAATTAAACAACCAAAGGACACAAAAGTCATTAAATGTTCTGCTTGAAACAATACAAAAGAAAAATATGTGAAACTGCATTTAACAAAGTGGAACTTCAGACCGTCTTTTTACTAAATACAGAATGATAATTTGGCTCAATGTTTTAAAAAGGAAGCTTTCCAGTCAAGCTTATTTCAGAAATTACTAGAACATTCAATAAAATATTTTTAAATTTATATTTAAAAAAGAAAATAATAATTATTATTGCAAATTTACTGTACAAATGATTGTTTTTAGCTATCTTAAATTATGTAGTCTCTATATGCAAAGTAATCTGAAAATGTGTAAATTAAATATTCTGGTCTCTAACTTCAGCTTGATGAATATCTTAATACATGACACTGATGAAACAAGCTTGCAGTAATGCTCAAAAATAGTCAAATCCTTTGATTATCTTTTGAATAATCCAGGAAATAAGGAAAATTCCTATTAAAAATTCTATCACATTGTAAAAATGTGGGGAGATAACCTAACAGATTAGTGGAAAGAACTAGACTTTCCTGTATTTACAAAGGCAAATATTTTAAAGGTGGACAGATTTTCAAAGAATTGTTTACCTGTTTTAGTCAGTTACTCAAGACTGATCAAACTAGTGATTTATTCCCAATCTTTCTTTTTTCCAAATAGTTCACCACTTTATTATTATGGATTTTTTAGTGCTCTGGGTTTTATACTGACAAGTGGATGCTCAATAAGACCATGACTTTTAGTTGTATCATTTAATTTTTCAGCTGAGCTTTAGGTAATAAATCTGTTGTCAGTCTCTCTATTTGTGTCACTCAGAGACATATGAAGAATGAAGCTGTGAGAAAAGCAAACCAAAGCACATTCCTTGCTTCATGGCTAAAAGCAACAGATCAACAGCTAAATAAAAATGACTATCTCTTATATATTGCTAAGTATATGTTGAGCCCTTTAGCTCATTTCCTTTTACTTCCAAAACAAGCCATCTATATGAAATAGATCATGCATTTGCATAAGCACATTGTTACATATTTGCAATGATTTTAACCTGAAAATTAAATGATAAATAAGAAAGAATGGAATAGAACATAATATGGAATTCTATAAGTGAAAATGTGTTATTTAAAATTTTTCCCTGTGATTATAGGAAGCTAAATAGATTGATAATGCTCTGCTTAGTCATTCAATTGTTTCTGACTCTTTGCAGCCCCATAACTGTAGTCCACCAGGCTCCTCTGTCCATGGGAATTCTACAGGCAAGAATACTGGAGTGGGTTGCCATGCCCTCCTTCAGGGGATCTTCCCAACCTAGGGATCTAACCCAGTTCTCCTGCATTGTAGGCAGATTCTTTACTGTCTGAGTCATGGGGAAATAGTGTGAAAAAAAAGAAAAAGTTTTAGAAATTTATCATGAAAATTTGAGAAAACATTCGACTCTACTGGTGTCAGTTTCATCATCTGCAAAATGAAACAGACAGTTTTGTATTTCTAAGGTCACTTTCAACTATAACATGCTATGCTCCTTTAATACCATAAATCACACACTGTCTCTCAGTCACATATATATGACTTAAAGATGATTATCATCTAGAGAAAGCTGCACATTTAAGGTATGCCACTAACTCTGTACTGCAATTCAATACGTTTGTTAAATTTTGTTATAGATGGAAAATTCTTCAACCTCACCTGCAGCACTTAGCTCAAAGATTAGGCAGAAAGTGCTTTCCAAAATATACTTGCAAAAACTGATATTCTTCTTATCTCTCTATATTAATTTAATTCTGAATGTAATCAGCATGCCTAACGAACTGTAAATCTCACATCTGCCTCTGGACCCTATATGGTAACTTTATCTCATGATGCATCTTCTCTTCCATGCATTTTGTTATTAATATAAATTTTTTATTTAATAGTGGTCAGTCATGAGAATCACTGCCTCTATTTAGGCCCCAATGTGACAAAGTCTATTCTTGTATGCAGTGGTAGAATTTTTCATGACATGCTGAGTGTTTATTTACAGGGGCTGTCCAGCATATAAAAGAGCTCTGTTAACACAAACAAGACTTCAGGTTCTTCTCATTTACTGNTCTAACCCAGTTCTCCTGCATTGTAGGCAGATTCTTTACTGTCTGAGTCATGGGGAAATAGTGTGAAAAAAAAGAAAAAGTTTTAGAAATTTATCATGAAAATTTGAGAAAACATTCGACTCTACTGGTGTCAGTTTCATCATCTGCAAAATGAAACAGACAGTTTTGTATTTCTAAGGTCACTTTCAACTATAACATGCTATGCTCCTTTAATACCATAAATCACACACTGTCTCTCAGTCACATATATATGACTTAAAGATGATTATCATCTAGAGAAAGCTGCACATTTAAGGTATGCCACTAACTCTGTACTGCAATTCAATACGTTTGTTAAATTTTGTTATAGATGGAAAATTCTTCAACCTCACCTGCAGCACTTAGCTCAAAGATTAGGCAGAAAGTGCTTTCCAAAATATACTTGCAAAAACTGATATTCTTCTTATCTCTCTATATTAATTTAATTCTGAATGTAATCAGCATGCCTAACGAACTGTAAATCTCACATCTGCCTCTGGACCCTATATGGTAACTTTATCTCATGATGCATCTTCTCTTCCATGCATTTTGTTATTAATATAAATTTTTTATTTAATAGTGGTCAGTCATGAGAATCACTGCCTCTATTTAGGCCCCAATGTGACAAAGTCTATTCTTGTATGCAGTGGTAGAATTTTTCATGACATGCTGAGTGTTTATTTACAGGGGCTGTCCAGCATATAAAAGAGCTCTGTTAACACAAACAAGACTTCAGGTTCTTCTCATTTACTGTCTGATGAAAATCGACTAACAGCATGCATGCCAATGAAGGACCATGAATTTTTCATATATTTTAGTCCTTTTTGCTCCTTCAAACACCAATATTCTCTGAAGTGATTACACAGTCCTCTACAGGAACCTTATCCCTTGGGTGGTAAAAGGCCAAAGGAACACTAGCTTGAACTGACCTTTGGATAAGTTTGCACCATTTTTTGCAGCCTTGCTAGAATATCAGGCCAACTCCAGAAAGCAAGCAATTAAAGAATCAAGTAAACTAAGAGCAAAGTGATAGAGATTTAAAAAATTTCTCTAAATATAAATATAGTCTAAAGCAGTTTTATTAAAAAGGCTGTGTGTATATTTGTATGCATATATATACACATGTAATTTGTCAATTTATATTTCAGGGTGTGTGACAAAATTAGGCCTTTAATAATTATTTACTTATCCTATCGTACAACAAATATTTATAGAGCATAAAGAACACTAACTATATGCTAAATACACTAAGAAACACTGAAGAAAGTAATGTAACAAGATATTAAAACTCAGCATACTTAAGTTACTGGAGATCAACTATATATGGGATATATAGCTATTCATGTGTATGTGTGTGCTCTCAGTCATGTCTGACTCTTTACACCCCATGGACTGTAGGTCATCAGGCTTAATTTTCCAGGCAAGAATAATGCAGTGGGTTGCTATTCCCTCTCCAGGGATCTGTCCCACCCACAGATTGAACTTGTGTCTCTTGCAACTCTTGCACTGGCAGGCAGGTTCTTTACCAGCTGAGCCACCAGGGAAGCCCTATAGCTATTCAAGGAGGTGTTTTATTTACTTATTACAATAAAATAGGTCATTCCTTTTATGATATTTTGAAGATTAGACTTGTATCTTTTCTCTAGAAGAAGCTTAATCAAAATTCCAGTTTAGCCCAAGATAATTCCTTAATTTAAAATTATAAAAAGCATGTACCAATCTTTTTTTTTTTAATGTGAAGAATTTGTGTATTTCACTGATCTATGCTCAACTGCACTTGATTTCATGTCCTTTGATTCTGTGAGAGTTTTGTTTCCTTGTAATAAACACTATTCTTTACTTCAGTAAAAAAATAAAATAAACTGACACCTTCATTTCCTTTACAAAATATAATAATAAATTTGGGAGTATTTGAAATGTGTCTTTTTAGAACATCTCCCTGTGTCTTAAAAAGAACTTTTGAAGAAATCTTATTCTCCAATGTCAGTAATAACTGAAAATTTTTCACAGGAAAATCTCAGATCCCAAAGGGTTTTTCTTTTCTTTATTATATCTTAAAATATTTTATGAGTATTTATGTTAGCTTGCTCCTAGTAAGAAATGTATTGTAATAATTCAGGATCTTATAAATCATCTGAATCTTTCTTTTAGCGAAGTGACTATTTGCCTTAATATTTAAACAATTTACAAATACTTAGTAAAGGAAAATGGCACTTAGTAAGAATTCTTCAAGAAAAAGAACACAATCTGTGGTTTTTATTGTTATTCCAAAATAAGGCCAGTGACAACAAGTGATTTACTAATCCTAGTTGCATAAAAACTTCTTCAGTGCAGCCCCAGGTGGCCTGCTGACACGGCGACTGCCTGACAAATGGCAGTGCTCAGGCTGAGTCCGCAATGGGAAGCAATTCCTGAATTAATAGGAAAGTTTGTCACAGGCGTCACAATTCCCCTAAAGTGGAAATAGGCATAATATGATCTAGAAACTAGATTCCTAGGAAAAATGCTCAAGTCAAGTTAGCAAGAAGTTATTGTGTATCTATCATGTCTTAATATTGTTCTAAGCACTCCATAGGATAGAAAACAAATACTGTACTTGTCATGTTCTCCTCATGGAAATCTGCAAACTTATTCTGAGAGAAAAGATATGCATAAGAAAATCAAAGAGCTCCTCTCTCATCTCCATGCATATCCAGTTCACTCTGGTCCATTCACACTGGCTTTTTTCCTATTTTTCAAGTGAGTAATGCTTCTTACCTCTTCAGGTCTTCTGCGTATGTGTAGCTTTGTGAACTCTTACTTTTCCATTAGAGTTCAGTTTGAATATTGCTTTTTAAAAGGTTTCCCTGGCACTTCCCTGAAACAGAAACTAAATTAACTCCTCCAGTTTTATTCTTTTGTAGCACCCTATATATTATTTTCCATTGATTTATCACATTTAATAACTATGTATTTAATTTAGTGGTTATTGATTTTATATCTGCCTTCCAAACTAATAACAGAAGGTCTATGAGGGCAGAGATGTGTCTGATTTGTTGGGCATTGCATCTGTTAACCTTACACCATGATATCTCAACCTTAAGGGATGGGACATGTGCTTCCAGATAATCTTTTAGAGTGAAGGCTGCTCTGTGTAGAGTAGATTTAGTAGCATTCCTGAATTCTACCCAACAGTTGTCAGTAGCCACTCCCCTCAAGTGTAACAAGCAAAAATACGCCTGAACATTGCCAAATGTCCCCAAGAGGGCAAAATTGCCCCCAGTTGAAATACACCCTTCAATACTAGTGCCCAATACATAATACACATTTAATAAACGCTTGTTGAATTAGTAATAGAATGAAGGAACTGATCCAGACATCATACTATTAAATACTAGAAAGTTTGTGCCAAACTGAAGTTGCCAATTTCTTAGTTTATTCTTTTTTTATGAGAATTAAACAAGATGATGCATGGAAGATGTTTGTTCAGTACCTTATACATGTTAAATCTTCAGTAAATAATTACTAGCAACATTATCATGGATGAAATTTACTATCAGGCTATATGGGACAGGCATGAACTACTGACCATCATTTTGAAGTCTTAAATAACCAGTATTTCTAATAGAAAATTACTCTGACATGGTGTGTTGGATGAATAAAAGGTAAGGACCCTAATGATTAGTATCAATGGGAGACTAAAGGTATGGAGACTAGTTGGCAATCAGCATGAAACTGGAATCGTGAACTAGTACAAGTTGAAAAGCACCATTCTAGAATAGCCTGGGATCTTTACAACTTCTGGGTAGCAAAGTCCCTTAGAGGGAATAAGGTCTTGAACTAAGGTGAGATGCCATGCAGATGGCTTTCTCATCCCCTTCACTCTCTTGTTGCTTTATGTTTCCATGGCTTAGCATCTATTGAATATCTCCCCTGGAACATCAATCTTTCTCCTATTCTTGGCCTTCAAATCACCACTCAATTCCCATCTCTTAAAAACAAAAACAAACAAACAAAAACACCTCCTCTGACTCTTGGCCTGCACAAACCTCTGATCTCTGAGAAACATGACTTCTTTCTTGTCAATTCCAGGTAGTGTGGCAAATCATTGTTTAACATACTACCTCACTATTTCATTTTTGTTAATTTCCTTTGAAGTTAGGCTTTCTAATTTCTTTGAGATATATAAGCACAGTTGTAGGCAAAGAAAGAAATGATTTTTTTTAACTCTATACTTTCATAGAATATCAAAGATAGAAGGTGAAGAAAGCAATGCTTTTTAAAAAAACTTAATTGTGTCCTTTATTCTCATAGGATATCAAAGNTTTCTTTGAGATATATAAGCACAGTTGTAGGCAAAGAAAGAAATGATTTTTTTAACTCTATACTTTCATAGAATATCAAAGATAGAAGGTGAAGAAAGCAATGCTTTTTAAAAAACTTAATCGTGTCCTTTACTCTCATAGGATATCAAAGATAGAAAGAATGCAGAGGTCAGATATCAGATCTATCAGAAAATTCATGAATTCCCACCATAATCGTCAGAAATATGGTTAATCAGATGATGCTTATCTATTTCTAGTAACCTTCTAGGAAGTCTGTCCTTGAACATTTCTTCTAAGACATGCAAATACAAACTCTTAAAGGACGCTTTGTGTAGCTATTCATATTCCGTTCAGAATATCTCCTTAGTTTCAGTCTTTTACCATTAAGGTTACATTTTGCCCTTCTCAATTTGCTTTGTATTTGTTCAAATACATTTCCTCAAAAATGATCCCTTATTTTACGTATTTTCCTATAATATGTATAAAACACTTAAGCCTAGGAATCCACTGTGTTTCTTTTAGTTTTTATTCCACTCCTAGCTTGCCTTAATATAGAACGATACATTTTCAGTAAACATTTTTTTCTATAATTTGAGGCTATTTCCTCATTCACTATCATGTAAAATAGCTTCTCTAACCTGTTATGTATATCTCTTAGTACTAACCCGTTCTCATTGCATCTGGAGAAATAAAGGACATTATAGAGGGAGGATTTGGGTAAACATTAATAACAACTCAAAGTTGGAAATAATGGAAAAAAGGAAGCAAAAAATACATGTACCTTTCTGACTTATCAAGCCTTTGGTTGAATCTAATCAGATGACAGTACCAAAACTTGTAAAATGATTCCTCTGGTTAAATATACAGACACACACAAATAAATATATATATACTATAGACAGAAGGCAGTTTAACATAAGTATTTTAATGAGCAATAAAGTAAATATCTATAAACAATGTGATAAAACTGAAAAAAGTTCATTCAGTTTTAGGTTACATTGTTGGAAGTGTCCTATGTGTGCCTGGGCAGGGTAATTATAGTCCCATGCCATTGTTCATTGTGCGGAAAACACCTGAAAGATAATAGATAATCTAGTATGTCACACTTTTAAAATACCAAAAATAAAGGGAGCGACATAAATTAAAAAAAAAACAACAGATAACAAAAGTAAACACAATTAAATGAATATAAAAAGAATAAAATAAAGGGGCAAAGGAGGATAGTGTTCAATAATGAACAAGATGACAAGAGTATGTTAAAGCAAATGAAGATGGCTAATTTGGAAAGATAAGATGCTTGATTAAACTTTAAAGCTTCTGCACAACAAAGGAAACTATAAGCAAGGTGAAAGACAGCCTTCGGAATGGGAGAAAATAACAGCAAATGAAGCAACTGACAAACAACTAATCTCAAAAATATACAAGCA
>SJYW01033446.1:6145-25395 GCA_006410735.1 Raphicerus campestris
GAACTGTGGTGTTGGAGAAGACTCTTGACAGTCCCTTGGACTGCAAGGAGATCCAAACAGTCCATTCTGAAGGAGATCAACCCTGGGATTTCTTTGGAAGAAATGATGCTAAAGCTGAAACTCCAGTACTTTGGCCACCTCATGTGAAGAGTTGACTCACTGGAAAAGACTCTGATGTTGGGAGGGATTGCGGGAAGGAGAAGGGGATGACAGAGGATGAGATGGCTGGATAACATCACTGACTCGATGGACGTGAGTCTGAGTGAACTCTGGGAGATGGTGATGGACAGGGAGGCCTGGCGTGCTGCAATTCATGGGGTCATGAAGAGTTGGACACGACTGAGTGACTGAACTGAACCGAACTGAACTGAATGTTTTAAAGTCTCATTCCGTCTTACATGAAATCTGTTTTAAAGCCACTGAAGGCTCTGTTCTGTCCACTTAATAATCAGTTAAGAGATCCTTATAGAGTCTCTGAACCAATTCATCTTCCAGTTTTTGCCTGTGTGTGTCTTTTAAAGTTCTGTCAGGTAATTTTCAAGTCTAGCTTAATTTTTACTTCCGGTTTGCCTACAGTAATAAGGTCAGCCGTAGTTCAGAGTTTAGGACTTATCAGGTGTCTCCTGGATATGTTCACAGCCTGGGTGTGCACACAGTTCTGTACATCCATGTGGTTTTATAGAATATCAGGGTATATCAGAGGTTTTCAAAATATCCTTTGAATATCACATTCCTCCTTTTTTCCTTTTAAGTTTCTTGGTCACACTTTTGTTGGCTGCAACGGTTATCAGTACCTCAGGCAGCTATGTTGTTCAACAGTTGCCACTGTTTTGAAAAATACCCTAAGGATGGGCTGTCTACAAAGAGCAAGCTCCTTGTCACATCAAATATAGAAAAGCCAGAGAATCAAGTATTTCAGATAGCTGTCTAGACAGCTCAAATAACAATTCACTAGACTTTTGGCTATTTATTTTGGATATCCAAACCTGAGATGCTCTTATAGTGGTTGTCAGTTTGCTGATTTTATTGCTATTATAATTATGAGGCTACTGGTTTTACAATTAGGAACAAAAGAGTGGGATTAGAGCAAGTTAGTAGCCACAAGTCTTGCTATTATTACTACAACTAAACAATTTTTCTTGAGTAAACACTCAGGATTCCTGCAAGCTTTTAAGTTAACTTCCTGTGTTCTGAAGACATTGATTTTGACATATTCTGCCCCCCACCATGTGTTTTCATTGCTTTTATAGTGGAGTGGAGTTTTGGGTATCTTAACCATTTAAAAATGGTCCTGTAAGACCCATTGTTTTGGAACTTTCTTTACAGCCAACATGATTTTTTTAAAAATCTTTTTCAATCTTAAGTGTATTGAGTGGTAGTTTTTTAAGAAAGTATTTGTGATAGATAACAAAGCATGTGAACTATTCCATTTTCTCATATATTCTCAGTTCCTTTGCAAAGCCATGTGGCTGATACGGTTGATAAATTTTAAGCAAAAGTCACATACCACCATCATGGGAAAGATAATTTTGAGACAGGATTAGAGCCAATTATTTTTTGAGTCATTTTTTTCCCGTGATATGCAGGACTGTGTTCCTGTCTTACTAATTGTTTGACCTGAGGTTTCAAGGTGGGGGCTTCCCTGGTGGCTCAGAGGGTAAAGAATCTGCCTGAGATACAGGAGAACTGGGTTCGACCCCTGGGTCAGGAAGATCCTCTGGAGAAGAGAATAACTACCCACTCTAGTATTCTTGTTTGGAAAATTCCATGGACAGAAGAGTCTGGTGAGCTATAGTCCATGGGGTCACAAAGAATTAGACACAACTGAGTGATTTTCACTTTTTTCCAGCAGTAGAGTTTGCAGGCAGTTGGGTAGAGCCAGGTCTTGGTGTTGAGATGAGGACCTCTGGGGTACCCCACTTTAATTAATATTCCCTGGGGCCTGACATTACTCCAGTAGTTTGAACTCAGCTCAAGTCACTAGAAATTCTGTGCCATGGATTGCCTAAGTCTGACTCTGGCAGTGTGCTTTGTAGAAAAATGCTTTATTTTCCCCTTCTTAACTAGCTATGAAAAGTTTGCATTTATATTCTGTTGCTCCAGGTTTAAAAATATAAATGATTGTACACAACTATGTATAAGGAGAGGTGATTCTTAAAGTTGGTTATATATTGTTACTGCAGGATAGGTATTGTTACAGTAACTAAGTTGAGCAGTGAAATGGTGGCAGGGGCCAGGTAGCAGGAAACCAGGCATCTTGTAAACAGCCGGGGTCCATAGGGCAAACAAAGGAAAGCAGGAACCTCCAGAAAGACAGGAAACCACACATTTTGGGTGGTAAGGCAACAAAGATGGGGAAATGCAGCAATCTCCTTCATCTTAATGTAACATGTTTCTTATTATCCTCTTATTCAATAAAAATAGCCTTACAGATAAGAACCCATCATGCACCTACAAAGCCATGTCACTTCACTTTAGTTCAGTTCAATTCAGTTCAGTTCAGTTGCTCAGTTTTGTCTGACTCTTTGCAACCCCATGGACTGCAGCATGTCAGGCTTCCCTGTTCATCACCAGCTCTTGGACTTAAGGTAATAAGGACCAAAACAATTCCCTCCCCACCTTAGGAGATTGGCTTCAGGATGGAAAATCGGGAATAAGATACCCAAATTCCTCCTTCCCCAGTGAATATTCCACCCTTTCATTTGTATGCTCCTCATAACTGGCTTGCCAATGAAACCCAGAGCAGCAGCTCTTCAGCTTTATGCCTATGTTCACTCTGAAAGTGTGTCTTAGCTTAAATAAACTTTCACTTTACTTTTTTAGCATCTCTCCTTCATCTCTGAATTCTTTGACAATAAAGAAAGAACCTTAAATCCACCAGTAACAATATGTGTGCCTTTCACCCCTAATCTTCACTACTTAGTTTTATTAGCTGCATTAATAAACTAGAGCTTCACAGAAGTATTTCTCAACACTTAACCACTAGAAACTCCCTGAATCATGTTGTATTCTTCAAGGCTGAATTATGTGCTATGAATTATGTAGTTATAAATTATAAAAAGAGTTTTAAGATGTATTAATTGTGCCATACCTAATACAGTAGAATGTGTTCTAAAGTCTCTTTAAATGAAAGTTAGCTTACTTAGAACTGAACATCCTCAGTGATAGGCAGTTTACTACATGATTAGTAAGTCTTTGTAGTTGTGACCTGTAATTCTCAGACAGCCTTTCTGTGGTTTGTAAATATACCTGTCTCTCCTTTCCATCCTCCTTCCTAGTCATAAACAAATTACTTACAGTGGACCTGGGAATAGATTGAACATTCTTTTCAGCATACTGTGATCATTCCTAAATTTGCATTTAATAGCAAAACAAAAACATAAATTGGGAAGGAGGTTATGTTTAGTGCTAACATCACTTAATAGACAATTGTAAAAAATAAAGTTATTATTTCTCTAGAGAATTCTAACAACCTCACAATCCCAGAAAAATTTTTTACTTTTTGGGGAGGAGAATGCCTTTTAAGAATCTATACAAATAATGTTTCCAAAAACAATTATATCCAGAGGAAATAATAAGAATATGGAACAATATAGCCTTGCTGGAGCTGCCATGAAGAGTTAACCCATGTCCAAGGTAAGAGAAACCCAAGTAAGATGATAGGGGCTGAGAGCGGGCATCAGAGGGCAGACACACCCCAAAACCATAATCACAGATGACAGTATCCTTCTGGCAGAAAGTGAAGAAGGACTAAAGAGCCTCTTGATGAAAGTGAAACAAGAGAGTGAAAAAGTTGGCTTAAAGCTCAACATTCAGAAAACGAAGATCATGGCATCTGGTCCCATCACCTCATGGCAAATAGATGGGGAAACACGGAAACAGTGTCTGACTTTATTTTGGGGGGCTCCAAAATCACTGCAGATGGTGATTGTAGCCATGCAGTAAAAGATGCTTACTCCTTGGAAGGAAAGCTATGACCAACCTAGACAGCATATTGAAAAGCAGACAGATTACTTTGTCAACAAAGGTCTGTCTAGTCAAGGGTATGGTTTTTCCAGAGTGGTCATGTATGGATGTGAGAGTTGGACTATAAAGAAAGCTGAGAGCCAAAGAATTGATGCTTTTGACCTGTGGTGTTGGAGTAGACTCTTGAGAGTCCCTTGGACTGCAAGCAGATCCAATCAGTCCATGCTAAAGGAGATCAGTCCTGGGTGTTCATTCGTGGGACTGTTGTTGAAGCTGAAACTCCAATACTTTGACCACCTGATGCAAGGAGCTGACTCAATGGAAAATACCCCAATACTGGGAAAGACTGAGGGAGGAGGAGAAGGGGATGATGGAGGATGAGATGTTTGGATGGCATCACCCACTCAATGGACATGTGGTTAGTTGGACTCAGGGAGCTGGTGATGGACAAGGAGGACTGGCGTGTTCAGTTTATGGGGTCATAAAGAGTCGAACACGACTGAATGACTTAACTGAATGTTATGAAATGTTCTGCTTGATTAATGAATGCTGAATAATAAAATCTCTCTGAATTTTTATAACAAAGGTTTCTGTGCTATTGCTAGAACACTTTAAGTAGATGATACCATTGAGTGAAATACTAATAAATACAAAATATTAAGGTGTCTTTTGGACTTCCCAGGTTGTCCAATGGTTAGGATTACACTGACCATACAGGGGCCACAAGTTTGACCCCTGATCAGGGAAGATTTTACAGTACATGAGGCAACTAAGCCCATGTTCCACAGGTACTGAGCCCACACTCGAGAGCCCCTTAGCTACAACTACTGAAACCTTTGCACCCTAGATCCTGTATTCTGCAACAAGAGAAGCCACTGCAATGAGAAACTCTCACTCTGAAATTAGTGTGTAGCCCCTGCTCACTGCAACTAGAGAAATGCTCATCTACAAAAACGAAGACCCAGTGTNATGCACCTACAAAGCCATGTCACTTCACTTTAGTTCAGTTCAATTCAGTTCAGTTCAGTTGCTCAGTTTTGTCTGACTCTTTGCAACCCCATGGACTGCAGCATGTCAGGCTTCCCTGTTCATCACCAGCTCTTGGACTTAAGGTAATAAGGACCAAAACAATTCCCTCCCCACCTTAGGAGATTGGCTTCAGGATGGAAAATCGGGAATAAGATACCCAAATTCCTCCTTCCCCAGTGAATATTCCACCCTTTCATTTGTATGCTCCTCATAACTGGCTTGCCAATGAAACCCAGAGCAGCAGCTCTTCAGCTTTATGCCTATTTTCACTCTGAAAGTGTGTCTTAGCTTAAATAAACTTTCACTTTACTTTTTTAGCATCTCTCCTTCATCTCTGAATTCTTTGACAATAAAGAAAGAACCTTAAATCCACCAGTAACAATATGTGTGCCTTTCACCCCTAATCTTCACTACTTAGTTTTATTAGCTGCATTAATAAACTAGAGCTTCACAGAAGTATTTCTCAACACTTAACCACTAGAAACTCCCTGAATCATGTTGTATTCTTCAAGGCTGAATTATGTGCTATGAATTATGTAGTTATAAATTATAAAAAGAGTTTTAAGATGTATTAATTGTGCCATACCTAATACAGTAGAATGTGTTCTAAAGTCTCTTTAAATGAAAGTTAGCTTACTTAGAACTGAACATCCTCAGTGATAGGCAGTTTACTACATGATTAGTAAGTCTTTGTAGTTGTGACCTGTAATTCTCAGACAGCCTTTCTGTGGTTTGTAAATATACCTGTCTCTCCTTTCCATCCTCCTTCCTAGTCATAAACAAATTACTTACAGTGGACCTGGGAATAGATTGAACATTCTTTTCAGCATACTGTGATCATTCCTAAATTTGCATTTAATAGCAAAACAAAAACATAAATTGGGAAGGAGGTTATGTTTAGTGCTAACATCACTTAATAGACAATTGTAAAAAATAAAGTTATTATTTCTCTAGAGAATTCTAACAACCTCACAATCCCAGAAAAATTTTTTACTTTTTGGGGAGGAGAATGCCTTTTAAGAATCTATACAAATAATGTTTCCAAAAACAATTATATCCAGAGGAAATAATAAGAATATGGAACAATATAGCCTTGCTGGAGCTGCCATGAAGAGTTAACCCATGTCCAAGGTAAGAGAAACCCAAGTAAGATGATAGGGGCTGAGAGCGGGCATCAGAGGGCAGACACACCCCAAAACCATAATCACAGATGACAGTATCCTTCTGGCAGAAAGTGAAGAAGGACTAAAGAGCCTCTTGATGAAAGTGAAACAAGAGAGTGAAAAAGTTGGCTTAAAGCTCAACATTCAGAAAACGAAGATCATGGCATCTGGTCCCATCACCTCATGGCAAATAGATGGGGAAACACGGAAACAGTGTCTGACTTTATTTTGGGGGGCTCCAAAATCACTGCAGATGGTGATTGTAGCCATGCAGTAAAAGATGCTTACTCCTTGGAAGGAAAGCTATGACCAACCTAGACAGCATATTGAAAAGCAGACAGATTACTTTGTCAACAAAGGTCTGTCTAGTCAAGGGTATGGTTTTTCCAGAGTGGTCATGTATGGATGTGAGAGTTGGACTATAAAGAAAGCTGAGAGCCAAAGAATTGATGCTTTTGACCTGTGGTGTTGGAGTAGACTCTTGAGAGTCCCTTGGACTGCAAGCAGATCCAATCAGTCCATGCTAAAGGAGATCAGTCCTGGGTGTTCATTCGTGGGACTGTTGTTGAAGCTGAAACTCCAATACTTTGACCACCTGATGCAAGGAGCTGACTCAATGGAAAATACCCCAATACTGGGAAAGACTGAGGGAGGAGGAGAAGGGGATGATGGAGGATGAGATGTTTGGATGGCATCACCCACTCAATGGACATGTGGTTAGTTGGACTCAGGGAGCTGGTGATGGACAAGGAGGACTGGCGTGTTCAGTTTATGGGGTCATAAAGAGTCGAACACGACTGAATGACTTAACTGAATGTTATGAAATGTTCTGCTTGATTAATGAATGCTGAATAATAAAATCTCTCTGAATTTTTATAACAAAGGTTTCTGTGCTATTGCTAGAACACTTTAAGTAGATGATACCACTGAGTGAAATACTAATAAATACAAAATATTAAGGTGTCTTTTGGACTTCCCAGGTTGTCCAATGGTTAGGATTACACTGACCATACAGGGGCCACAAGTTTGACTCCTGATCAGGGAAGATTTTACAGTACATGAGGCAACTAAGCCCATGTTCCACAGGTACTGAGCCCACACTCGAGAGCCCCTTAGCTACAACTACTGAAACCTTTGCACCCTAGATCCTGTATTCTGCAACAAGAGAAGCCACTGCAATGAGAAACTCTCACTCTGAAATTAGTGTGTAGCCCCTGCTCACTGCAACTAGAGAAATGCTCATCTACAAAAACGAAGACCCAGTGTAGCCAAAAGTAGATCAAAGCAAAACAACAACAGTGACGACAAACTTGGTTTTCATATATTATATTTGCAACAACAAAGGTCAGGATCACTGAAGGTGAAATGAGGTAAGTAAAATATTAAATATCTTTCTATATGCAGAAATATGGCTTCCCTGGTGGCTCAGATGGTAAAAGAATCTGCCTGCAATTCTTGATTGCTGGGTTTGATCCCTGGGTCGGGAAGAGCCCCTGGAGGAAGGCATGGCAACCCACTCCAATATTCTTGTCTGGAGAATCCCATTGACAGAGGAGCCTGGTGAGCTACAGTCTATGGGATAAAAATATATTTCGCTAGCATAGATACCTTCCCACAATTAAGTGAATAGAAATATTATTAAATGCCAAACTGTCCTAGTTTTCGCATCTAGAAAGGTAGAATGATGGCCATTAAGATAAGCATTTGTAGGATATTAATTATGTATTAATAGTTGCCCTCGAGTGCATTCAATTTCTATTGCTTCATAACAAATTAGCATGAATTTAGCAGCTTAAAACAACCTCAGATCACTACCTTACAGTGATTCACCACATTGTTACTTGTGAGTCTCCTGTTGTTCTCCTAGAGATCATCAGCAGAGTAAGTCAAGATCTGTAACAGGTATCAAATGTACTCATACCCAGCCTCAGGAGAAGCATATTCTTGAGTATAAAACAAAAGCCCCAGAAAACTAATCTCAAATATTTGGTTGAAACTCTTTCCACTTGGAGACGTTACTTATACTTGTGAGAATTCTATTTCCATTCTCACAATTTTGAGCTATAGCAGGGTCATAGAGATCAAAATTCTCAAACTCAAGATATATATTCCTCATTCTTTGACTGCAGTCATGTTTGTCAAATGTACATGTTGAGTCTTTCAGTAAGGAGATGCTGAAATGAAGTATAGAGGGTATATGATCAGTGCTTTAGAGTAATATGTTAGAGGGTAAAGGTTTTGAAAGTAAAGAGTTAAGGAAAAGAGTATTAGGCAGTCAATGCCTGTATGTCTTGAAACCACATTAATCAGCTCTAGTAAATGTGTCATCTCCTGCACAGCAGCTGCTCTCCAGAATACTACTTGGTTGATCCAGTGTTAGCCTTTGAGTCATTTTTCAGGATATTTTTCTTCAGTGGTCAGAAATGGTGAATAAAACTTGAGAATGATAAGCATTTCTATTTCTGAATTCTTAAGATACCTAAGCCTAGCACTTCTTTNTGATCCAGTGTTAGCTTTTGAGTCATTTTTCAGGATATTTTTCTTCAGTGGTCAGAAATGGTGAATAAAACTTGAGAATGATAAGCATTTCTATTTCTGAATTCTTAAGATACCTAAGCCTAGCACTTCTTCGCTGCTCAACCCAGGTTATAATACTGTTTGTGATTTGGTGTATTGGTTGTTGATCAAGATGGGGAAGAGAGTTTCAGAGGCTTCCACTCTATTTTTTCTACTATAATACCTTTTATACCACATTCTAAGGACATATGTGAGAAGTCCTACAATGTCAAGTGTCACTCTGAATGGTACACTTGGAAACTCAGAAGATCCACTTCAAAGGTGATTTTAGCCAAGACTGTCATTACCTTGTCTCTGTTTGATTTCCTTCTAACAAGGGAGAAACACTAGTGGGGGAGATCATGATATTTTTGGTCTCCAATAGTATCAGCTTATATATTCCTGGCATAAAAATTCCAGGTTTTCCAACAATGGCACTGAATTTGGCATTGCAAACCTGCCAGACTGAAGATTAAATAGTCTTTAAGGCCAAGGGTCATCAACTAATGAATCCTGGATTTAGTCTTCAGATTTTTTTTTTTTTCTCCTTTCAAAAGATGAGGGCCCTGGGAAAGTTAACACAGAGAGTCTTTTTGTGCTTCACTTTTAGCTTATATTTGTGGTTAACTATCCATACACTTTCACTATCTCTCTATAGCACATCAATGAAATAAAACAACGATCAGTAAATCCCGTGGTTCTTATGTATTTTATTCTCTATCCTTTACTTTTCGAATGACTGAATAATTTTAACAGTTTGGAGATTCCTTTCCATTGAAACATAACTAAATCAACCCTGGTTAAATTTTAAATAACTGGATCACAATTTGGTATCAAGGAATATGCATGCAACACATAGCTAATAGCGTCAGTCTTCACTGCCAGTCAGGTATTGAGAGATCCATTCTTAAATCCTCATCTTATCAGCCTGAACCATTCCTTATAACTGCTTTATTAGTTTGGATCTCTAGGAAGCAGGAAATGAGAGAGAATTAGAAATAAAGGAATAGTTATGCAGAAAAGGCTTTCAGATTAAACTCCAGACTAAATCTGAAACCTTAAAAGAAAGTGGAGAGGCAGTGAAATAGGTCAAGGAGAATCACCAATTATGGCACAAATTTGACAGTCTTCATAAAACCAATGGAGAATTCTAGAGTAAGTATAGCTCTTCTGAGAAGTTTCATATTCAGCTGAGATAGACAAGCATGGAAAACCTTATCCTAGTCAACCATCATCTGAGGGGTGTCCTGGACAGCTGAGGTAGATCATGAAAACAGTGCAGCCGGAGATAATCTACTATTTTTATTCCTTGCGATGGAAGAAATTCTTTCCTAAAATAAGATGCGAGTAGCAAAACGTTATGATTGCCATAGCAATACACAGTCCATATGCAGTTATCATAAACTTTGCTGCTTGAATAGCTTTTGTTTGTTTTGATATCATTTTCAAAGAGAAAACTTTTCCAAATCCAAAGATTAAATTATTTTCTAAATATTAATTAATAACAGGGTACAAAAGCAACAAGGTAAGAAAGATATAGTGTCAAAAACAAAAACACAAAAAAATGTCTCCTACATGTCAACAGCCAGTTCACAATGCTTTTTTAGCAGAAGCTACCACAACTGCTACTTTTTTATGGGCCTTTCCAGAGAAATTTCATGTAGCTTCACAAAATTTTACATAATTTCCAGAGAAATTAGCACACAAATGTACTAGTAGATATGCATGGATGTATGAATGTATTATAAAGAAGCAAAAGCAATTGACCTCTTATCCATTATTTACTCAGTTACCTGAGTTTTTTTTGAAAAGCTTTTTGGAAAAGAAAGCAGGCAAGGAGCCTGATCAATATATATGTAAGCATGTTGATTGTTCATCTACCAGTAAAGATAATGGCAATTGCTAAGAGGAGAGTCCATATCTAGGAAATGCTTATAGTATCACGTGTGCTAAGTTGTGTGCTAAATTGTGTCCAACTCTTTGAGACCCGATGGACTGTAGCCCAACAGGCCTTGCCCATTGGAATTTTCCAGGTAAGAAAAATAGAGTGGGTTGCCATTTCCTACTCTAGTGTATCCTCCCAACCCAGGGATCGAAACAGTCTCTTATGTCTCCTTCATTGGCAGGTGAATTCTTTATTACTGTTTCACAAGAGAAGCCCTTTATAGTATCATACCCTGTTTTATAATCATTGATGGTAAGTAAACCTTCAAACTAGAGATTTATGAAGAACATATTCTCAGTGAATATGAAGCAAGATGCACACTGTCCAGGAGTATTAAATAGAGATATCTTATAACCTAGATGCTTCTCAATATGTGAGATGATTTGTGTACTTTACTGGAGATATCATCTACTCCAGGTAAAAGAGTCCATGTTTGAATGATGAAAGAAAAGACATAAGGAGACAAGACTGATATGTGACTATTTACTAAATCTATTAATCTTAAAATTATTAGTAATATGGTTAATTCACAAGTCTCATTTCACAATTCAATTATGTTAGCTCAATATGCATTTCATGAATATTTGCATTTTCAAACTTTTTCAATAATAAATTTTTTTGAGAAATACTCAAATAGTGTGCCATACTAGTATCTGATTCATTTTTTTTATTATTCTACAGTATATGACACTATGATTGGAGAAAACTTCAAAGTGTTGGCAGATTTTTATTTTTAATTTCTTCTCTTAATATGTCTTATTCAACCAATATTTCTTGGGCATGCAGTACTTAGTTGCTCAGTAGTGTCTGACACTTTGCCAGTCCATGGACTGTAGCCTGCCAGGCCATCTGTCCATTAGGATTCTCCCGGCAACAAAACGAGTGGTTTGCCATGCCTTCCTCCAAGGCCTCATNTCTGATTCATTTTTTTTTTTATTCTACAGTATATGACACTATGATTGGAGAAAACTTCAAAGTGTTGGCAGATTTTTATTTTTAATTTCTTCTATTAATATGTCTTATTCAACCAATATTTCTTGGGCATGCAGTGCTTAGTTGCTCGGTAGTGTCTGACACTTTGCCAGTTCATGGACTATAGCCTGCCAGGCCATCTGTCCATTAGGATTCTCCCGGCAACAAAACGAGTGGTTTGCCATGCCTTCCTCCAAGGCCTCATCCCAACTCAGGGATCAAACTCAGGTATCCTGCATTCCAGGTGGATTCTTTACCAGCTGATCTACCAGGGAACCCCTTTCTTGGTCATATTAATGATTCATTCAAGTAGGCCTTGATTTCTGATTGTGTAAGTATTCTGTTATTCAAAATTATCATAAATATTATCAATATTTTGTACTTCAGTATGTTTTAGAATGTTTGTCATTTTCCACAAAATATCTGTTATTTTGAGATATTCCCTTGAATCTATAATTTAATTTGGCACAAATTGACATCCTTATACTGAGTGCTCTAATCAATTAATATCATATATCTCAACAGATTAATTTTTTTCAAGAATGCTTTTACTATTTTACTGTAAAGTTTTGCACATATTTCTTGGATATAGTGCTGATATTTTGTTTTCTTCTTCTAGGTTACATGTAAATTCACTTCCACATCATTGCTAGTGATTAAAAAGACAAGAGTTTTTTTTGGGGGGGTGTTTGTATATTAACTTTGTTTATTATATTGCTCATTATTTCCAATAGTTTGATGAATATTATATTTACATAAATATATTATCTGCAAACAATGAGCTTTAATTTTCCTTCTAATTTTTATATATTTTATTTTTGATGTCTTGATATGTCACTTGATATGGCCTACAATAAGCTGTGGAGAGCAAAATATTAACTAATCCTCTAGAATTTATTTTTATAATCTTAAAATTAATCCTAAGCATATTGCTTAGGTGAAAGTAGTGCTCTTGTCACTTTATAGGCATGAAATTGAGGCTCACTGAACAAATAGCTGTGAAAAGAAGAGAGACAAAAAGCAAAAGAGAAAAGGAAAGATACAAGCATCTGAATGCAGAGTTCCAAAGAATAGTAAGAAGAGATAAGAAAGCCTTCCTCAGAGATCAATGCAAAGAAATAGAGGAAAACAACAGAATGGGAAAGACTAGAGATCTCTTCAAGAAAATGAGAGATACCAAGGGAACATTTCATGCAAAGATGGGCTCGATAAAGGACAGAAATGGTATGGACCTAACAGAAGCAGAAGATATTGAAAGGTTGTTGTTGAATTTCGACGCTGGGATTCTTGGCCTGCGGAGGAGAAGAATTCAATCCGGGGCCAGAGACGAGGCTTGATCACTCAGAGCTTTTATGTAACAAAGTTTATTAAAGTATAAAGGAGATAGAGAAAGCTTCTGACATAGGCATCAGAAGGGGGCAGAAAGAGTACCCCCCTACTAGTCTTTAGCTGGATGCTATATAGTCACCAGCAGTCTGTTAATGAAAGAAAAGAATGTCTCAAAACTTAGAATGGCATCAGGCCCCTCACCCATAAGATGTATTTTGGGATAATCTTGACTCCAAATGGTTTATCTTGGGCCATAAGATGATTAACTTGAATCTTGAAGAAGGGCAGAGCACCATACAAATAGTTTCATTTACATAGATTAGAGGAACAATATCAGAGTATAACCTACTGGTTTATCAAGTAGGTTCTGAGCCCAAAAGGCAGAACCAACTTGAAGACAGAGTTTGAGGTAAATGCACAGTATATTAGCATAGCTTAAGATAAACATTTCCATAAGAAAAAGGCAATGGTTAACTTTAGGTGAAACCAGGTGTCATGGCAACACAGAATTTTAAGAGAAACCTCTTTTTAAATTTCTATAGAGAAAGAAAAAAACTATTGCTAGTTTGTTTCCTCCTGCCTATTAACAGATAGAAAATATCTGACACTGCAGGCTATTTCCTCCATTTGGAGACCCCTGGCCTTCCTGCCTGTTGCCCTCTCAATATTAAGAAGAGGTGGCAAGAATACACAGAAGAACTGTACAAAAAAGATCTTCATGACCCAGATAATCATGATGATGTGATCACTCATCTAGAGCCAGACATCTTGGAATNTTTTTTTTGGGGGGGTGTTTGTATATTAACTTTGTTTATTATATTGCTCATTATTTCCAATAGTTTGATGAATATTATATTTACATAAATATATTATCTGCAAACAATGAGCTTTAATTTTCCTTCTAATTTTTATATATTTTATTTTTGATGTCTTGATATGTCACTTGATATGGCCTACAATAAGCTGTGGAGAGCAAAATATTAACTAATCCTCTAGAATTTATTTTTATAATCTTAAAATTAATCCTAAGCATATTGCTTAGGTGAAAGTAGTGCTCTTGTCACTTTATAGGCATGAAATTGAGGCTCACTGAACAAATAGCTGTGAAAAGAAGAGAGACAAAAAGCAAAGGAGAAAAGGAAAGATACAAGCATCTGAATGCAGAGTTCCAAAGAATAGTAAGAAGAGATAAGAAAGCCTTCCTCAGAGATCAATGCAAAGAAATAGAGGNAAAAATCATGAATAAAGAGAAAATATGAACAGTCCCTTAACAAGTAATCAAATTGAATCAGCAATTAAAAATCTCTCAACAAAGAAATACCCAGGACAAATGGTTTCTATGGTGAACTCTGCTAAACACTGAAAGCATTAATGCCGATCCTCCTTATGCTCTTCAAAAAAATTGAAGAAGGAGGAATAATCCTATACTCATTTTATGAGGCCAGCATTACTCTGGTACCAAAGCCAGATAAAAACACAAGAAAATAAAATATCCCTGATGGATATATATATATGCAAATATTTAAGACTCAGCAGACTAAATTGAATGGTACATTAATAGAATCAAGGGCTTCTCTGGTGACTGAGATTGTAAAGAATATGCCTGCAATGTAGGAAACCCAGGTTCAGTTTCTGGGTCAGGAAGATGGAAAAGGGAATGGCTACCCACTCCGGTATTCTTGCTTGGAGAATTTCAGAGACAGAGGAGCCTGGCAGACTGCAGTCCGTGGCGTCACAAAGAGTTGGATTTGACTGAGTGACTAACATTCAGTAAGTTCAGTTAAGTCGCTCAGTCATGTCTGACTCTTTGCAACACCATGAACTGCAGCATTCCAGACCTCCCTGTCCATCACCAACTCCCAGAGTTCACTCAAACCCATGCCCATTAATTTGGTGATGCCATCCAACCATCTCTTCCTCCGTCATCCCCTTCTCTTTCCACCCTCAGTCTTCCCCAGCATCAGAGTCTTTTCCAGTGAGTTAGTTCTTTGCATCAGGTGGCCAAAGTATTGGAGTTTCAGCTTCAANCCTCCGTCATCCCCTTCTCTTCCCACCCTCAGTCTTTCCCAGCATCAGAGTCTTTTCCAGTGAGTTAGTTCTTTGCATCAGGTGGCCAAAGTATTGGAGTTTCAGCTTCAACATCAGTCCTTCCAATGAAAATTCAGGACTGATTTCCTTTAGGATGGACTGGTTGGATCTCCATGCAGTCCAAGTGACTCTCAAGAGTCTTCTCCAACATCACAGTTCAAAAGCATAAATTCTTCAGTGCTCAGCTTTCTTTATAGTCCGACTGACATCCATACATGACTACTGGAAAAATTATAGCTTTGACTAGACTTTGTTGGCAATATAACGTCTCTGCTTTTTAATATGCTCTGTAGGTTGATCACTTTCACTTAATAGAATCATATACTATGACCAAGTAGGGCTTATCCCTGGGATCTAAGTATGATTCAACATCCACCAATAAGTAAATATGATATATCACATTAAGAGAATGACAGAAAAAAAGTCATATGATGATCTCAATAGATGCAGAAAAAGCAGCTGACAACATTCAAATCCGTTGTGGTAACACACTCAACAAATTGGGTATAGTAGGATATCACAACATGATTAAGGACATATATGTCAAGTACACAGCTAACGTCATACTCAGTGGTGAATGTTTCACAGTTCCTCCTCTAAGTTCAGGAACAAAACAAAGGTGTCCATTCTCATCACTCTAATATAATATGATATATAATATAAATCCTATCTCTTTGTGGTTTTTATTTTTTTTTCCTAATGAATAATGGGGCTCCCCAGGTGGCAGAGTGATAAAGAATCTGCCTGCCAATGCAGGAGATGCAAGAGACATGGGTTCAATCCATGGGTTGGGAAGATCACCTGGAGTAGGAAATGGCAACACACTCCAGGATTCTTGACTGTAAAATTTTATGGATAGAGGAGCCTGGCAGGCTACAGAGTTGGACACGACTGAGTGAGTGAACACACACAAACACACATACACACATACATTATTATAATAATATTACACAAAGCAATATGGGCTTCCCTGGTAGGTCAGACAGTAAAGAATCTGCCTTTGATATAGGAGACCTGGGTTCAATACCTGGGTTGGGGAGATTCCCTGTAAAATGGAAAGGCTCCCCACTCCAGTATTTTTTCCTGGCGAATTCCTTGGACACAGGAGCCTGGCAGGCTAGCCCCTGAGGTCACAAAGAGTTGGACATGACTGAGCAACTAACACNATATTACACATAGCAATATGGGCTTCCCTGGTAGGTCAGACAGTAAAGAATCTGCCTTTGATACAGGAGACCTGGGTTCAATACCTGGGTTGGGGAGATTCCCTGTAAAATGGAAAGGCTCCCCACTCCAGTATTTTTCCTGGCGAATTCCTTGGACACAGGAGCCTGGCAGGCTAGCCCCTGAGGTCACAAAGAGTTGGACACGACTGAGCAACTAACACTTTCATTTTTGTAGTACTATTCCATATGTTATATATTCATTTTAAATCATACAATATTTTCTTAATGTATAATGTAGACAGTATAAAATAAGTAATATATACAACTTGATATTAATATAATAGTATAAATATACTCTGTGCATATACATTACTATATGTGCAGATATGCATATAGACATGCACACAAATACATATGCATACATGTTTACATTTTCCAATTCAGATTGGAAAGAGGAGAAAAGCAAACAGAACTTTAACCATTAGTCTATTGTGAGTATTCATAATGAGTTTCTTTTTTTATCATTTTTAAATTTTTTATTTTCAATTGGAGGATAATTATGATATTGCGATGGTTTCTGCCAGACTTCAACATGAATTGGCCATAGGTACACATATGTCTCGGAGAAGGCAATGGTACCCTGCTCCCATTTCTTGCCTGGAAAATCTCATGGACAGAGGAGCCTGGTAGGCTGCAGTCCATGGGGTCGCTGAGTCAGATAAGACTGAGCGACTTCCCTTTCACTTTTCACTTTCACGCATTGGAGAAGGAAATGGCAACCCACTCCAGTATTCTTGCCTGGAGAATCCCAGGGACGGGGGAGCCTGATGGGCTGCCATCTATGGGGTCGCACAAAGTCGGACACAACTGAAGCGATTTAGCAGCAGCAGCAGCATACATGTCTCCTCCCTCTTAAATCTCCCTCCCACCTTCTTAATCCCTGGTAGCTCAGTTGGTAAAGAATTTGCCTGCAATGCAGGAGAGCCANAAGTCCGACACAACTGAAGTGATTTAGCAGCAGCAGCAGCATACATGTCTCCTCCCTCTTAAACCTCCCTCCCACCTTCTCAATCTCTGGTAGCTCAGTTGGTAAAGAATTTGCCTGCAATGCAGGAGAGCCAGGTTCCATTCTTGGTTTGGGAAGATCCACTGGAAAAGGGATAGGCTACCCATTCCAGTATTCTTAAACTTCCCCTGTGGCTCAGCTGGTAAATAATCCACCTGCAATATAGGAGACCTGGGTTTGATTCCTGGATTGGGCAGATCCCCTGAGAGAAGGGAAACACTATTGACTGTAAGGTTCTGGCTTGGAGAATTCCATGGACTGTATAGTCCATGGGATCATGAAAAGTCAGACATGACAGAGCGACTTTCACTTTCACTTTCAATCAGCTGTACAATAAACTAATGTATGTAAATAAACATGTAAGCATAAATCCATATCTAAAGCAATTCAGAATATATCCTCTCAAAAGCTAAGTCAGAAAAGAATTGCTTAGCAAAATATTAATGTTTATTTTACAGTTAATATGCAGTAATGCATAACAATTGCTTCAGGAAAAATGCAACAATGTAAACAACAGTGGTACATTCTTTATGAAAAAATAGTGTAACTGAGAGAATTTTATTCATTCACAGATTTTTTTCATCAAAACGTTTTCAGTGCCTCATGTGATTTAAGTATCATATGAGAAGTCTTGCCCTGAATGAGTTTTGATATAATGGGTCAGAGACACGTGTCTCTGTAATATGTGATAAGAATAAAAGCACAAAGAAATAGTTTTGTTGTTTTTTTTTTTAAATCTGGGCTTGATGTCAAAATATATTTCATAGAGGAAATGACACTCAGTTTACATGTAAAACTGCATTACTTTTTATATCAATAGGTTAAGAGAGGACTTGCACAACAAAGGAAGCACTATTGTAAGGTCTTGCTCCCACAGAAAACCTTTAAATATAATATTTTTAAAGAGTGTCTCAAATCATCTGTGCAAATTTTCCCATCTTCTATTAAAAATGCAGATTGGTAACTAAACAAAGTAAAAAATTCTGACTTGAAATGGTTGCATGAGGATAAGCTAGAGAAGCTCTGTATATTAATTCTGAGAAATAAACAGTAAGAACAAAGAAAAAGTAATGAATCCCTGGACATCTGCAAGTACAGAAGAGAGTTAGGGCACAGTAGGTCTGAGATATAATCACAACCCCATTACACCTCACTAAAATACATAAACAATTTTTAAAAAATGGAACAACACAGATATGCAAACACAAAAATACCCCAATGATCCAACTGAACAAAGTAAACTTTGAGTATCTTCTTACTTTAGCACTGATTTAAAAGAACATATATTTCTGTACAAAACTGAAAAATAGGACTCAAAGCAGTGCTATCTGAAAATTTTAATGGTTTAAAACAATCTTTTTCTCTGTCTGGTGAATAGATGTTAAGTCTCCTAAAATTTAAGTTAAATGCAAACT
The DNA here is from genome assembly GCA_006410735.1 of Raphicerus campestris. NCBI lineage: Eukaryota > Metazoa > Chordata > Mammalia > Artiodactyla > Bovidae > Raphicerus > Raphicerus campestris. The sequence continues at coordinate 24,841 of SJYW01033446.1, forward strand.
TGCTGTTTGCCAAACAATAGAGACATAAGGAGAAGAAAATATTTGTGGCTCACGGGGAAAATAATTGCAGTTATAATCCGCATGCCTGCAGTTGTGATAACAAAACCTGGCTCTAAAAATGTTTAGCTCTAAAATCCTAATGGGTACCAAAGGAAGATTCAAACATCTTTCTATTATTTTCTTATTTGTATACATTGATGAGGCATTGTGCATCTGTCAGATTCTGTATATTTCTTTTATGAGGCTGTATATAATTATGTTTGTGTATATGCCTGTATTTGTATTTGCATTTGCGAATCTAGCTCTTATTTTTCATTCATTTTTTTATTATAACAATCATAACTTTTTCTCCTCCCATTTTGCCCTACTTTTCTTTCTGCTTTAACAGCTTTCTAAACCATATTATTTCCACATAATTAGTCATATCTTCAATTGAAATAAGCTGCTAATTTTTCTCTACTTGATAAAAAAAGATATTTGTTGATTCTGTTATTAAAGAATAAGTGAGCCATATGTGTGTGTGTGTATATATATATATATATATGTATATATATA
>SJYW01033446.1:27770-69964 GCA_006410735.1 Raphicerus campestris
GATGGTTTCTGCCAGACTTCAACATGAATTGGCCATAGGTACACATATGTCTCGGAGAAGGCAATGGTACCCTGCTCCCATTTCTTGCCTGGAAAATCTCATGGACAGAGGAGCCTGGTAGGCTGCAGTCCATGGGGTCGCTGAGTCAGATAAGACTGAGCGACTTCCCTTTCACTTTTCACTTTCACGCATTGGAGAAGGAAATGGCAACCCACTCCAGTATTCTTGCCTGGAGAATCCCAGGGACGGGGGAGCCTGATGGGCTGCCATCTATGGGGTCGCACAAAGTCGGACACAACTGAAGCGATTTAGCAGCAGCAGCAGCATACATGTCTCCTCCCTCTTAAATCTCCCTCCCACCTTCTTAATCCCTGGTAGCTCAGTTGGTAAAGAATTTGCCTGCAATGCAGGAGAGCCAGGTTCCATTCTTGGTTTGGGAAGATCCACTGGAAAAGGGATAGGCTACCCATTCCAGTATTCTTAAACTTCCCCTGTGGCTCAGCTGGTAAATAATCCACCTGCAATATAGGAGACCTGGGTTTGATTCCTGGATTGGGCAGATCCCCTGAGAGAAGGGAAAGACTACTGACTGTAAGGTTCTGGCTTGGAGAATTCCATGGACTGTATAGTCCATGGGATCATGAAAAGTCAGACATGACAGAGCGACTTTCACTTTCACTTTCAATCAGCTGTACAATAAACTAATGTATGTAAATAAACATGTGAGTATAAATCCATATCTAAAGCAATTCAGAATATATTCTCTCAAAAGCTAAGTCAGAAAAGAATTGCTTAGCAAAATATTAATGTTTATTTTACAGTTAATATGCAATAATGCATAACAATTGCTTCAGGAAAAATGCAACAATGTAAACAACAGTGGTACATTCTTTATGAAAAAATAGTGTAACTGAGAGAATTTTATTCATTCACAGATTTTTTTCATCAAAACGTTTTCAGTGCCTCATGTGATTTAAGTATCATATGAGAAGTCTTGCCCTGAATGAGTTTTGATATAATGGGTCAGAGACACGTGTCTCTGTAATATGTGATAAGAATAAAAGCACAAAGAAATAGTTTTGTTGTTTTTTTTTTTAAATCTGGGCTTGATGTCAAAATATATTTCATAGAGGAAATGACACTCAGTTTACATGTAAAACTGCATTACTTTTTATATCAGTAGGTTAAGAGAGGACTTGCACAACAGAGGAAGCACTATTGTAAGGTCTTGCTCCCACAGAAAACCTTTAAATATAATATTTTTAAAGAGTGTCTCAAATTATCTGTGCAAATTTTCCCATCTTCTATTAAAAATGCAGATTGGTAACTAAACAAAGTAAAAAATTCTGACTTGAAATGGTTGCATGAGGATAAGCTAGAGAAGCTCTGTATATTAATTCTGAGAAATAAACAGTAAGAACAAAGAAAAGGTAATGAATCCCTGGACATCTGCAAGTACAGAAGAGAGTTAGGGCACAGTAGGTCTGAGATATAATCACAACCCCATTACACCTCACTAAAATACATAAACAATTTTTTAAAAATGGAACAACACAGATATGCAAACACAAAAATACCCCAATGATCCAACTGAACAAAGTAAACTTTGAGTATCTTCTTACTTTAGCAGTGATTTAAAAGAACATATATTTCTGTACAAAACTGAAAAATAGGACTCAAAGCAGTGCTATCTGAAAATTTTAATGGTTTAAAACAATCTTTTTCTCTGTCTGGTGAATAGATGTTAAGTCTCCTAAAATTTAAGTTAAATGCAAACTTGCTGTTTGCCAAACAATAGAGACATAAGGAGAAGAAAATATTTGTGGCTCACGGGGAAAATAATTGCAGTTATAATCCGCATGCCTGCAGTTGTGATAACAAAACCTGGCTTTAAAAATGTTTAGCTCTAAAATCCTAATGGGTACCAAAGGAAGATTCAAACATCTTTCTATTATTTTCTTATTTGTATACATTGATGAGGCATTGTGCATCTGTCAGATTCTGTATATTTCTTTTATGAGGCTGTATATAATTATGTTTGTGTATATGCCTGTATTTGTATTTGCATTTGCGAATCTAGCTCTTATTTTTCATTCATTTTTTTATTATAACAATCATAACTTTTTCTCCTCCCATTTTGCCCTATTTTTCTTTCTGCTTTAACAGCTTTCTAAACCATATTATTTCCACATAATTAGTCATATCTTCAGCTGAAATAAGCTGCTAATTTTTCTCTACTTGATAAAAGATATTTGTTGATTCTGTTATTAAAGAATAAGTGAGCCATATGTGCGTGTGTGTATATATATATATATATATATCTGAAATGCATTTGTATTTTACAAACATGGATATTTACATTTTAATGCTCACTGTCCTCCAATAGAAAATAAAAATTACAACATGGTAAAATCAATACTTTTTACAAAGAACTGGCAAAATCATAGCATTTAATTATAAAACATCCTAAAAATAATCACCATTTATTAATAAAAGCTCAATATTGACTATCAACAGTACAGACACTTTTATTTTACCATATTTGTTGAAATAAAATTAACATATAAAAGAGTTGATCTATTTTTGTTCACTTTGATCATATAAGTATATACTTGCAAAACTATAACTACAATGATGACAATCAGCATAATTACCATGCTCAGCTATTTCCTAGTATCCTTTTTTAATCTTTCCCATTTGTTCCCTTAGAATTTTGAAAATTGATATAATTAGGAACTTACAGCATGTACTGTTTTTTGCCCAGCTTCTTGTATCCAACATAATTATTTTTAAATTGACCCATATTGTACCCTGTATTAGTAATGTATTCCTAATCCTGAGAGTGGCCAAGATGGTGGAGTAGANTCCCATTTGTTCCCTTAGAATTTTGAAAATTGATATAATTAGGAACTTACAGCATGTACTGTTTTTTGCCCAGCTTCTTGTATCCAACATAATTATTTTTAAATTGACCCATATTGTACCCTGTATTAGTAATGTATTCCTAATCCTGAGAGTGGCCAAGATGGTGGAGTAGATAAACTCTAAGCTCCCTTCCTCTCATAAGCATATTAAAATAACAGCTGTCGACAGAACTACCATTGGTAAAAAAGACTGGAACCTACCAGAAAAGATCCTCTACCAATAAAGACATAAAGAAGGAACCACAACATGGGTAGGAAGGGCAGATAGATGAAATCATATTCCATATCCTCTAGGTGGGCAACACACAAACTGAGAATAATTACATTACAGAGGTTCTTAGATAGGACTGAGAATTCTAAGCCCCACATCAGGCCCCCTGGCCCAGAGGTCCAGCACTGGGAAGAACACCCAGAGCATTTGGCTTTGAAGGCCAGAGGAGTTTGATTTCAGGAGCCTCATGGGATTGCAGGAGCTCCACAAAACTGCAAGAAATAGAGACTTCACTACACAAAATCTCTTGTGTACAGGGACCAATAGCAAAAGTGGTAATTTAATGGAATCCTGGGCTACCTGCTGTGGTCTTGGAAAGTCTTCTGAGGAGGTGGGCACAACTGTTGCTCACCCTGGGGACAAAGACACTGATGTTAGACATATGAGGGAGCTCTCCAGGAAGCTGACATCTTGGCACAAAGAGTTAGCCCCATCTAACAGCCAGTAGACAATAGTGCTAGGAGTTTGTTGTGTTAGATGCTTAGTCATGTTCAACTTTTTGCGACCCCATGGACGGTAGCCCACCAGGCTTCTCTCCCCATGGGATTCTACAAGCAAGAACACTGGAGTGGGTTGCTGTTCGCTTTGCCAGGGGATCTTTCTGACCCAAGGTTTGAAACTGAGTCTCCTGAATTGTGGGCAGATTCTTTACCATCTGAGTCACCAGGGATTTCAGTGCTGGGAGGCCTCAGGCTAAACAACAAACTGGGCAGGAACAAAGAGTTAGACATGACTTAGTGACTTAACATCAACAATAGCCCCACTCATCAGCTGGAAGGCTGCCTAAAGATTTCCTGAGCCCACAGCACCTCTATGCATTACCCTAGAAATGGAGCTACTGCCCAGAGAGATACGACTTAGCTCTGACTAGCAATGGGTAAGCACTGGCCGTTCCCATCAGATAGCCAGCAGAAGCCTCTAGACCAGCTTCACAGGGATAGACACTGCTGCTCTGCTGCTGCTGCTAAGTCACTTCAATGGTGTCTGACTCTGTGTGACCCCATAGATGGCAGCCCACCAGGCTCCTCCATCCCTGGGATTCTCCAGGCAAGAACACTGGAGTGGGTTGCCATTTCCTTCTCTAATGCATGAAAATAAAAAGTGAAAGGGAAGTCGCTCAGTCATGTCTGCCTCTTCACGACCTCATGGACTGCAGCCTACCATGCTCCTCCGTCCATGGGATTTTCCAGGCAAGAGTACTGGAGTGGAGTGCCATTGCCTTTCCCGGGGTCAGACACTAGAAGGAAGAAAACTATGGTCCTTCGACCTGAAGACCAAGTTCACAAACTCAGGCCAGACACTACCCTGGGACCAGTTGGCAAGTGGTCCTTAGGTGATGAGAGGGGAATACACTGCAGGGTCACTTAGGATATCTTCTATAGAGGATATCACTTCTACAGGGTCAAGAAATGTAACTTACCTACAATATACATAAAATGTAAATAGAAATCTGGAATAGATGAGGTGACATAGGAATATGTTTCACATGAAGGAATAAGATAAAACCTGAGAAGAAAAATTAAGTGATGTGTGGATAGGCAATCTACCCAAGAAATAATTTAGAGCAATGAACATAAAGATGAACTGAGAATTCAGGAGGAAAATAGATACAATGCATGAGAAATTAGAAGTTTTTAAGAAATACTTAGAAAATAAAAAGAACAAACAGAATTCAAGAATACAATAACTTGAATTTGATGAAAAATACACTAGAAGAAATCGATAGTAAACTAAATGAGACAAAATAACAGATCAGTGTGCTGGAAGACAGAGTAGTGGAAATCATTGCCACTGAACAGAAAGAAAAAGGATTAAAAAATTGTGGAAAGTTTGAGAGATCTCTGGGACAACATCAACACACTAAGATTCATATTATAAGGGTCACAGAAGAAAAAGACATAGAGAAAGGGGCTAATAAAATATCTGAAGAGATAATATTTGAAAACTTCCTTAAGCTGGGAAAGGAAACAGTCACCCAAGTCCCAAAAGCACAAAATCCCATTCAAAACTGACCCACAGAGAAATACACCAAGACACATTGCAATCAAAAAAAACAAGAATTAAAGAGAATAGTAAAAGCAACAAGGGAAAAATCACTAAACACAGAGCTACCATATGATCCAACAGTCATACTCTAGGTCATTTATCTGGAGAAAATGCTAATTAAAAAAGATACATGCAACCCAATGTTCATAGTAGCACTATTTACAATGGCTGAGACACAAAAGCAACTTAAATATTTATCAATAAATGAATGGGAAAGGTTGAAGGTGAGAGGAGAAGGGGACGACAGAGGATGAGATGGTTGGATGACATCACCAACTCGATGGACATGAGTTTGAGTATGCTCCAAGCATTGCTGATGGACAGGGAAGCCTGGTGTGCTGCAGTCCATGTGGTTGCAAGGAGTTGGACATCAATGAATGACTGAACTGAACTGATTGGAAAATAAGTGGTGATAAAGAGATCATGTGGTTATAAAGTTTAAATATGGAATCTAAAAAAGAATGTATAAATGAGTTTACTTACAAAAATAAGCTCATAGACATTGAAAACAAACTTATGGTTCAGTTCAGTTCAGTTCAGTCACTCAGTTGTCTCCGACTCTTTGCGACCCCATGAATCACAGCACGCCAGGCCTCCCTGTCCATCACCAATCCCCGGAGTTCACTCAGACTCACGTCCATCAAGTTGGTGATGCCATCCAGCCATCTCATCCTCTGCCGTCCCCTTCTCCTCCTGCCCCCAATCCCTCCCAACATCAGAGTCTTCCAATGAGTCAACTCTTCGCATGAAGTGGCCAAAGTACTAGAGTTTCAGCTTTCGCATCATTTCTTCCAAAGAAATCCCAGGGTTGATCTCCTTCAGAATGGACTGGTTGGATCTCCTTGCTCCAGAGGGGAAAGAGTGGGGAGGGATGAATTAGAAGGTTTTAGGGATTAACATATACACAGTACTATATATGAAATAGATACCCAACAAGAATCTACTGTATATAACATAGGGAACTCTACTCAATACTCTGTTATGACATATTTGGAGAAAGAATCTTTAAAAAAAAAAAGTGGCTATATGTGTACATATAACTGATTCACTTGTTGTACATCTGAAACTAACACAACATTGTGAATCAACTTATTCCAATTATAAAATAAGAGGAAACAATCAGAAAAGATATATATATATATATATATATATATACACATATATATACACACACATAGATATAGATATATATATATATGTACACATCCTCCTGTCAATGGTTGTTCAGCAGTGAGTAGTAATTCTGGAGTTATTACAGGAGAAAATGAGCACATGTCCTTCTACTCTGTCATCTTGTAGACAATTTTCCATCAACAGGAGAATGTTGAATCCCACCAAAAATAAATACCCCACCATTCAAGAGCAAAGGAGAAGCCCCAGCAAGATGGTAGGGGCAAAACTGCATTTAGAATTAAACTGCATACACTCAAGAGATGCTTGGAGAGCTCAAACAAACCTTGTGCACACCAGGACCAAGAGATCCCACAGAGACTGAGCCAGAACTGTGTTTGAGGGTCTCCTATGGAAGCACAGGTCAGCAGTGGCCTGCCACAGGGAACACACCTGGGGCTTTGGGTGCAGCAGACCTGGATGTGGCATAAGCTCTCTTGGAGGAGGTCACATTAACCCCACCAAGAGCCATCAGAACTTCCAAAGGACTAGAGAAACAGACTTAGAGGGCACGCACACAGACACACACACACACACAAAACTTGTGTGCCCCAGGACCCAGGAGAAAGGAGCAGTGAACACACAAGAGACTGACCCAGATTTGCCTGTGACTCCAGGAATCTCTGGCAGAGGCATGGATCAGTAGTGGCCTGCTGCAGGGTCGGGGGCACTGAGTGCATCTAACGCCCCCAAAATGTCCTTTTTATTACAGGGGACTGGAATGCAAAAGTAAGAAGTCAAGAAATACCTGGAGTAACAGGCAAATTTGGCCTTGGAGTACAAAACGAAGCAGGTCAAAGGCAACAGAGTTTAACTAAGAAAGAGAACACATTGCTCATAGCAAGCATCCTCTTCCAACAACAAAAGAGAAGACTCTATACATGGACATCGTCAGATGGTCAATACTGAAATCAGATTGATTATATTCCTTTAAACCAAAGATGGAGAACCTCTATACAGTCAGCATACTATACCACACTATACCATACTATACCATACCATACTATACCATACCATACTATACTATACTATACTATATTATACTATACTATACTGGGAGCTGACCATGGCTTAGATCATTAACTCATTGCCAAATTCAGACTTAAATTGGAGAAAATAGGGAAAACCACTAGACCATTTATGTATGACCTAAATCAAATCCTTTCCGACTATACAGTGGAAGTGGCAAGTAGATTTAAGGAATTGGATCTGGTTGACAGAGTGCCTGAAGAACTATGGACGGACATTCATGACATTGTACAGGAGGCAGTGATCAAGAACATCCCCAAGAAAAAGAACTGCAAAACGGAAAAATGGTTGTCTGACGAGGCCTTACAAATAGCTGTTAAAAGAAAAGAAGCTACAGCAAAGGAGAAAAGGAAAGATAGACTCATTTGAATGCAAAGCTCCAAAGAATACCAAGGAGAGATAAGAAAGCCTTCCTCAGGGATCAATGCGAAGAACTAGCAGAAAACAATAGAATGGGAAAGACTAGAGATCTCTTCAAGAAAATTAGAGATACCAAGGGAACTTTCTATGCAAAGATGGACACAATAAAGGACAGAAATAGTATGGACCTAACAGAAGCAGAAGATATTAAGAAGAGGCGGCAAGGATACACAGAAGAACTGTACAAAAAAGATCTTCATGACACAGATAACCACGAGGTGTAATTGCTCATCTAGAGCCATACAATCTAGAATGCAAACTCAAGTGGGCCATCAGAAGCATCGCTATGAACAAAGCTAGTTGGACGTGGTGGAATTCCAGTTGAGCTATTTCAAATCCTAAGAAATGATGCTGTGAAAGTGCTGCACTCAATATGCCAGCAAATTTGGAAAACTCAGCAGTGACCACAGGACTGGAAAAGATCGGTTTTCATTCCAATCCTAAAGAAAGGCAATGAAAAAAGAATGTTCAAACTACCACACGATTGCACTTATCTCACACAATAGCAGAGTAATGCTCAAAATTCTCCAAGCCAGGCTTCAACAATATGTGAACCATGAACTTCCAGATGTTCAAGCTGGATTTAGAAAAGGCAAAGGAATCAGATATCAAACTGCCAACATATGTTAGATAATTAAAAAATCAAGAGAGTTTCAGAAAAACATCTACTTTTGCTTTATTGACTATGCCTAAGATTTGTCTGTGTGGAACACAACAAACTGGAAAATTCTGAAAGATGGGAATACCAGACCTCCTTACCTGCCTCCTGAGAAATCTGTATGCAGGTCAAAAAGCAACAGTTAGAACTGGATATGAAACAACTCCTTTCCAATTTGGGAAAGGAGTACGTCAAGGCTGTATATTGTCACCCTGCTTGTATTACTTCTATACAGAGAATATAATGAGAAATGCTGGACTGGATGAAGCACAAGCTTGAATCAAGATTGCTGGGAGAAATATCAATAACCTCAGATATGCACATGACACTACCCTTATGGCAGCAAAGAAGAACTAAAGAGCCTCTTGGTGAAAGTGAAAGAGGAGAGTGAAAAAGTTGGTTTAAGACTGAACATTCAGGAAACTAAGATCATGACATCTGGTCCCATCACTTCATGGCAAATAAACAAGGATACAATGGAAACAGTAAGAAACTTTATTTTGTGGGGTTCCAAAATCACTGCAGATGGTGACTGCAACCATGAAATGAAAAGACACTTGCTCCTTGGAAGAAAAGCTATGACCAACCTAGAAACCATATTAAAAAGCAGAGGCTTATTTTACCAACAAATGTCCCTCTAGTCAAACTATAGTTTTTCCAGTAGTATTTATGGATGTGAGGGTTGGACTATAAAGAAAGCTGACACTGAAGAATTGATGCTTTTGAACTGTGGTGTTGGAGAAGATTCTTGAGAGTCCCTTTGACTTCAAGGGGATCCAACCAGTCCATCCTAAAGGAAATCTGTCCTGAATATTCACTGGAAGGACTGATGCTGAAGCTGAAACATCAATACTTTGACCACATGATGCGAAGAACCAACTCATTTGAAAGGACTGTGATGCTGAGAAAGATTGAAGGTAGGGGGAGAAGGAGATGACAAAGGATGAGATTGCTGAATGGCATCACTGATGCTATGGACATGAGTTTCAGTAGGCTCCAAGAATTGATAATGGACTGGGAAGCCCGGTACACTGCAGTCAATGGGGTTGCAAAGAGTCNTCATAGCAAGCATCCTCTTCCAACAACAAAAGAGAAGACTCTATACATGGACATCGTCAGATGGTCAATACTGAAATCAGATTGATTATATTCCTTTAAACCAAAGATGGAGAACCTCTATACAGTCAGCATACTATACCACACTATACCATACTATACCATACCATACTATACCATACCATACTATACTATACTATACTATACTATACTATACTATACTGGGAGCTGACCATGGCTTAGATCATTAACTCATTGCCAAATTCAGACTTAAATTGGAGAAAATAGGGAAAACCACTAGACCATTTATGTATGACCTAAATCAAATCCTTTCCGACTATACAGTGGAAGTGGCAAGTAGATTTAAGGAATTGGATCTGGTTGACAGAGTGCCTGAAGAACTATGGACGGACATTCATGACATTGTACAGGAGGCAGTGATCAAGAACATCCCCAAGAAAAAGAACTGCAAAACGGAAAAATGGTTGTCTGACGAGGCCTTACAAATAGCTGTTAAAAGAAAAGAAGCTACAGCAAAGGAGAAAAGGAAAGATAGACTCATTTGAATGCAAAGCTCCAAAGAATACCAAGGAGAGATAAGAAAGCCTTCCTCAGGGATCAATGCGAAGAACTAGCAGAAAACAATAGAATGGGAAAGACTAGAGATCTCTTCAAGAAAATTAGAGATACCAAGGGAACTTTCTATGCAAAGATGGACACAATAAAGGACAGAAATAGTATGGACCTAACAGAAGCAGAAGATATTAAGAAGAGGCGGCAAGGATACACAGAAGAACTGTACAAAAAAGATCTTCATGACACAGATAACCACGAGGTGTAATTGCTCATCTAGAGCCATACAATCTAGAATGCAAACTCAAGTGGGCCATCAGAAGCATCGCTATGAACAAAGCTAGTTGGACGTGGTGGAATTCCAGTTGAGCTATTTCAAATCCTAAGAAATGATGCTGTGAAAGTGCTGCACTCAATATGCCAGCAAATTTGGAAAACTCAGCAGTGACCACAGGACTGGAAAAGATCGGTTTTCATTCCAATCCTAAAGAAAGGCAATGAAAAAAGAATGTTCAAACTACCACACAATTGCACTTATCTCACACAATAGCAGAGTAATGCTCAAAATTCTCCAAGCCAGGCTTCAACAATATGTGAACCATGAACTTCCAGATGTTCAAGCTGGATTTAGAAAAGGCAAAGGAATCAGATATCAAACTGCCAACATATGTTAGATAATTAAAAAATCAAGAGAGTTTCAGAAAAACATCTACTTTTGCTTTATTGACTATGCCTAAGATTTGTCTGTGTGGAACACAACAAACTGGAAAATTCTGAAAGATGGGAATACCAGACCTCCTTACCTGCCTCCTGAGAAATCTGTATGCAGGTCAAAAAGCAACAGTTAGAACTGGATATGAAACAACTCCTTTCCAATTTGGGAAAGGAGTACGTCAAGGCTGTATATTGTCACCCTGCTTGTATTACTTCTATACAGAGAATATAATGAGAAATGCTGGACTGGATGAAGCACAAGCTTGAATCAAGATTGCTGGGAGAAATATCAATAACCTCAGATATGCACATGACACTACCCTTATGGCAGCAAAGAAGAACTAAAGAGCCTCTTGGTGAAAGTGAAAGAGGAGAGTGAAAAAGTTGGTTTAAGACTGAACATTCAGAAAACTAAGATCATGACATCTGGTCCCATCACTTCATGGCAAATAAACAAGGATACAATGGAAACAGTAAGAAACTTTATTTTGTGGGGTTCCAAAATCACTGCAGATGGTGACTGCAACCATGAAATGAAAAGACACTTGCTCCTTGGAAGAAAAGCTATGACCAACCTAGAAACCATATTAAAAAGCAGAGGCTTATTTTACCAACAAATGTCCCTCTAGTCAAACTATAGTTTTTCCAGTAGTATTTATGGATGTGAGGGTTGGACTATAAAGAAAGCTGACACTGAAGAATTGATGCTTTTGAACTGTGGTGTTGGAGAAGATTCTTGAGAGTCCCTTTGACTTCAAGGGGATCCAACCAGTCCATCCTAAAGGAAATCTGTCCTGAATATTCACTGGAAGGACTGATGCTGAAGCTGAAACATCAATACTTTGACCACATGATGCGAAGAACCAACTCATTTGAAAGGACTGTGATGCTGAGAAAGATTGAAGGTAGGGGGAGAAGGAGATGACAAAGGATGAGATTGCTGAATGGCATCACTGATGCTATGGACATGAGTTTCAGTAGGCTCCAAGAATTGATAATGGACTGGGAAGCCCGGTACACTGCAGTCAATGGGGTTGCAAAGAGTCAGACACAACTGAGCAACTGAACTGAACTGAACTGAAACTATTAAATATACATTATTAAGTCAAAACGTTAACATGTTACATTTTATTTTTTCCTTCTACTTTATCTTGCACATGTAATTTATTTTATCTCTCAATAGTTTAAATGTGGTTTAACTTTTAAAATTAATGTTTCAGAAAATGAAAAGCAGGGAATAAATTAAGAGAGGTCAGATCTTTGAATTAAATAAAATTAACTCTTGGGGAAAAATAATAAATCTTTCATGGTGGCTGAATACAGAGTGCTTAACTCTGTATTAATTTGTAGATGTAATTGAAAATAATGAATACTACTTTCTCCAGACCTGGATATTCATTTTTGAGAGAAAGTAAGAGTTTTTCTTAATTTAAACACAGATCTCAAAATTTCCCACAGCTTTGTGTATTTGTGTGTGTGTAAGGGGGTGGATTATGTGCTTTGTTACAACATTTAGGTTACATTTAGAATAAACTGCCTAAAACAAAGCAGTCCAATATGCACTGGACCTGAGGAAGAGATAGTGACCAGGTACCCAAAAGTCTTCAATGCTTATCATCTCTTCTTTTCCCTTCTTTATTTACCATTATATGCTTTTTCATAGTGCAGGTTTTTTTCCCTTCTGAATTAATATAAGCAGGAAGAAAGATCTTAGAGAGTGACATATGCTTCCACTTCAATTTTCTCATAATGAGAAAATGTGCACACCTTAGTTTGGATATGCTAAACACCTCATGTGTGCTAAGTCACTTCAAACTTCAAGACTTCTCTGTCCATGGGATTCTCCAGGCAAGAATACTGGAGTGGGTTGCCATGCCCTCCAAGAGGTTGTCCCAACCCCGGGATTGAACCCGAGTCTCTTACATCTCCTGCATTGGCAGGTGGGTTCTTTAACCATTAGTACCACCTGGGAAGACTTCTGGTTCCCTCAAATAAGTCAGGGACCAGTGACACACTGTATAAAACCAGCTCTTGGAGAACCTAGATATGTACTCCAGAGAGACAGTCCTCAGAGTTTGGAGAATCCCTTTGAGTTGAGCACGTACCACCAAAGTTGACTATTATTCATTCAACAATGGGATCTTCAGGTAACGATNACACCTCATGTGTGCTAAGTCACTTCAAACTTCAAGACTTCTCTGTCCATGGGATTCTCCAGGCAAGAATACTGGAGTGGGTTGCCATGCCCTCCAAGAGGTTGTCCCAACCCCGGGATTGAACCCGAGTCTCTTACATCTCCTGCATTGGCAGGTGGGTTCTTTAACCATTAGTACCACCTGGGAAGACTTCTGGTTCCCTCAAATAAGTCAGGGACCAGTGACACACTGTATAAAACCAGCTCTTGGAGAACCTAGATATGTACTCCAGAGAGACAGTCCTCAGAGTTTGGAGAATCCCTTTGAGTTGAGCACGTACCACCAAAGTTGACTATTATTCATTCAACAATGGGATCTTCAGGTAACGATTCTCTACCCTGCCTTATCTGAATTGATTCAACTCTTTACCCTAGCAATTAAAATAATGCTTTCTCATAACCCACTGATCTGTACATACTTCTCTCCTCTTACAATGTTCTACAATTCCTTAAACCTCATTTCATCAGTGGCTTCTCTGTCATTCCCTGATCCCTAACAGTCTAAGGCAGGAGTGCCTGTTTCAGCCTCTCACACTCAGCCTATTCTGATGTAGTGCTTCGTGTTTCTATTTAGCATGGCATACAGTTTATATAATAAATTATTGATATTTCTTTCCTTATTCATCATCCTCAATGCTTCATAAAACAAGGTCTATTTCTTTCATTTTTCTACTTTTGCATAAAAAGACTGCAGAGTAAATATTAAACAGATAAATAAACACATTGAGTTATATTTTTACACAAAATTAAATTTGTTGGATCAAAAATTCACGAACACTTAGCATACACTACTTTCTCAAACAAAAGAAAATAAATGGATTTGTTAAAAAGAAGCTAAAATAATTACAGTAAATATGCAAATATGCTGTGACTTACCAGATTAAATTATCATTTCTATATTATTCCTAGATTGGCTGGAAAACATTTCATAAGAGATCTTTTTATCTATTCTCACACAGTTTTTTCATTCTTTTTAAAAATGACTAATAAAACATTTTTGTATATGATTTCAAGCATAGACCAATGATTTGTTTAAGTAGGTTTTCATCAGATGCCATATATTTTTCTCCTTAAAATTACTTATTAATCAACATGATGGTATCTGTAATATATAAAGAGAAATAACAGCAGAAAAAATAAATATATGTACTCTACCATGTGAAAGTGAAAGTGAAATCGCTCAGTAGTGTCCGACTCTTTGTGACCCCATTGACTGTGGCCTCTGTAGCCTACCAGGCTCCTCTGTCCATGGGATTTTCCAGGCAATATTCCTGGAGTGGATTGCCATTTCCTTCCCCAGGGGATCTTCCCGACCCAGGGATCAAACCCGAGTCTCCCGCATTGTAGACAGACGCTTTACCGTCTGAACCACCAGGGAAGTCCTATACTCGACCATAGTACATCAAAATATGTCAAATTGAACTTCTGTAATATTACTTCAAATACGCATAAGAGGAAGTTTTCTATAGAAACATAAAACTTCTGTTGCCTTTCTTATAATTCAGAAAAGCAATTCCCCTGAAAGCAATTATTATTATTTTTGATATCATGTAAAACTTAAAACCAAGTATAATATTTTAAAATATTTAAGCAAAAGCATTTAATAGTGGTAACTTCATAAACTCTATGAGCTAATATTTTAAAACTTGATACCAAAATTCAATAAATATGACAAAATTGGACTATCCTATATGTACATTTTGATTTATTCTATATGATATTTCATATCTAACATTTACCCAGCTAATATAAAGATCTTTTCTTAAAGATCCTTTTCTTAAATCCTTCCAGCCCTTGTACTTATTTCTTATTGCCTTAAAAACAGTAAGATATAATCTTTAAAATATATTTACTATTGATGCAGTGGTTTGTTTCCTAAATACTCTTATTTAGAAAAAAAAACTACATTTAATTTATGTAGAGAAATGTGATAGCAATCTCATTTCACAATAAATGTTACTAATCAGAAAAAGATAATGTAAAAATAATGACATGGTTCTGACTTCATTTTTTAAATATAAATAGGTTAGTCCACTCAATTTTGAAAATATACTTTGTAGGTAACATAAACACCGATCAACAAGTAGTCTGATTCTTGTCCCCTTGGGCACATGACAGGATGACACTTCCCCAACCACCTGAGATCAGATATGGCCACATTACTTACTCTGGCAATGACTTATAAGTGTTAATAGTCTATGGCATGTTCTGCCATAAACTTTAAGATGGATTGCAATTCTCATCAATTCCCTCATTCAAGATGACCTTTGATGGTATGTATAGTGACTGCTTCATTTTTATGTATTTCTGGTAGGCATCATGATGAACATGTAACAATAAAGTAAACTATACTTATTCTGTGTTATCAAAGGAGACAAAAAATGTGTTGCAATTATTCATTCAATTTACTTACATTGAAATACATTTTTATACTGAAATAAAACATTCCCACCAACTGTTGTAGCAAAGTAATTGTGTCAGGACTATTGGTTAAAATGATATATATGTGCATTCATGAAACCAAGTCCCATTTATATTTATAACACAAAGGATAATAGATGACTTCAGATACTCAGAACATATAATCAGATAAAGCTTAAAATGCAAAAAATATTTATTCCTTGATTCACTGGTTTAAAATACATTCATTAATTTTAAATAAGCTAATATATATGAAGTACTAATAACAAGATAATAGTTCAGTTCAGTTCAGGAGCTCAGTTGTGTCAGACTCTTTGTGACCCCATGAATCATAGCACATAGGCCTTCTTGTCCATCACTGACTCCTGGGGTTCACTCAAACTTATGTCCATGAAGTTGATGATGACATGCAGCCATCTCATCCTCTGTCATCCCCTTCTCTTCCTGCCCCTAATCCCTCCCAGCATCAGGGTCTTTTCCAGTGAGTGAAGTCTTCGCATGAGGTAGCCAAAGTATTGGAGTTTCAGCTTTAACATGTCTTTCCAGTGAACACCCAGGACTGATCTCCTTTAGGATGGACTGCTTGGATCTCCTTGCAGTCCAAGGGACTCTCAAGAGTCTTCTCCAGCACCACAGTTCAAAAGCATCAGTTCTTCGGTGCTCAGCTTTCTTCACAGTCCAAATCTCACATCCATACATGACCACAGGAAAAACCATAGCCTTGACTAGACGGATCTTTGTAGGGAAAGGAATGCCTCTGCTTTTTAATATGCTATCTAGGTTGGTCATAACTTTCCTTCAAAGGAGTAAGCATCTTTTAATTTCATGGTTGCAATCACCAAATGCAGTGATTTTGGAGTCCAAAAAACTAAAGTCAGCCACTGTTTCTACTGCTTCCCCATCCATTTCCCATGAAGTTATGGGACAAGATGCCATGATCTTAGTTTTCTGAATGTTGAACTCTAAGCCAACTTTTTCACTCTCCTTTTTCACTTTTATCAACAGGCTTTTTAGTTCCCCTTCACTTTCTGCCATAAGGGTGGTGTCATCTGCATGTCTGAGGTAATTTATATTTCTCCTGACAATCTTGATTCCAGCTTGTGCTTTGTCTAGCCCAGCATTTCTCATGATGTCCTCTACATATAAGTTAAATAAGCAGGGTGACAATATACAGCCTTGATGCACTCCTTTTCCTGTTTGGAACCAGTCTGTTGTTCTATGTGCAGTTCTAACTGTTGCTTCCTGACCTGAATGCAGATTTCTCAAGAGGCAGGTCAGGTGGTCTGGTATTCCCACCTCTTTCTGAATTTTCCACAATCCATTGTGATCCACAGAGAAGGAAATGGCAACCCACTCCAGTGTTCTTGCCTGGAGAATCTCAGGGATGGGGGAGCCTGGCGAGCTGCCATCTATGGGGTCGCACAGAGTCAGACATGACTGAAGCAACTTAGCAGCAGCAGCAACAGCATTGTGGTCCACACAGTCAAAGGCTTTGGCATAGTCAATAAAGCAGAAATAGATGTTTTTCTGGAACTCTCTTGCTTTTTCCATGATCTAGCAGATGTTGGCAGTTTGATCTCTGGTTCCTCTGCTTTTTCTAAAGCCAGCTTGAACATCTGGAAGTTCATGGTTCATGTATTGCTGAAGTGTGGCTTGGAGAATTTTGAGCATTACTTTTCTAGCGTGTGAGATGAGTGCAATTGTGCAGTAGTTTCAGCATTCTTTGGCACTGCCTTTCTTTGGGATTGGAATGAAAATTGACATTTTCCAGTCCTGTGGCCACTGCTGAGTTTTCCAAATATGCTGGCATATTGAGTGCAACACTTTCATATCATCATTTTTCAAGATTTGAAATAACTCAACTGGAATTCTATCACCTCCACTAGCTTTGTTCATAGTGATGCTTTCTAAGGCCCACTTGGCCTCACCTTCCAGAATGTCTGGCTCTAGGTGAGTGATCACACCATCGAGATTATCTGGGTCATGAAACTCTTTTTTTCTACAGTTGTTCTGTGTATTCTTGCCACCTCTTCTTAATATTCTGCTACTGTTAGGTCCAGACCATTTCTGTCCTTTATTGAGCCCATTTTTGCATGAAATGTTCCCTTGGTATTTCTAATTTTCTTGAGGAGATCTCTAGGCTTTCCCATTCTATTTTTTTTCTCTATTTCTTTGCATTGATCGCTGAGGAAGGCTTTCTTATCTCTCCTTGGTATTCTTTGGAACTCTGCATTCAAATGGAAATATCTTTCCCTTTCTCCTTTGTTTTTTGCTTCTCTTCTTTTCACAGCTATTTGTAAGGACTCGTCCGTCGGACAGCCAGTTTGCTTTTTTGCATTTCTTTTCCATGGAAATGGTCTTAATCGCTGTCTCTTGTACAATGTCATAGTTCATAAGGCACTCCATCCATAGTTCATAAGGCACTTTATCTATCAGATTTAGTCCCTTAAATCTATTTCTCACTTCCACTGTATAATCATAAGGGATTTGATTTATGTCATACCTGAATGGTCTAGTGGTTTTCCCTACTTTCTTCAATTTAAGTCTGAATTTGGCAATAAGGAGTTCATGATCTGAGACAGTCAGCTCCTGGTCTTGTTTTTGCTGACTCTATAGAGTTTCTCCATGTTTGGCTGCAAAGAATATAATCAATCTGATTTCGGTGTTGACCATCTGGTGATGTCCATGTGTAGAGTTTTTTCTTGTGTTGTTGGAAGAGGGTGTTTACTACGACCAGTGTGTTCTCCTGGCAAAACTCTGTTAGCCTTTGCCCTGCTTCATTCTGTACTCCAAGTCCAAATTTGCCTGTTACTCCAGGTGTTTCTTGACTTCCTACTTTTGCATTCCAGTCCCCTATAATGAAAAGGACATCTTTTTGGGGTGTTAGTTCTAAAAGTTCTTGTAGGTCTTCACAGAACCATTCAACTTCAGATTCTTCAGTGTTACTAGTTGGACCACAGGCTTGATTTACTGTGATAAGAATGGTTTTCCTTGGAAATGAACAGAGATCATTCTGCCATTTTTGAGATTGCATCCAAGTACTGCATTTCAGACTCCTTTGTTGACCATGATGGCTACTCCATTTCTTCTAAGGGGTTCCTGCGCACAGTAGTAGATATGATGGTCATCTGAGTTAAATTCACCTACTCCAGTCCATTTTAGTTCACTGATTCCTAGAATGTCAATGTTCACTCTTGCCATCTCCTGTTTGACCACTTCCTATTTGCCTTGATTCATGGACCTAATATTCCAGATTCCTGTGCAATATTGCCCTTTACAGCATCTGACCTTACTTCTATTACCAGTCACATCCACTACTTGGTATTGTTTTTGCTTTGGCTCCATCCTTTCATTCTTTCTGGAGTTATTTTCCACTGACCTCCAGTAGCATATTGGGCACCTACTGACCTGGGGAGTTCCTCTTTCAATATCCTATCATTATGCTTTTCATACTGTTCATGGGATTCTCATGGCAAGAATACGAAAGTGGTTTGCCATTCCCTTCTCCAGTGGACCACATTCTGTCAGACCTCTCCACCATGACCTGCCTGTCTTGGGAGGCCCACACAACATGACTTAGTTTCATT
Organism: Raphicerus campestris; assembly: GCA_006410735.1. Lineage (NCBI taxonomy): Eukaryota > Metazoa > Chordata > Mammalia > Artiodactyla > Bovidae > Raphicerus > Raphicerus campestris. The sequence continues at coordinate 46,834 of SJYW01033446.1, forward strand.
GAGTTAGACAAGGCTGTGGTCCATGTGATCAAATTGGGTATTTTTCAGTGATTATAGTTTCAGTGTGTCTGCCCTCTTATGCCCTCTGGCAACACATTCTGGCTTACTCTTCTCTTACCTTGGACATGGGTTATCTCTTCACAGCTGCTCCAGAAAAGTGCAGCCGCTGCTCCTTACCTTGGATGAGGGGTATCTCCTCATGGCCGCCCCTCTTGACCTTGTACGTGTAGTACCTTCTCTTGGCCCTCCTGCAACCATGCAGCCACTGCTCCTTGGACATGGGGTAGCTCCTCTCGGCCACCGCCCCTGACCTTGGGCATGGGATAACTCCTCTCCACCGCTCCTGCACCGTAGCAGCCTGGTGCCCTTGGTCGCCGCCCCTGACCTTGTACATACATTAAAAACTATGCAAATATTAACTGTTTTTATGTTTTTATTTGACAAATACTTTTTGAGCTTAATTTAAAATTATATAATATTCTAGGAGATAGAAATGTAGCACAAAACAAAATAGGAAAAAAGAATTTTTGCTTTCTTGCAACTTCTATTCTTTTAGAACCAGACACACTATTCAGACATAAATGCCTTAGTTAACAGAGAAGGCAATGACAACCCATGGCAGTAATTTTCCCTGAAAAATCCCATGGACAAAGGAGCCTGGTAGGCTGCAGTCCATGGGGTTACACAGAGTCAGGCACGACTGAGTGACTTCACTTTCACTTTTCACTTTCATGCATTGGAGAAGGAAATGGCAACCCACTCCAGTATTCTTGCCTGGAGAATCCCAGGGACGGGAGAGCCTGGTGGGCTGCCATCTATGGGGTCACACAGAGTCAGACACAACTGAAGCAACTTAGCAGCAGCAGCAGCAGCAGCAGCAGCCTTAGTTAAAATTATTACAAAACAAAAAGAAGCAGGTGGGAAGAGTGGGGAATCTATAGTCTAAAAGCGGACATTCAGTTTTAGAGTTTAAAAGAGATGGCTTCACTGAGAAGGCAACGTTTCTATAAAGTCTTAGAAAAGGGTCAAATTAAGTAGGTCTTTGAGGAAAGAGCTTTCTAAGCACATGGGCTAGTAATAGTGGAGTCCATAAGGCTGGAACATACCTGGTGATACTGGGAAAGGCATAGTGCCCTGAACAATTGGCTGCTAGTGAACAAGAGAGAAAATAGTGATATAAAAATCAAAATTGGAAACCGAGGCTACCATGGGACAGAGCCTACAGGGAATCTTCAGTTCAGTTCAGTTGCTCAGTCATGTCTGACTCTTTGTGACTCCATGAACTGTAGCATGCTAGGCCTCCCTGTCCATCACCACCCCCAGGATTTTACCTAAACTCTTGTCCATCGAGTTGGTGATGCCATTCAGCTATCTCATCCTCTGTCATCCCCTTCTCCTCCTGAAAAAAAAATTAGATTTGGTTTTCTATGAAACAGGAAGTCATGGGATGGTTGGAGCTGGGGATGCAGTCCGGTACGTTACATTTTGAAATAAATCACTCTAATCACTTGTGTTGAATGAGATAAAGGCCTAAACCTATAAGCTCACCTAGAGCCAGACAACCTGGAGTGTGAAGTCAAGTGGGCCTTAGGAAGCATCATTATAAACAAAGCTAGTAGAGGTGATGGCATTCCAACTGAGCTATTTCAAATGCAAATAGATGATGCTATTAAAGTGCTGCACTCAATATGCCAGCACATTTGTAAAACTAAACAGTAGCCACAGGACTGGAAAAGGTAAGTTTTCATTCCAGTCCAAAGGAAGATAATGCCAAAAAATGCTCAAACTACCGCACAATTGCACTCATCTCACATGCTAGTAAAGTAACACTCAAAATTCTCCAAGCCACGTTTCAACAGTACATGAACCATGAACTTCCAGATGTTCAAGTTGATTTTAGAAAAGTGAGAGAAACCAGAGACCAAATTGCCAATACCCATTGAATCATTGAAAAAGCAACAGAGTTCCAGGAAAATATCTATTTCTGCATTACTGACTATGCCAAAGCCTTGACTGTGCAGATCACACTAAACTGTGGAAAATTCTGAAAGAGATGGGAATACCAGACCACCTGAGCTGCCTCTTGAAAAACCTGTATGCAGGTGAGGAAGCAACATTTAGAACGGACATGAAACAGACTGATTCCCAGTAGATAAAGGAGTATGTCAAGGCTGTATATTGTCACCTTGCTTATTTAACTTATATGCAGAGGACATCATGAGAAATGCTGGGCTGGAAAAACACAAGCTGGAATCAAGATTTCCAGAAGAAATATCAATAACCTCAGATATGCAGACGATACCACACTTATGGCACAAAGTGAAGAAGAACTAAAGAGCCTCTTGATGAAGTGAAAGAGGAGAATGAAAAAGTTGGCTTAAAGCTCACTATTCAGAAAACTAAGGTCATGGAATCTGGTCCCATCACTTCATGGCAAATAGATGGGAAAACAGTGGAAACAGTGTCAGACTTTATTTTTTAGGGCTCCAAAATCACTGCAGATGGTGATTGTAGCCATGAAATTAGAAGATGCTTACTCCTTGGAAGAAAAGTTATGACCAACTTAGATAGAATATTCAAAAGCAAGAGACATTACTTTGCCGACTAAGGTCTGTCTAGTCAAGGCTATGGTTTTTCCTGTGGTCATGTATGGATGTGAGAGTTGGACTGTGAAGAAGGCAGAGCGCCGAAGAATTGATGTTTTTGAACTGTGGTGTTGGAGAAGACTCTTGAGAGTTCCTGGGACTGCAAGGAGATCCAAGCAGTCCATCCTAAAGGAGATCAGTCCTGGGTGTTCATTGGAAGGACTGATGCTGAAGTGAAACTCCAATACTTCAGCCACCTGATGTGAAGAGCTGACTCATTTGAAAAGACCTGGATGCTGGGAAATATTGAAGGTAGGTAGGAGGAGATGGGGACAACAGAGGATGAGATGGTTGGATGGCATCACCGACTCAAAGGACATGAGTTTGGGTGGGTTCCAGGAGTTGGTGTTGGACTGGGAGGCCTGGCGTGCTGCAGCTCATGGGGTCGCAAAGAGTCGGACATGACTGAGTGACTGAACTGAACTGCATATATGTTTTTTAAATAGGAAGCCAAAATGCTTAGTCATGTACAGGTGATATTGCAACTGAGCACATATAAACATCTAATTATTTTGAAAATCTGAGTTATATCAGCTCTCCACTTTGCCCAGCTTGCTGTACATTCGTGCAAAATTCTTCTGAGTTGAGAAGATAATACTGCTTTCTTTTTTCGCTGCCAAGAAAATCACCAAAATCAGTAATTTGGGCACTCATATGTCTGTATTTCATATTTTAGAAATAAGTCATTATTGGATATTACATTGAACAAAAAAAATCCTACATTCCAAAAACTTAGGAAAAATTGACTTATTTGTGAGGAAATCACATACTTCCTTTACTTTTTAAAAAACTCTCCCCTCTATAATAAATTGTTTCTAAAATAAGACAAAACCAGTATTAAGTACATTTCTTTTTCTCCTGAAGTGAATTAGAAAAATCTCATGAAAACTATTTTTAGTAATCTTTAATTGCTTTTTCTCTTGTTTGCTGCATACAAGGTATCTGTGATAACTTTTTACTGAATTAGCAATTGCATTTTTAATACTGTCACTGACACTACTGATTAAAACCAGAAAGAATAGTCATCACTTTTTTCTGTAACTCAGAGACACTTGCCTATGATGTTAACTTATATTGGATTTGTGGTTTTAAATTGATTTAGTTGTTGAAGACATGCTGTTTAAATAATCCAATATTTGTAAAAAGAATAGAATTTTTTTACTGATAATGGTTTCTGAAAATGTATCGACTAATCAAGGAGCAGAAGATAACCTAGCAAGATAGCTAATATTATGCTTCTGAAGAATAAAAATGCATTTAAATAAATAAGATAAACTTTTAAATTAAATATTGCCAGAATTATTTTCTTGGTATCACTTTTACCTAGATTTAATTGTTGGCTTCTCTATTATCTAGCTGATCATGGGTGACTTACTTAAACAGTCAAAGCTTCATTTTCTAATTTAAAGTGTTCAAATAATAGGACAACCTAAACCAAGCAAAGTTTCTCTGGAACAAATTCGAAAAGTCCTGTGCAGAGTGTCATAAAATTCCTTAAAAATTTGCAATGGCTCGTATGATCCAGCAATCCCACTACTGGGTGTATATCAAGACAAAACTATAATTTAAAAAAAAAATACACGCACTCCTATGTTCATAACAGCACTGTTCATAATAGCCAAGACATGAAAACACCCTAAATGTCCATCAACAGATGAGTGGATAAAGGAGACGTGGTACAATGGAATATTCTTCAGACATAAATAAAATGAAATAATGTCATTTGCAGCAACATGAATTCAAATAGAGAGTACCATATCAAGTGAAATAAGTCAGAAAGAGAAAGACAAATACTGTATCACTTACATTTGAAATCTGAAACATGGCAAAAATGAATCTATCTTCCAAACAGAAACAGACTCTTAAACATAAAGAATAGACCAGACTTGTGGTTGCCAAGGAGGAGGTATGGACTGGGAGTTTGGGGTTAGCAGGTGCAAACTATTACATTTAGAATGGATAAAAACAAAGTTCAACTCTATAGCACAGGGAACTATATCCAATCTCCTAGGATAAACCATAATGGAAAAAAATATAAAAAAGAATATGTATGTGTATAACTGAGTCAATTTGCTATAGCACAGAAATTAACACAACATTGTTCCACAACTATACCTCAATTAAAAAAAAAAATTGTAATGGCTTAACATTATAGCCAACATCATAGCTAATGATGATTATGAAGATCAGTGACCAGTGATGATCATGAAGACTGGAAGGGGAAGAAGAAATATCAAGGGTTTACAGAGATATAAAAATCATAGTCTTCACTGAAAAGTGTATACAAAGGTCTTAGAAAAAGGTCTTTTATGACAAATTTCCTCTGCTGGAGATACTTTATTCACATATTTTTAAACACATAATTTATTATGTGCAAAAATATTATATACTAATTGGTGAAATAGGAAAGAAATTAGATAATTTTAAGAAAGTTTCAAAAAAGCACACATAAAATTAATTGTTAAAAATAAATTTTATTGAAATATGCTTCATATACAATAAAGTTCATCTTTTGTAAACAGTAATTCAATGATTTTTAGTCCCAAAAGTGTCAGATATGACTCAGCAACTAAACAACAGCAAGAAGTATATTCACAGGATTATACATTCATCATCACTGTCTAATTCTAAAATATTTTGCTTATCACAGAAAAAATAGGCATGAACCATTAAAAAGTCTTACCTATTTTAAGTCACTCCCAATAATTTCCATTTGTCCCCTTAAGCCCTTGACAAACATAAACCTACTTTCTGTCTCTATAGATTTGTCTAGTGTGGACATTTCACATAAATGGTATTGTATAATATGTAACATTTTATGTCTGGTTCCTTTCATTTGACACAATGTTGTCAAGTTTCATCCTTATTATACCAATATCAAAATTATGTTTTCTTTTATGACTGAATAATATTCCATTGATTTTAGCTATATAACATATTATTTATCCATTCATTAGTTGATGGACATATGCCTTGTGTCTATAACTTGGCTGTTATAAATAATGCTTCTATAAACATTTATGTACATGCTTTTCTGTGGATGTATATTTTCATTTATCTTGGGTGTATACCTAGGATTAGAATGACTTGTTTATGGAGCAACTATTACATTGTAAGACATACTATTAAATTTAATTCAAATATCTAACCCCATATCTACTAATATTTTCTGAATTACATATTTACCTAATAAATAAATAAAAGATAGTATAGAATATAAACTACAATAGTAACAAGAATTAAAACTGCTGTAATAAATGGGAAAAGATCTGAGTTCTTGAGGAGCTTGAAGTCCTAGTATAGACAGGCACATAATGAGGTGAAAAAGTCCTTCAATAAAATCATTTCTCTTTCTATAAAGAAGAAATATTTCCTGTTCTAAAAATGCCTTCAGATATCTAAAAAATGCATGTTAATTCAGAGGACTTTTCCTCATATTGAAGAATAAAATGGATATACATTCATGATTCATATAAAAGTTACTGTCATCATCATGATGTTACAATCTGTCACGTTAGTCATAAAAATCAAATAATGCAAAAGAAGTGTAGAATTTCATGACACATATTGGAGAAACAAAGTCAAAGATGCTATGGAACATCAAGCCCCTCATATACAAGTTTCATATGGCCTCAAACTCATGAATATTCTACATGTAGGCTTTTTTTTTTTTTTCTTTCCCAGGGTGGAGGTCACCTGTTCCCAGATGCTTCTTGGTTTACCAGTTTTCTTCACACAATTCTGAAGGATACTCAAGGATTCTCTTACTGACTGGACAGTTAAATCTTTCTTTAACATTAGATGTGGAGTGTTGATGATCATAATCATAACTGGTAGCTCTGGGCACACTATTAACTATGGTCCATAGGAGGCCCTTTTCTCATCTATCTCTCTGCATTTTATTTTACCTATCTTCTCTTTTCTCATTTATTACCTCATTAACTCCTTCCCATAGGTACTTGTTCTAATGTGTTTAAAGTTCATCTTTTTGCTATGTTTTCTCTTGACATTGTTGATTGCTTTTTTGTATATGTGTATTCTTCAATTCAGTTTAGTTCAGTTGCTGAGTCGTTTCCAACTCTCCCCTATGGACTGCAGGATGCCTGGATTCCCTGTCCATCACCAACTCCCCGAGTTTGCTCAAACCCATGTCCATTGAGTCAGTGATGCCGTTCAACCTTCTCATCCTCTGTTGTCCCCTTTTTCTCCTGCCTTCAATTTTCCCCAGCATCAGGGCCTTTTCAAATGAGTCAGTTTTTCACATCAGGTGGCCAAAGAATTGGAGCTTCAGTTTCAGCATCAGTCCCTCCAAATGGATATTCAGAACTGATTTCCTTTAGGATTGATTGGTTGGTTCTCCTTGCAGTACAAGGGAATCAAGAGTCTTCTCTATCACCCCAGTTCAAAAGCATCAATTATTCAGTGCTCAGCTTTCTTTATGGTCCAACTTTCACATCGATACATGACTACTGGAAAAACCATAGCTTTGACTAGACGGACCATTGTCAGCAAAGTAGTATCTTTGCTTTTTAATATGCTGTCTAGTTTTGTCATAGCTTTTCTTCCAAGGAGTAAGTATCTTTTAATTTCATGGCTGCAGTCACCATCTGTGGTGATTTTGGAGCCCAAGAAAATAAAGTCTGACACTGTTTCCCCTGCAGTCCCATCTATTTTCCATGAAGTGATGGGACCAGATGCCATGATCTTAGTTTTCTGAATGTTGAGTTTTAAGCCAGCTTTTTCACTCTCCTCTTTCACTTTCTTAAGATTCTCTTTAGTTCCTCTTCACTTTTCTATTATGTGTTTTACTGTGTTTCTTACTTTCTTTTCAATAGTTATTATAATTTCCAAAGAATTCATATTGCTATTGTATATTTAAACCATTGCTTCTAATTACTGCATGGCATTAAGATACATAACATCCATCTACACCTCTCTCATGGTAGATAGATGCACTAACTATTCACCAACACAAAAGTATACACATACAATAGTAACGGCAACATGTTAGCACGAACATCCTTAGATATTTTACCCTTTGGACCAGTGTGCATATTTCTCTAGGTTGTATAGCTAAGTATGGAATATCTGAATTTTGCTTGTTTATTTAATTTACTTAAGTAGTACCAGATTATAAGTGAAAATGGCTACAAGTCAGTCTAGCATCAACCAACAATCCAGCAATCCACTAGCTATCCGAAACCCAATTCCCCACCAATTGAAATCATTCTGTTTTCTAATTGTTTTCTTCAGTCTACCTTGGTGTAAAGGGAAATCTCATTGTTTTTATTTGAATTTTTTCCAGATCATTAGTACATTTGTTTATTTTCTGGGGGGAGTTCTTCTTCCTAAAAATGCCTATTCATATTCTTATCAACATTAGCTTCTGCAGTCATAAAACAAAAAGATTATAGTACAAAGTTAAAACTGTTTATTCTTGTTTATATTGAAATAAGGAATTCCTGTACCACAAGGGGATTGATGCTATTTTTAGAATTGTCTAGGCATGTGTCTCTTATGAAAAATTTTCAGTTCTGGCCCTGACTTCAAATAAAATTTATATTAATATAATCAGAAGATAGAACTATAATCTATTAACTTATCAACATAGCTACCTCAGCTTGGGTTAAAATGAGCTTGGAGAATTTTATTGAGGGACTAATTTATTGAGAACAATTTCCCCGCATCTTTTTATATAGAAACCTTGCTGAAAATAGCTATTGCAAACTGGTTCTGGAGATTTAAGCATATTAAACATATTAGATGTCAGAAAAAAGAAAAACATATTTCATCTGTTCTCTGTTATTCTAATTTTAATTTACTCCATATTTAGGACTGTGTTAATTTTAGGATTATCTGTAATATACTCCTATGTGCTATAGCCATTTCTGTTTAAAATGCAGATAGATGTTAAAGGGAATAATGAGCTTCTGTCATCTAATCTAGTTGCTTTACTATTACCTAAGAAAATTCTGTTGTTGTGAAATAACCTTTAAAAAGCACAGAAATAAAAAAGGTTATCACACATATGTTTGCAAAGAGTCATCATAAATGGGAAGATAATTTTATGTCCAAAATCTGAAATCAAAATATTCTCAGGGCTGTAATTCTTCAGAAGTCTAGGAGGGATTATTCCTTGCCTCTTCTAGCTTGGTGCCCCCAGGCATTCCTTTACGTGTGGCTGCATAACTCCAATTTCTGCCTTCATCTTCACGCGACTTTTTCCTTGTATTTCTTCTCAGTGTGTCTCTTATATAGATGCTTGTCTTTGAATTTAGGACTATATGGATTATTGAAGATGATCTCATCTTGAGATCCTTAATTATATTACATTTTAAAGATAAGTTTTCAAATTGAAGTTGCATTCACAGATGCAAAGATTAGGAAGTGGAGATATATTTTTATATTGAGCACAATATTTCAATCACTGCAATCATCATATTAATCTTTAAGAGTATGCAGGACTGAGGAGAAAGCAGCAGTGACCCCACAAGAGACTGACCCAGACTTGCCTGTGAGTGTCCAGAAGTCTCTGGTGAAGGTGTGGTCAGCAGTGGCCTGCTGCAGGGTTGGGGGCACTGAATGTGATAGAGCATGCATCAGATCTTTTGAAGGAGGTTGCTATTTTTTTCATTACCTCCACACAGTTTGGTCTCAGGTCAAACAACAGGGAGGGAACAACCCCATCCATCAAGGAAAAATTGGATTAAAGATTTACTGAGCATGGCCCAGTATTCTTACCATGAAAACACCATGGAAGTATGAAAAGGAAAAAAATCAAGGACATTGAAAGATGAACTCCCCAGGTAGGTAGGTGCCTAATATGTTACTGGAGATCAGTAGAGAAATAATGCCAGAATGAATGAAGAGATGGAGCCAAAGTAAAAATAACACCTACTTGTGGATGTGACTGGTGATGGATGTAAAGTCCGATGGTGTAAAGAGCAATATTGCATAGGAACCTGGAATGTTAGGCCCATTAATCAAGGCAAATTGGAAGTGATCAAAGAGTTGGCAAGAGTAAACTTTGATATTTTAGGAATTAGAGAACTAAAATGTACTGGAATGGGTGAATTTAACTCAGATGACCATTATATCTACTATTGTGGGCAAAAATACCTTGGAAGAAATGGAGTAGCCATCATAGTCAACATAAGAGTCTGAAATGCAGTGCTTGGATGCAATCTCACAAATGACAGAATGATCTCTGTTCGTTTCCAAGGCAAATCATTCAATATCACAGTAATCCAAGTCTATTCCCCAACCAGTAATGCTGAAGAAGCTGAAGTTGAATGGTCCTATGAAGACCTACAAGACCTGCTAGAACTAATACCCCCCCCAAAAAAAAAAAAGTCCTTTTCATTATAGGGGACTGGAATGCAAAAAGTAGGAAATCAAGAAATACCTGGAAAAATGAGCCAAAAAATTATCTGTGGAATGCAGAATGAAGCAGAGCATAGGCTAATTGAGTTCAATCAAGAGAATGCATTGGTCATAGCAAACACCCTCTTCCAACAACACAAGAGAAGATTCTACAGATGGTCAACACTGAAATCAGATTGATTATATTTTTTTGCAGCCAAAGATGGAGAAGCTCTATACAGTTGGTAAAAACAAGACGAGGAGCTGACTGTGGCTCAAATCGTGAACTCCTTATTGCCAAATTCAGACTTAAATTGAAGAAAGAAAGGAAAACCACTAGACCTGATTCAGTTCAGTTCAGTTGCTCAGTCATGTTGGACTCTTTGCAACCCCATGAATCACAGTACGCCGGGCCTCCCTGTCCATCACCAACTCCCGGAGTTCACTCAAACTCATGTCCATCGAGTTGGTGATGCCATCCAGCCATCTTATCATCTGTAGCCCTCTTCTCCTGTCCCCAATCCCTCTCAGCATCAGGGTCTTTTCCAGTGAGTTAACTCTTCGCATGAGGTGGCCAAAGTATTGAAGTTTCAGCTTCAGCATCAGTCCTTCCAATGAACACCCAGAACTGATCGATTAGNCAGCATCAGGGTCTTTTCCAGTGAGTTAACTCTTCGCATGAGGTGGCCAAAGTATTGAAGTTTCAGCTTCAGCATCAGTCCTTCCAATGAACACGCAGAACTGATCGATTAGGTATGACCTAAATAAAATCCCTTATGACTATACAGTGGAAATTACAAATAGATTTAAGGTATTAGATCTGATAGACAGAGTGCCTGAAGATCTATGGATGGAGGTTCATGACATTATACAGGACACAGTGATCAAGACCATTTCCAAGAAAAAGAAATGCAAAAAGGCAAAATGATTGTCTGAGGAGGCCTTAAAAACAGCTGTTAAAAGAAGAGAAGAGAAGGCAAAGGAGAAAAGGAAATATATACCCATTTGAATGTAGAGTTCTAAAGAATAACAAGGAGATANCTAGACAGCATATTAAAAAGCAGTGACATTACTTTGCCAACAAAGGTCCATCTAGTCAAGGCTATGGTTTTTCCAGTAGTCGTGTATGGCTGTGAGAGTTGTACTTTAAAGAAAGCTGAGTGCTGATGAATTGATGCTTTTAAACGGTGATGTTGGAGAAAACACTTGAGAGTCCCTTGGACTGCAAGGAGAGCCAACCAGTCCATCCTAAAGGAGATCAGTCCTGTTTATTCACTGGAAGGCTGATGCTGAAGCTGAAACTCTAATACTTTGGCCACCTGATGCAAAGGACTGACTCATACAAAAAGACCCTGATGCTGGGAAAGATTGAAGGTGGGAGGAGAAGGAGACTACAGAGGATGAGATGGTTCGATGGCATCACTGACTCAATGGATGAGTTTGAGTAAACTCTAGAAACTGTGATGGAAAGGGAGGCCTAGCGAGTAACATACAGCCCATGGAGTTACAAAGAGTAGGACATGACTGAGTGACGAAACCGAACTGAGGTTTATAAATATATACATACATACACACATTTTTCACTCAAAATAACGCAGCTTTTATTTCCAGGAAATATATAATCAAAAGTGATACTCATACTTAAACCATATATATACACATAGATAAANAGAGAAGGGGACTACAGAGGATGAGATGGTTCGATGGCATCACTGACTCAATGGATGAGTTTGAGTAAACTCTAGGAACTGTGATGGAAAGGGAGGCCTGGCGTGCTACATACAGCCCATGGAGTTGCAAAGAGTAGGACATGACTGAGTGACAAAACTGAACTGAGGTTTATAAATATATACATACATACACACATTTTTCACTCAGAATAACGCAGCTTTTATTTCCAGGAAATATATAATCAAAAGTGATACTCATACTTAAACCATATATATACACATAGATAAAACATTAGTAAATTATTTATTATATTAACTGGACTTCCCTGGTGGCTCAGATGGTAAAGCATCTGTCTACAGTGTGGGAGACCCGGGTTCGATCCCTGGGTTGGGAAGATCTCCTGGAGAAGGGAATGGTAATCTACTCCAGTACTCTTGCCAATTAACACCTATTATTTAAGAGATCTTAAGATTATCATGTAGAAATAGCTTAGGTTTTAAAATGTTATCTTGAGATTGCTTTTTATACTTGTTAATTAACCCCATCTGCTATGTTAGTTAATTTATGATGATTAAAATTTTTTTATTTTTCTTTTTTTCAAAATACACTTGCATCATTATGCAGACTGTGTGTATGACCAGAATCTCCTCCTATTGCTTACATGAGGATTTGTTTATACTTTATATTTTTAGTACATATTACCATGTCTTTTTCATTTTTAAGTCAAAATAAATGAAATTGTAAATATCTTCAGTGCACCAAGGCCAAAGTTCTTTGGCAATATTTTTACCTATTCTGATTCTGAGAAAAGTGTATGTATTTGCAGTGGGAATGATTCAAATTCATTTTGTACATTCATTGAAAGAAACACTGGAGAGAACTTTTAGAAATATTTTTCAGTTAATAAGATCTTTCAAAGTGCCAAGAGACTCCTCAATTGTAGGTTATGAATATACTATTCAATTTTATGCTATTTCACTTCTCAAAGAAGACACTGAATGAACTTTGAAAAAGGTAAAAGTTATTTATCCTATCAGTCAACAGCTTTCAGAAACTATTCCATATTATCTAGTCAACATTCAGTGCACTGGTGTTACTAGATGTCTTTTTCTCTCTTCATATCATCATTAGGGAAGTGGGGATGTGAGTTTGCTGGCTTACTCTACTAACTAGCATGCACATATAAATTTCAAAATAAAATATTACTAGAGAACAGTTCTTTACACTAAGTTATTCAACAGAAATGTGTTGCATACTTTTATTTGTATATTATACATTTGGGGAAATGTAAGCTTATCAGTTCAGTTCAGTTGCTCAGTTGTGTTCAACTCTCTGTGACCACATGGACTGCAGCATGGCCAGGCCATGTCCAACTCCTGGAGCCTACTAAAACTCACGTCCATAGCGTTGGTGATGCCATCCAACCCTCTCATCTTCTGTCATCCCCTTCTCCTCCAGCCTTCAATCTTTCCCATCATCAGGGTCTGTTACAATGAGTTGGTTCTTTGTATCAAGTGGCCAAAGTATAGAAGTTTCAGCTTTAGCATCAGTACTTCCAATGAATATTCAGGAGTGATTTCTTCTAGAATTGACTGGTTGGATCTCCTTGAAGTCAAAGAGACACTCAAGAGTCTTATCCACCACCACAGTTCAAAAGCATCAATTCTTCAGTGCTCAGCTTTCATTATAGTCCAACTCTCACATCCAAATATGACAACTGGAAAAACCCTAGCTTTGACTAGACAGACATTTGTTGATAAACTAATGTCTCTGTTTTTAATAGTCTGTCTAGGTTGGTCATAACTTTTCTTCCAAGGAGTAAGCATTTTTTTAATTTCATTGCTGCAGTCACCACCTGCAGTGATTTTGGAGCCTCCCAAAATAAAGTCTCCCACTGTTTCCATTGTTTCCTCATCTATTTGCCATGAAGCGATGGTTCCAGATGCCATGACCTTAGCTTTCTGAATGTTGAGTATTAAGCCAACTTTTTCACTCTCCTCTTTCACTTTCATCAAGAGACTCCTTAGTTCTTCTTCACCGTCTGCCATCAGGGTGGTATCATCTGCATATCTGAGTTATTGATATTTCTCCCAGCAATCTTGATTCCAGCTTGTACTTCATCCAGCCTGGCATTTTGCATGATGTACAATGTATGTAAGTTAAATAAGCAGGGTGACAATACACAGCCTTGATGCACTCTTTTCCTGACTTGGAACCAGTCTGTTTTCTATCTCTTGTTCTATCTGTTGCTTCTTGACCTGCATACAGATTTCTCAGGGGTAGGTCAGGTGCTCTGGTAATCCCATCTCTTGAAGAATTTTCCACAATTTGTTGTGGTCCACACAATCAAAGGCTTTGGGATAGTCAACAAAGCAGAAGTAGATGTTTTTCTAGAACTCTCTTGCTTTTTCGATGATTTAATGGATGTTGGCAATTTGATTTCTGGTTCCTCTGCTTTTTCTAAATCCAGCGTGAACATCTGGAAGTTCATGGTTCACATACTGTTGAAGCCTGGCTTGGAGNCTTGACCTGCATACAGAGTTCTCAGGGGTAGGTCAGGTGCTCTGGTAATCCCATCTCCTGAAGAATTTTCCACAATTTGTTGTGGTCCACACAATCAAAGGTTTTGGGATAGTCAACAAAGCAGAAGTAGATGTTTTTCTAGAACTCTCTTGCTTTTCCGATGATTTAATGGATGTTGGCAATTTGATCTCTGGTTCCTCTGCTTTTTCTAAATCCAGCGTGAACATCTGGAAGTTCATGGTTCACATACTGTTGAAGCCTGGCTTGGAGAACTTTGAGCTTTATAAAAATACATAAATTTAAAAATTATCTCTTCATAAATATATTAGTCATTGATGTTTATTGATAGAGAGCTGATGACTTACTGTACCAATCAATATGTTCATCCTTACTGTGAAGTAAGACTATTGTCTGCTGTATCAGTAAACAAAGGACATAGCCACCAAGCTTTGTGGTGGAAATTTAGTGGCATAACTAATAACCTTGATAGTGAGCCTCCCCCGAGGAAGAAGAACTTAATGTTCATGATGGGGCAATCAAGAAGTTTGGAAACGTCCCAGATGCTAAGATTGAGGGCAGGAGGAGAAAGTGTCAGCAGAGGATTAGATAGTTGAATGGCATCACCCACTTGATGGACATGAGTTTAAGCAAGCTCCTGGAGTTGGTGTTGGACAGGGAAGGCTGCTGTGCTGCAGTTCACGGGGTCACAAAGAGTTGGACATGACTGAGAGATTTTCACTTTACAGATGTTACATAGATGTACATATATTTAGACTAACACAATAAATATGGAAAATAGTTTTACTTCAGTTTCCTAATTTATCTGTTGAAATATTTTTCAGCTTTTCTTTTCTAAAAACTGTGATATTTATTTACTTTTCCCTTTTAGCCCACAGCTTTAATAAATTCTTGTGAGATAAGAAGAAAGCTACTTAATTTCCCATCACCACTTAAACTAGTCTATTTAAACCTGTTTCTGTACATTCTGTCCTTTCTCAATTGTGGTTAAGAATATCTGATTGGCTTTTCTACAATCAACTCAATCTACAATCAAACAACATGAGTTTTGTTCTGCACTTTGTCTTTTTTCACCATTGAAAACCTTCACAACTGCAATTCCCTGTCTCTTGTGTCAATATTTTGCCTAACTTCATTTTTCTCATAATTAAAGACCAAATGTCATTTTCTTTGATCTCATTATAGTTTGTACTCCATGTTTCTTTCCTTTGTCAGCAAACTATTTGCCTGTACTTATTTTCATTCTATTCTTCAACCACTTCAACTGGATTTTTATCCTCAGAGAGAATACTGAAATTATTTTTAACAATGTGACTAATGCTAATAATCTAAATTCTGTTTTCATTTTTATTTATCAGTTTAACAGTTGTTTACTGAAAAATAAGAGAAATATTATCTGGCTAAAATAAGCAGTAATTAGCTTTTGATCATTTTGATAGTGCAGATAATTACTGAGAAGGGTACCTGTCAGAAGACTTAGAACAATATATTTTTCCAATATATTTTGGAATGTTTCCTTAAATAAATTGATTCTCTTACATACAGAGCTATAGATACTAAAGCCTGACCCAGACACATCACTGTGAAGGCCATTCTATATGACAATTTTAACGCTCCTGATGTTGTCCCCAAAATGGGATGTTGCTGGAACTGGAATTTGTATAGTTCCAGAGACTTTTTGAAATTTGAAGTCCAGATAAAGAACACTTGAGTGTCAGAGTCTACTATGTTGGTTAGAAGTCATGCTCCTTCTTTTGAGTAAGTGTCTATGTGGACTTGTCTCTTTCTGCATAGACATTGCCTCCTATTTAGATAAACGAGGTGAGGCATTTCCCAAATGCTGCGTTTTAAAGCACAAAAAGAAACAACCAAAAAGAAGGAAAGAAAGAAGGAAAAGTAAAATGTTATATAAGCACTACACTTCACAGCATTTACTTCCAACAAAAACAAACATACTTCTTCTCATCTTTACAAATAAAAATGTTTCTATCTAGCATAATTCAAATACATTTAAAAACATTGGACATACTCTGTAGGTCTCCAGAAGGGAGAAAATACAAATTCATATATTTATTGCACTCAACTGAAAATATTGTCTAACCTATGATGTTTATTTTTTTTCTAGTTCTGTCACAGACTGTCTTAATGTTTTGTAATTTATAAATTATAATTTAATTATCACTGATACTATAAACATAATTGCTATTTAAGAGAAAATATTATTTAATATAAAAATACCTTTTTTGAACTTGGGAAAGAAGAAAACTTAAAACACTTCACTAATCCTAATACCCTCAAGAGGTACTGAATCTATATTGCCTTTCTCCACTATTTGTTCCATATTTCCAGGCATATAGTCAGTTTCTAGCTCAGTAAGACTGAACTTTGAACTTAGTCCCATGTTAAGTCTGAATATTGGAACATTTTCCCTCAGGAATTGTGATTCCCAGGAAAAATATTTTCCGTGAAGTCATTTGGTTCAGCATGCATCACCCCTCCATAACATTCTGTCTCCTGCAGCGTGTATCCCATCAGTGAAAAAAGAGACTTATGTGGATGGAACTCCAAATATAGATGGTCTTCTCTCTTGCCACAATTGGGTTCAAATTTATAGAATGCTAGTTTCTTCTGAGTTATGTAATACAAACAAACTTCATGATAATTAGCTCTTGCCTCCTGCTTTTGTAGTCAAGTGAATTCTTTGGTCAGATACAATATTGTATTTTATATAATATCAGTGATTAGATGAGTTTACAAATCAGGCAGAGGAGGTTCAGAGAAAAGCATTGATTGCACAGAAAATAAACACAAACTGTTGCAGCCACAGAACTAATGTAAAAAAGTTTGAATCTGCAAATTTATTAATCTCAGTGTCAGTTCAGTTTAATAAGTGTCCCTTGCAATCAGTAATGTTCTACTATTCACAGCTATCCCTTATTGTGTTAACTGATTACCAATGCCCTCCAAACCAATACAAGCAAACAGGAAATCACAGATTCCCTTCATCAGCCTTAGAACTTTTTACTTATCCAATCCACTAGAAAGTACTCTCAAATCTATTTCAGAAGAGGGTCTAAACCTCATTACTTCTGCTAGAACTTTCTTCAAGCCACAATGTCTAGGCTCCAGATACAATTTTCTGTCGGTCTCCATATCTCACTTCTTGCTACCCTGCAAATCATATACTACACAGAAACCAGAATGATCTTTCATAGGTTCAAATAATGTTAAGTTGTTTCCCTATCTTAAACTCCCCATTGCAAACAGAAAACCTTTTTAACTTCTTACCAGGCCTATCAATGTTTATATGATCTTCTTCCTGCCCTGTTACCTGACCTGATTTACTACCACCTCTGGTTCCCTACACTACCCTTGTTTCTCAGGTCTTTTGTATTTCTTCTCTTTGTGAGAAAAAATATTTTATTTTTTCCTCAAAGATGTCTTCTTTGTCTTTTTTTCTGAAAAAAGTCATTGCATACATTTTTTACTTGGTTTTCTCCTTGTCATATTAGTGAGAGATCAAATATAAGTTGCAGAGGGATATATTTCTCATCTAGCCTTGCTAAAAAATATCTATACTCATTTTTTTTTCCATTTTACATTTTTTGAAAGCTTTAATGAAGAGGCAAGGGCTCTCTTTCATGCTTACTGATGTAATTATACCTATTACAGTGCTTTTTATAGAGTAGGTACTCAATAAACACGTTTGACTTGTAAGTTTAAGTATAATGTTTTAACCACAATATAATCTATTACTGAAAATAAAAGCTGGTAACCATAAATGTTATTACTATCATGGAAGTTAATTTTTAGTAGCTCCATAAGGATTTTTACCTCTTGTTGCTTATTCTATATTGCTGATATTTTAGGGAAGAAGGGACTATATTTAAAATAAAAATATCTGAGGTATTTCTATAGAATAAAGTTGATTACAAATTCCATAAGCTCTTTTAATAACTGGAATTAAATGCACTAATTTCTTATTTATCAGACAGAGGCATGAGAACCAAATAATGAAAGTTATCAATACGTGTTTTTAGCCTGCAGTCATTCTAAGCTGCTGCTGCTAAGTTGCTTCGTCATGTCTAATGCTGTGCAAAACCCATAGATGGCAGCCCACCAGGCTTCCCCATCCCTGGGATTCTCCAGGCAAGAACACTGGAGTGGGCTGACATTTTCTTCTCCAATGCAGGTAAGTGAAAAGTGAAAGTGAGGTCGTTCAGTAGTGTCTGACTCTCAGCGACTCCATGCACTGCAGCCTACCAGGCTCCACTGTCCATGAGATTTTCCAGGTAAGAGTACCAGAGTAGGGTGCCATTGCCTTCTCCATCATTCTGAGCATC
Source organism: Raphicerus campestris (assembly GCA_006410735.1). Taxonomy (NCBI): domain Eukaryota; kingdom Metazoa; phylum Chordata; class Mammalia; order Artiodactyla; family Bovidae; genus Raphicerus; species Raphicerus campestris. Next base: position 65,396 of record SJYW01033446.1, read on the forward strand.
TTGGTTGATTCTGAGTTGTCCTATAAAATCTTTCTATACCATATTGTAAACTACTTTCAATCTTTGAAATTAGACAAAATGTATTTAGTTACCAAACTTTTAGATNCAAGAGTACCAGAGTAGGGTGCCATTGCCTTCTCCATCATTTTGAGCATCTTGGTTGATTCTGAGTTGTCCTATAAAATCTTTCTATAACATATTGTAAACTACTTTCAATCTTTGAAATTAGACAAAATGTATTTAGTTACCAAACTTTTAGATGAAAGCTAGTTAGAATAAAAGAATAATACAAAATAGTTAAATTGGCATCAAGGTGGAAGAAAATTATTTTGACTCTAGCAATATTAAATTTAGCAGTGGTTACAAAAAGAAATATGCTCAATTTGAATTCATATTCTTGAGAAAAATATACTTTAAAGGGGAAAACACTCTGTATTAATAAAAATTTTTGTATGAGCTACTGACAATAGCATTATCAGAAATAATGGTGGCCTGAACACAATTAAGACCCATTTTCAGAATGAAGACAATTAATTTTAGAATAAATTTTGAAATATAAACTATCTAGAAGAGCACAAACACACTGGAAGGAATTTTAATGAGACATGAAGAATGGTTGAACCAATGACACACAGTTCAGAGAAAAAATTAAGAGGCAATGTCATATTCTATGCGTAGTTTTAAGGCAGTATAACATAAAATGAAAATTTCATATAGTTCTGCAACTCAAGAGGTCAGAACAAGCACCACAGAATGCAAGAGGGGGAATTCAGTTTAATAAAATGAAGATTGGAACACTATTTTTGCTGGTTCAACAGTGAAAATGGCCCTCCAATAAGATTCTCTTTTCTCAGGTAGTTTGGTGTTAAAAGTCCTTTGTGCATCTAAAATGGGCCAAACAAAACCTCCTAGGTCATTCCAAGACTGTATTCCCATCAGTCACAGATTTACAATAAAAAAAGGATGCATAGACAGCAATGCAATTTTCAGTGCAAAATTGTGTTTAGAAATATTTCAATAGAGCAATATGATCCTTGATGCTTTAGATGAAAAGATTTGAACCTTGAAAGATCAGAGTCCATAATGAATAGAATCTTTCACTAACTAGATTACAGCTGGGAAATCTCATTATTTGATTGTGTGTATGAGAGTGGAGACAAGCTCCTGAGTGGAAATATGCCTCTGCCCAAGAATAGACAGCACATAAAAATGTGACAGCTTATATAGTTTATCACAGGGTGTGCATGAGGGTTAAAATACTGGCATGAAAGCTGAAATGAAATAAAATGATAATTTCCTTCGATTAATAAATGGAATTCTGTGATGTAATACTCACTGGAAAGTGAGACATCATTAATTTATAAATATGATTAGTAAAATGTAAGTTTTAATGCTACATTTTATGTTACCATAGAAAAGCAGAGTATCAATTTGAAGGCAAGTATTTCCTTGTCTAAGTTAGGATGTTTGCAAAGAGTTAACATACCCTTCTCACTTCGTATTCCAAATTACTTTTGAAAGTAATATCCATATTGTACCTTGAAGGAAGGCCTAAGCAGTAAACTTTAACGGCTGCCTGAGTTGGCAATCATTTCATAGAGACAAGACACTGTGCTGAAAATTGCCCTATAAATAAGATCCCTTACAGAAAAATTAAAATGGAATTCATATTATTGATGTTCACTAGCAGCCATAAGAAACACAAGGGAACCAGGAAGTGGCACTTGTTTCAAATCGCTCTCAGAGGCACCTGAAGGACACTTTCAAAGTCAGCTTTGATCAATGGTGATGAGCAGTTTGTCCAGCATTTGGAGTGGGTTGTAATGTATTTGGAAACCTTGAGGAATTTGCTTACCGAATAGAAATGATCCAGACATTAGCTTCCCATAGCAATTTTTTCTCTACCCTGGCCATTAATTCAATAGTACCCAGATTTCCTGCAGAATCAAGTCTCTTTTCTCTCTTTTCCAGTCCTCTGCCTTCTTACCTTTGATCCCGTTTGTTTGTTTGTTTGTTTGTTTCATCCTAGTTCACTTTCAGACCATATATTCCCTGAGTTTTCTGGATTTTGGTTTGAAGCAGAGAGACCTACAATCCTGTTGTTACTTCTAGTTATATAACCCTCTTTGCTAGATGTCTATTTTGATGTGAGATTTGAGACGTAAAACCACAATCTCTAGATTGTACTTGTTTCAATAAGTCAAGAATGTTTGTTGCAATGCCCAGTATTATAGTATATTAAGCTGTCCACACTGAAAGGGAAATATTCATGTAAAAAGGTAAACGGTTGGCCTATAAATCCAAACACACAGAGAAAATGAAGGGGTGAACCGGAAGGTGAGACCAAGGACAGGAAAGTGACAGCAAGAGTTAGACTGAGACAGATATAAAAAGAGCAGAAAATAAATTGGAAAGACAAAGCAATTGAAAAAGGTAAGAATGCTAGAAATGTACCAATCTACAAAAAAACTCTCTGTGCCAGATATCAAATTTATATAGGGACTATGAATACTGAATTATAAATAGTAACAGAGAATAAACATGTTAACAGAAATTCATTTTGATTATTTCAGTAGAACTGAAAAATGTTTCCCTTTCCTATAAAAACATAATCACTAGAAATCAAAATTGTGAAATAGAACAAAGATTTCAGATATTAGAGTTCAACCCAGTTCTACCTTTTACAAATGCTTGGTCCTCTGAAAAAGGCTTAGCATTTGTTCCTTTATCTGTGAAAATATAATTCTAGGGTAAATGTATAAATTACAGATATTGTGTATAAATTACCCAGGGCAATGCCTGTATATGATAATTCTCAAAAACAATTAGTATAATATTAATCATATGGTATTAATTTCAATACATGATATTTTTGTGACTCAAATTTTAGAAGGTAGGAAATATGAGTTAATATTATAATAGATTGAGTTTATGGCAGAAATGTAGTCCAATATTGAATCTAGATTTTTTAGCTATGTGATTTTTGACACGATACATAATTCCTCTGGGATTCAGACAGTTTGTCTGTATAATAAAAATGTTAGTATTGTCAATGCATGCTAGTATAAATTAATACCAAGAGAATGACAGAAAGTAGAATATAGAATGTTACAACTAGCTGATTCTAAAGCAAAAACGCCCATTTGCAGTTATTTGAATAATCTATAAATTTTCTTCTCCTCCTAAAAAATCATGCTGCTTCTGCTGCTGCTAAGTTGCTTCAGTCATGTCTGACTCTGTGCGACCCCATAGATGGCAGCCCACCAGGCTCTGCTGTCCCTGGGATTCTCCAGGCAAATCATGAGTCCAATGCTGTAACAAATAAAATGTAGTATCAATTATCATAAAGATCACTAAGTACAGGTTATGAAAGTATGTACAGTTATGTACTTTAAGACAAAATTAAATTAAAAAGCAACAATGTTTCACAATCTAATTCTTTCTAGGTACATTTGATTCTGCATTTAGATGGATGGATTTGGTAAAAGTCTTGTTAACTGCTAAGTTCTTGTATGTGTATGTTTGTGAGTGTGTGTCTATGTTTGTGTGTACAGGTTCTGAGCTGTTGACTTACTATGGCAATATGTTTTACAAGTAAATATATATTCAACATATAAAAATATTAAGCAAATTGATGCCTTTGAATTGTGGTGGTGAAGACTCTTGAGAGTCCCTTGGATAGCAAGGAGATCAAACCAGTCAATCCTAAAGGAAATCAGTCTTGAATATTCATTGGAAGGAGTGATGCTAAAGCTCCAGTACTTTGGCCACCTGATGTGAAGAGCTGACTCACTGGAAAAGACCTTGGGGCTAGGAAAAACTGAAGACAGAAGGAGAAGGGGACGACAGAGGATGAGATGGTTGGATAGCATCACTGACTCAGTGGACATGAGTTTGAGCAAGCTCCAGGAAATGAAGGAAAGGGAAACCTGGCCTGCTGCAATCCATGAGATCACAAAGAGTTGAACATGACTGAGTAACTGGAGAACAACTGACACTGTCAACAGATCCTTGAAGTGAGGGGAAAAAAGTGTGTTTAGGAGAATATATGAATTTCCTGTGCTAAACCACAGAATTTCACAGTGCATTCTCCACTTAGCCCTAGCTAAGTGTTGACACAAAGTGTTACTTTGATAAGAATTATGTGATCAAATACACTAGAAAACATTTATTTTAAATCTTTCAGATTTTTTACTGAAGGACTTCCAAGAGACTACATACCAACATCTATTCTGCATTTTCAGAAAAATGTAAAGAAATTAGAATTTTCCAATCTTACTTAAGCAAAATAATAATTTTAAAAGAGGATGTTTTTTATGTTGTTTTACAATTTGGAGAATAGATTGGTTAAAACAAGGACAGTGCAGTTCAGAATGATGAAACCTGAGACTTAAGATACAAGTAGTGATGAACTTATGAAAGTTCTCACTTATCACAAGAAATTTGGGTTATAACCTTTTGGCAATTTCATCAAGTAGAAATGGGCTTGGTGGTAGTTTACTCACTAAGCTGTCTCCAGCTCTTGCAACCCCACGGACTGTTGTCCCACCACCACCACCAAATTACATT
>SJYW01033446.1:70513-93122 GCA_006410735.1 Raphicerus campestris
ATATTGTGTATAAATTACCCAGGGCAATGCCTGTATATGATAATTCTCAAAAACAATTAGTATAATATTAATCATATGGTATTAATTTCAATACATGATATTTTTGTGACTCAAATTTTAGAAGGTAGGAAATATGAGTTAATATTATAATAGATTGAGTTTATGGCAGAAATGTAGTCCAATATTGAATCTAGATTTTTTAGCTATGTGATTTTTGACACGATACATAATTCCTCTGGGATTCAGACAGTTTGTCTGTATAATAAAAATGTTAGTATTGTCAATGCATGCTAGTATAAATTAATACCAAGAGAATGACAGAAAGTAGAATATAGAATGTTACAACTAGCTGATTCTAAAGCAAAAACGCCCATTTGCAGTTATTTGAATAATCTATAAATTTTCTTCTCCTCCTAAAAAATCATGCTGCTTCTGCTGCTGCTAAGTTGCTTCAGTCATGTCTGACTCTGTGCGACCCCATAGATGGCAGCCCACCAGGCTCTGCTGTCCCTGGGATTCTCCAGGCAAATCATGAGTCCAATGCTGTAACAAATAAAATGTAGTATCAATTATCATAAAGATCACTAAGTACAGGTTATGAAAGTATGTACAATTATGTACTTTAAGACAAAAATTAAATTAGAAAGCAACAATGTTTCACAATCTAATTCTTTCTAGGTACATTTGATTCTGCATTTAGATGGATGGATTTGGTAAAAGTCTTGTTAACTGCTAAGTTCTTGTATGTGTATGTTTGTGAGTGTGTGTCTATGTTTGTGTGTACAGGTTCTGAGCTGTTGACTTACTATGGCAATATGTTTTACAAGTAAATATATATTCAACATATAAAAATATTAAGCAAATTGATGCCTTTGAATTGTGGTAGTGAAGACTCTTGAGAGTCCCTTGGATAGCAAGGAGATCAAACCAGTCAATCCTAAAGGAAATCAGTCTTGAATATTCATTGGAAGGAGTGATGCTAAAGCTCCAGTACTTTGGCCACCTGATGTGAAGAGCTGACTCACTGGAAAAGACCTTGGGGCTAGGAAAAACTGAAGACAGAAGGAGAAGGGGACGACAGAGGATGAGATGGTTGGATAGCATCACTGACTCAGTGGACATGAGTTTGAGCAAGCTCCAGGAAATGAAGGAAAGGGAAACCTGGCCTGCTGCAATCCATGAGATCACAAAGAGTTGAACATGACTGAGTAACTGGAGAACAACTGACACTGTCAACAGATCCTTGAAGTGAGGGGAAAAAAGTGTGTTTAGGAGAATATAAGAATTTCCTGTGCTAAACCACAGAATTTCACAGTGCATTCTCCACTTAGCCCTAGCTAAGTGTTGACACAAAGTGTTACTTTGATAAGAATTATGTGATCAAATACACTAGAAAACATTTATTTTAAATCTTTCAGATTTTTTACTGAAGGACTTCCAAGAGACTACATACCAACATCTATTCTGCATTTTCAGAAAAATGTAAAGAAATTAGAATTTTCCAATCTTACTTAAGCAAAATAATAATTTTAAAAGAGGATGTTTTTTATGTTGTTTTACAATTTGGAGAATAGATTGGTTAAAATTAGGACAGTGCAGTTCAGAATGATGAAACCTGAGACTTAAGATACAAGTAGTGATGAACTTATGAAAGTTCTCACTTATCACAAGAAATTTGGGTTATAACCTTTTGGCAATTTCATCAAGTAGAAATGGGCTTGGTGGTAGTTTACTCACTAAGCTGTCTCCAGCTCTTGCAACCCCACGGACTGTTGTCCCACCACCACCACCAAATTACATTGTCTAATACACATTATATAATATGTATCATATATATATATAGTTGATGTTTTTAATATTCTTTCTAGTAACTCTTTAGCCAAACCCATCAGCTTATGTTCTCTCTTTTAATGTTATTATAGGCAACAATATTATCAAATTTCCATTACTACAAAACAGCAATCATAAATTTCCACTTTCTCCATATTGTTTTATTTACATGATTCCAGCTCAGATTCACTGGAATGGAAACCACATAATAATATTACTTCCAAGAGTTTCAGTTTGTTGAGGGGTCACATTTGAACAAAAAGAGTTATTTGATGCCTTTTAGAAGCATGGATACTATGTAGGAAAGATGGGCGGATTGAAGCCAACAGGGGACTTCATTTTCTGGAATAAAATATAAAGAACAAAACAGATAAACTTGAAGCAGCTAAAAGGAAACCTAAAAAAAACTCTTCCAAAAACTTTTCTTATTTTAGAGAATTACTTCCTTTTAAACTTGACATTTTAAAACCAAGATACAGACTCATCATTGACTTCTTGCCGCTGCTGTAATTTTATCATTATCATCTTTTATAAATATAAATTGGAAATAGCTACATATGTAGCTTCTATTAAATGTGTAAAAATGCAGAAGGAACATTCTAATAATGCANAGTGTGTTTAGGAGAATATATGAATTTCCTGTGCTAAACCACAGAATTTCACAGTGCATTCTCCACTTAGCCCTAGCTAAGTGTTGACACAAAGTGTTACTTTGATAAGAATTATGTGATCAAATACACTAGAAAACATTTATTTTAAATCTTTCAGATTTTTTACTGAAGGACTTCCAAGAGACTACATACCAACATCTATTCTGCATTTTCAGAAAAATGTAAAGAAATTAGAATTTTCCAATCTTACTTAAGCAAAATAATAATTTTAAAAGAGGATGTTTTTTATGTTGTTTTACAATTTGGAGAATAGATTGGTTAAAACAAGGACAGTGCAGTTCAGAATGATGAAACCTGAGACTTAAGATACAAGTAGTGATGAACTTATGAAAGTTCTCACTTATCATAAGAAATTTGGGTTATAACCTTTTGGCAATTTCATCAAGTAGAAATGGGCTTGGTGGTAGTTTACTCACTAAGCTGTCTCCAGCTCTTGCAACCCCACGGACTGTTGTCCCACCACCACCACCAAATTACATTGTCTAATACACATTATATAATATGTATCATATATATATATAGTTGATGTTTTTAATATTCTTTCTAGTAACTCTTTAGCCAAACCCATCAGCTTATGTTCTCTCTTTTAATGTTATTATAGGCAACAATATTATCAAATTTCCATTACTACAAAACAGCAATCATAAATTTCAACTTTCTCCATATTGTTTTATTTACATGATTCCAGCTCAGATTCACTGGAATGGAAACCACATAATAATATTACTTCCAAGAGTTTCAGTTTGTTGAGGGGTCACATTTGAACAAAAAGAGTTATTTGATGCCTTTTAGAAGCATGGATACTATGTAGGAAAGATGGGCGGATTGAAGCCAACAGGGGACTTCATTTTCTGGAATAAAATATAAAGAACAAAACAGATAAACTTGAAGCAGCTAAAAGGAAACCTAAAAAAAACTCTTCCAAAAACTTTTCTTATTTTAGAGAATTACTTCCTTTTAAACTTGACATTTTAAAACCAAGATACAGACTCATCATTGACTTCTTGCCGCTGCTGTAATTTTATCATTATCATCTTTTATAAATATAAATTGGAAATAGCTACATATGTAGCTTCTATTAAATGTGTAAAAATGCAGAAGGAACATTCTAATAATGCTTATAATGGAAAAAAGGAAGACACTTAACAATATAATTAGGCTTTTTCCAGAAAGTTTGAAAAAGGTTATGGAATCTGAAAAAAAAAGTTATAATATTGAGAATATGTGAGATGAGATAGCTCTATTAAATGTTTTCTTTTAAAATATGTATAGTTTGTTTAAACAACATTTAAATAAACTTGTTTGAATGAAATTCAATGTGCATGTTCAGAAATATTACAATATGAAACATTTAGAAATGCAAAGGAATGATTAGAAAATTAGAGATATATTATTTGAAACCGTTATTGGAACATTTTCATTAACATCACTTAAATAAAATATTATAGCATTTAACTTCCTCCTTATTCTCAGGTTTTATCTCTAAAATGTAAGCACTTGAAAGAATGAATCTAATGCATTCATTGTAACTAGCATGGTTATTTTACGAATAATTTTGCTACCAGTAAACATAAAGGGGACTATTGATCTAATATTATCCAGAAAAGACTTTACATCTTTTTAAATGCTTGTTTCTAGGATTCCTATGGTGCATATTGGATGAATGATGCTTATTTTCTAGCTTATCATTTTTTTAATGATATAATTATTCAGTTTTCCTCTGTGTAGCACTTTCATCCTGTATATCACTGCCATTATCATCAGTTAAACAGATAAAATTTTCTTCAGATGTATTCACAATATTTGAATTTGTGATAGATTGTTTTCACTGATTTTAAATTTATAGTATAGTTTTCATGCATTTTCCTTCACAGACTCTTTAAAATGACAAATAAACTTGCAAGCATTAGTTGTAGAAAGTATCCTTTAAGATTTATTTTATTTTTAGAGTTCATTTTTGTGCTTGACAAAGTTCCATTTAGACGAGTGCCCTTGAAAGAAATTAAGGCAAGGATAAGTGACATTACAGAATACACACAGACATTATATATACTGATACTTTATAATTTGTTCTAAATGGAATTTTTTCAATGTTTCTTAGAGTCATCAACTGAGTCTTCATGGAAGCTGTGTATGCCAAATCTGTGGTGATGATTCTTATGTTCTTTTGTGAGTAGGACATCTTTCAATGATATGTAATAGCATCTGTGATTTTCAAAGAAAGGGACTAAAACATTAATTATGCTTGATTAATCATATGAGCTATGAACTATTACTATTTTCAATATTGTATTTTTTCCATTCCATGTCTATCTTTCTTAAATTTCTGAAATCTAGAATATACACATAATTTAGCAACTTGTAAGAACAATCCTATGTATCAAGCAGTGACCAAATCTCATTGTCACATAGCAATAATGTCATATTTTCATCTGGTCTAGATTCAGCCAGACTTGATTCAGGTAGGATAGACTTGTTCATCATTTATCCATTGGTAGGGATTCGATGACCTAGACTGGCCTCTGTAATTCAGTGGTACTTGGGTGGCTATACTTCACTATCTCCAAGTCTTTTCTATAGAATCAATGAGCTAGTTTGAAAATGTTCTTTTCACAGTGATAGCAAAGATGTGAGAGAACTGACAAAATGCACCACCTGTTATGCCGTGGTTCAGAAGTAGCAAGTTATCCCTTTCATCTTATTCAAACATGCAAAGCAAGTCACACATGGCAAAACCGAAACTCAAAGGGTGAGAAAATATCTACTCCCTCATCCATCCACATGTGCCTCTTTAGTGAAAGAAAATGAAGTCATGTATCAGTGGCCATGTACCCAGCAGGGAGGAGCACTGAGGGCCAGTACTGTGGTCAACCTCAGGGTTAGCCTCTGGCAATCTGTGCCATAAATATTCTAAGACATTTGTGTTTTTATATAAAGAAAAATGTACTTCATATGGAATAAATGAGCTCTCTTAAAATAGAGTTGATTTACTAATCATTAACATTTTGATGAAATGAATTAAACTGTTGAATTAAATTGCTAATTTCAGGAATTTAATAAGAAGAATTTTAGTATTTGTCTTATAGTTGAACAGTTTTAACTGGGCATAATTTGCATGAATTCCAATGTTAAGCTAATATTTTATAATAATTTTCAGAGACTTATAATTTGTTTAAGCAAGTATTAAAAATTAGCAATGAAGGACTAAATTCTAAAAATAATGATTAAATACAAATTGATTAATACTGTATTTTTTCTCTGGATTAAAATATAAAACTTAAAAACAAAATGTTTTTAATCTCATTATAGGTTTTTAATAGAACTTAACATTATGTTTACATAATTTGTATAAGACTTTATTAAACCAAGTAAGTAGGTGCTATCTATACACTCTATGTCAAAACTTTTCAGGATCTTAGGAACTTAACTCATCTGAACTCTGCTTGGATATGATTTTGTGTATCAATATGATCAGGGCAACCAATAATTTTTATCCTTATTCCAAACAAAATAAAGTAAAATAAGTTAAATTGAAATTCTCCAGGTTGGATTATAGGTAAAACAATATGGCCTGAGGGAAAATGCTACCTTTACTCATTCTGCATATCATTTTCTTCTGATACTTCCCATATGTAAGCAATTTCCAATTAATCATATTGAGAAGTAGCATTGTTTTCAAAATCACAGAGTACAGTATCTTCTGGAGTTATTTTGTTACTGGTGCAAAGCTATCATTTAATACACTTGAAATAGGACATGCTATCTCAGCAAGGCCTTTGGATATTATTAAAGAATACTGCCATCCAGAGCATCTCTTTAATTTTTTTATTTGCACTTTTGAGTCAAGAGTAGAATCACTAGCTTAAGATATTCAGTGGTGAAATACTTTTACGCTGCAACTTTACTCTGAGAATGACTTAAGGCAGCACTATTCGAAATATACTTTGATTTGCTTCAGTAAATGAGAGGAAATGTCAAGGAGTTGCTCCACCGCTAGTAGGCCACCCAAAAATATGTTTAGCTTGGATTCAAGTTTTTTAGGTTGTTCAGTACTCACACAAACTCTAAATAACATACACAAAGAAAACAAAGCTCTGAGGACTAGTGCATGGTACAGAAAGGCTTAATGACCTCTCAACAGACTCTTAAAAACACAGATGCGTGAGTTGTGATTTAGACTCAAACCATATGAAGAGCAGAAAATAATATCAGAGAGAGATTTAGAACATGCATATCCCCAAGGGTTAGTGATCCAATTACTATTAGAACTATGTGGAAAGAGACTTTCACTTATCTCTAGACAGTATAATTTGAAGTGCCCATTTCAGTTCCCTGCATCACATTTATAATATTTCAGAAGCACTGCCTTGTTTACGATCTCTCATGTGATGACATGCAGGATAATATAAAAAGGTTGAAAACATAAAAATACAATGCAGTATATTCACTAAAGCTGAAAGACAAAACAAAGCAACACGAAAAAGCCTGCTTCTATTAATTTTTCTCTTCCACATATCCTTGTTTCTTGTTCATATTTATAGTAGGCAGGTTATTCTAAGTTACAGTGTGTGTGGCATGTAATATACATCACTGTCATCAGCCCCACTTTTTGGATGCTATTGCCTCTGTTAGCTGGGTGGAACTGGAAAGGACATTGGTGTGAAAGGTGACACACAATAAGAACAAACTCTCACAATATGAATGGTTATCTTCCATATCTCTTCAATTAATGTAAATGAAAATTCAATAAAACTGTAAAGAAAGGTTCAAACTGGTTCTGACATAAAACACTGATGCATATTCATAAAATTGTTTACATAAATCTTTCTTTCCTTACTTAATAATTTCTATATCACAGATTAAGTTCCTCTGCTCAAAAGTGAATTAGTCTTACTAATTCAGATCTTGTACCTAAGATCACCAAGAAGAGGATCAAGAAAGAGGAAATGCACATGGAAAGATTTAATGGGCCAGGTCTATGGCCTTACCCTTCACTTCTCTTCATAATCTCTTGGCCAAAACCCAGTGATGTGGCCATGCTTAACTGCAAAAGAGACTGAAAAATATATTCTAACTGTTAACAGGAAATGTATTGGTGCAGGATTGGTCTTAGGGGGTGGAGATTTGAAAGTAGTAAGCTCTTCTACCTTGAATTGGATGAGAAAATCCAACTCATTCAGCAAGGAGTAAGAAATTACTCTGGATTCATATGCAAATTATCAATAGTTATGACATATTAAGTGAGTTGCCATTTTCTCCTCCAGGGGATTTTTCCAACCCAGGGATCGAACCTTGGTCTTTACCCACTGAGCTACCAGGGAGGTCCTAACAATAAAGCTGATAATATTCCTCCCTGTGCTTCTGAATTATTTCAGAACTTCTCTGCCTTCAGTATGTATGTAAATGCTGTAAATGACCAATAAACTTTGTTTATTCTGCTTTATTTTTCTCCAGACTTGGGTTTGTAAACACTTCTTTTTCAACTTTACTTATACAGTGTGCTTCCTCAAAAGTCATTCCTGCCACAGCCACCAGGATGATTTTTGTCTACTTTCTCCTGCAGGATTTATTCTCCATCCCCTTTCTTCCTAACAGCTGTTCATCTTTAGGTCTCTGTTCAGACGTTTTTGCCTCAAGATTTACTTGTTCTGAAACTCTTAAGTTAGATGTACCAGGTGGTGCAGTGGTAAAGAATCTGCCTTCCAATGCAGAAGGAACAAGAGAAGTGGGTTCTCTCCCTAGGTTGGAAGATCTCCTGGAGGAGGAGATGACAACACACTCCATATTCTTGCCTGGAAAAATACCCTAGACAGTGGAACTTGGGGTTACAGTCCATGGCGTTGCAAGAGTCAGATGTGACTTAGTGACTAAACAATAACATGTTACTGAATCTGTTTGAAGCTCAATTCCCATATCCATTAAATGGAGAAAGTAGTACCTGTCTTGCAGATTTAAGGAGAATTAAAATGAATGTGTATACAATCTGGGCTTCCCAGGTGGCTCAGTGGTAAAGAATCTGCCTGACAAGCAGGAGATGTGGGTTTGCTCTCTGGGTCAAGTAGATCCCCTGGAGAAGGAAATGGCAAAGTACTCCAGTATTATTCCCTGGAGAATTCCATGGCTAGAGAAGCCTGGAAGGCTATGGTCCATGAGGTTGAAAAGACTCAGATATGATTGAGTAACTGAACATGCATACACATGTGCCATTTACTACTCCTAAACAACTCATTATAACATATATCACAATGCCTTATAATATCTAATTACTTGTCTGTCCTCAATAAAATTCAGAATTGTCTTCTATTGAAGTTCCAATGGCAACAAACATAATGCCTATGTATTAGTTTCTAAGGACAGAGGTAAAATATTAAAGATGTGTTCCCTCACAATTCTGGAGGTTAGAAGTACAGTATCAAAGTGCTGGCAAGGCTATGCTCCTGCTAAAGTCTCTATGAAGGATCAATTCTATGCTTCTCTCCTGGCTTCTAGTGGTTGCACCAATGTTGATTTCTTTGGCTTATACTAAAAAGATGCATTACTTCAATCTCTGCCTTAATATTTCCCTGGAGTTCTCTGTGTCAGTATTTTCATATGGCCTTCCAATAAGGACACTAGTCACTGGATTGATGGTCCACCCTAATTCTGTATGATCTGATTTTAATAGGAAAGTTCAAANTCAATCTCTGCCTTAATATTTGCCTGGAGTTCTCTGTGTCAGTATTTTCATATGGCCTTCCAATAAGGACACTAGTCACTGGATTGATGGTCCACCCTAATTCTGTATGATCTGATTTTAATAGGAAAGTTCAAATGAGAGAAGCCAGAAGGACAGGGAAGCCTGGCATTCTACAGGCCTTGGGGCTGTCTCTTATACACATCTGGCAGCACTATTTGAAATATATTTTGATTTGCTTCAGTAAATGAGAGGAAATGTCAAGGAGTTGCTCCACCGCTAGTAGGCCACCCAAAAATATGTTTAGCTTGGATTCAAGTTTTTTAGGTTGTTCAGTACTCACACAANCTGAGCAACTAAACAATAACAAAACAACATTTGTTAATGCTGATTGAATCCCCTCAGTCCTTCATGGTCATCATAATAATTGGATTACAAGCAAATATTTATTTTGTTTTCTATTTGATGGTTTGTATTTAACTACTTTAATATAGTTTGATAGCAAAGATGATGAAGAAATAATACTATCTATGTTTTACACAAATTATTTTCATTTCCTTTGTGAAACTGTTCATTATCTGAAAAGTAACTGAGCTGAAAACATTGTGTTAATTGTGAAATGGATGATAGGTTCTCCTATTACAAGTACTATAAAAGTACCTTAATGAAAAAAGAAAAAAACTATATGACTGCTTTTGTGAAAACAACAGGTAACAATTAAATATAAAATTATAGTTTAAGAGACCACATTGCTATATCTCACAAAATGTGAACATAGTAATAGAATCAAGTGCATATCACATTAAGGTATTTATCTTCAGTTTCAAATGTCATTAACAACTGAAATAGTACATTATTTAATGAATCATAAAACCATTGTGAAACCCCTGGAAAATGTCCCAAGCCCAGAAATTGTTTATTTATTCTCTGGAAATTACAACCTAGCTGATTTTATTCCCCAGAGACTATATCCAACTTTGATCTTATCTGTGAATTTTCCTCCTCCTTGTCTCCAGCTGAAGAGCTTATATTACACATTTAATTTTCTATTGAAGCTCTAAAGTGCTCTCTGACCTTTCATAATCCAGAGTACCCAAGAACACTACATAAGCCACTCTGCCACAGCAAGGATAAGAGTATTTCCTTTCCTGAGTTGTTTTGTGTGCTACCACAACTTGTAAGTAGACTAGTCATGTTTTAGCCTCTAAATTGAATAAAATTCAATATGACAGATAAACAATTTGATATATATATATATATTTTGCAAATTGAAAATTCTCAAATGAAATTCCAGTGACAATAGGTAGGAATGGTCAACATTTAAAAATTTAAGAGTAAGAATCCAATTTCAGAGACTCTCAGGGAAATTTAACTATAAAGATATGTTCCATGTAATACAATATTATCAGGAAATGTAGACTAGAAAAAATAAAGACTATGTTCTTCCTTACTATACAATAAACAGCTCAGTGTTTATTAAGAGCAGAAGAAAGGATTCAGAAAATGAGTAAATTTGGTTATTTGACTAGTACGATATCGGCTCCCTGGTGGAGATTGGGAGATTTTGTGACTTGGGCATAACATTTGGGGGCTCGTCAGGGATCTCCCTGGTAGCTCAAATGGTAAAGCATCTGCCGGCAATGCGGGTTTGATCCCTGGGTGGGGAAGATCCCTTGGAGAAGGAAATGGCAATCCACTCCAGTACTATTGCCTGGAAAATCCCATGGACCGAGGAGCCTAGTAGGCTACAGTCCGTGGGATCGCAAAGAGTCGGACACAACTGAGCGACTTCACATTAATCACATGAAAAGATAATCACGATGGTGTGATCACTCATCTAGAGTCAGAAATCCTGGAATGTGAAGTCAAGTGGGCCCCAGAAAGCATGACTACGAACAAAGCTAGTGGAGGTGATGGAATTCCAGTTGAGCTATTTCCAATCCTGAAAGATGATGCTGTGAAAGTGCTGCACTCAATATGCCAGCAAATTTGGAAAACTCAGCAGTGGCCACAGGACTGGTAAAGGTCAGTTTTCATTCCAATCCCAAAGAAAGGCAATGCCAAAAAAGTTCAAACTACGACACAATTGCACTCATCTCACATGCTAGTAAAGTGATGCTCAAAATTCTCCAAGTCAGGCTTCAGAAATATGTGAACCGTGAACTTCCTGATGTTCAAGCTGTTTTTAGAAAAGGCAGAGAGANAAAGTTCAAACTACGATACAATTGCACTCATCTCACACGCTAGTAAAGTGATGCTCAAAATTCTCCAAGCCAGGCTTCAGAAATATGTGAACCGTGAACTTCCTGATGTTCAAGCTGTTTTTAGAAAAGGCAGAGAGACCACAGATCAAATCGCCAACATCTCCTGGATCCTGGAAAAAGCAAGAGAGTTCCAGAAAAACATCTATTTCTGCTTTATTGACTATGCCAAAGCCTTTGACTATGTGGATCACAATGAACTGTGGAAAATTCTGAAAGAGATGGGACTACCAGGCCACTTGACCTGCCTTTTGAGAAACCTATNACTACTTGATATATCTTTTCTAATTACACTATTTTAGATTATCAATTACACATTTCTATCCTTCTTGTATTATGACCAACCTAGACAGCATATTAGAAAGCAGAGACATTACTTTGCCAACAGAGGTCCGTCTAGTCAAGGCTATAGTTTTTCCAGTAGTCATGCATGGATGTGAGAGTTGGACTATGAAGAAAGCTGAGCCCCGAAGAATTGATGCTTTTGAACTACGGCACTGGAGAAGACTCTTGAGAGTCCCTTGGACTGCAAGGAGATCCAACCAGTCCATCCTAAAGGAGATCAGTCCTGGGTGTTCATTGGAAGGACTGATGCTGAAGCTGAAAACTCCAATACTTTGGCCACCTGATNCTGGAGAAGACTCTTGAGAGTCCCTTGGACTGCAAGGAGATCCAACCAGTCCATCCTAAAGGAGATCAGTCCTGGGTGTTCATTGGAAGGACTGATGCTGAAGCTGAAAACTCCAATACTTTGGCCACCTGATGCAAAGAGCTGACTCATTTGAATAGACCCTGATGCTGAGAAAGTTTGAGGGCCGAATGAGAAGGGGACAACAGACGATGACATGGTTGGATGGCATCACTGACTCAATGGACATAGGTTTGGATAGACTCTGGCAGTTGTTGATGGACAGGGAGGCCTGGCATGCTGCAGTTTGTGGGGTTGCAAAGAGTTGTATACAACTGAATGACTGAACCGAAATGAACTGAACTGTATTATTATTACTATTCTTATTTTGTTGGGGAGGAGTTAGGTAGCTATAGAAAAATTTTGATGCAAAGAATTCATGGAACATTAATATCATATTGACTAACAAATTTTTCCTCTTGTTTATTTTACTTCATTTTTTCCACTTGACCCTTATTCACATTCCAATATTTCTGTAACTACTATTTTATGTATTTAACATATATTCTTAGTTATGTGTAATCCTAGAGAAAGCATATAAAATTATCCACATTGTTTAACAAAAATAGTGTTATGCTGTAAGTTTCATCTTCCATTTTAGTCAAGTCTGTATTTTTAAGTGTATCTTTTCTGTATATTTAAATGGAACATATTGCTTATAACTGTACCTTAGTAAACCATCTTATGTGTACATTATACTCATTCATTTTCTTGATAACTACCTAGAATGTCATAACGAATATCATATAAAGAATATACATGTGCCAGTCTCTTTGTGAGCACTTGCATAATAATTAGGACTCAAATAAGTACAAGATAAGTATTTAAATCCATTCTGCAGTCATATAATATTTGCATACTTAATTTTAATGAAAATAACCAGAATTTGTCCAGAATGGATGAAGACGTTTAGTCCAACATTAAATGCCAAAGTGTTTCTGTTTTCATTTATTCTCACAAACACTTGACTGTATTATATTTCAAAAATTTTACAACAAAATATGTGCAAATTTAAAATTCTTCTTTTTTTTTTTACTGTTTTAATATTTTGGCATCATTAAGACAGCTTCATAAATGAATGATTTAAGACTTTTTTTCTTCAAATTCCACTCTTACTCATAGACAAAACAAGCATACTGGTAACAAACTAAGAGGTTTTCACAGTGTCTAATAGTAGCAAGCCAGGCTTTAACAGTGAACCATGAACTTTCAGATGTTCAAGCTGGATTTAGAAAAGGCAGAGGAAGCAGAGATCAAATTGCCAACATCCGTTGGATCATAGAAAAAGCAAGAGAGTTCCAGAAAAACATCTACTTCTGCATTATCAACTGTGCAAAAGCCTTTGACTGTGTGGACCACAGCAAACTGGAAAATTCTTCAAGTGATGGGAACAGCAGACCACCTGACCTGCCTCCTAAGAAATCTGTATGCAGGTCAGGAAGCAACAGTTAGAACTAGACATGGAACAACAGATTGGTTCCAAATTGGGAAAGGAGTATGTCAAGGCTGTATATTTTCACCCTGATTATTTAACTTATATGCAGAGTACATCTTGAGAAATGCTAGACTGGATGAAGCACAAACTGGAATCAAGATTGCTGGGAGAAATAGCAATAGCCTCAGATATGCAGATGACACCACCCTTATGGCAGAAAGTGAAGAACTAAAGAGCCTCTTGACAAAAGTAACAGAGAAGAGTGAAAAAGTTGCCTTAAATCTCAACAATCAGAAAACTAAGATCATGGCATCTGGTCCCATCACTTCATGACAAATAGGGAAATGATGGAAACAGTGACAGCCTTTATTTTATTTATTTATTTATTTTTGGCTCCAAAGTCACTGCAGATGGTGAGTGCAGCTATGAGATTAAAAGATGTTTACTCCTTGGAAGAAAAGCTATGACCAACCTAGAAAGCATATTAAAAAACAGAGACATTACTTTGCCAACAAATGCCTATCTAGATAAAGCTATGGTTTTTCCATTAGCCATGTATGGATGTGAGAGTTGGACTATGAAGCTGAGTGACAAAAGAATTGATGCTTCTGAACTGTGGTGTTGGGGAAAACTCTTGAGAGTCCCTTGGATTGCAAGGAGATCCAACCAGTCCATTCTAAAGGAAATAAGTCCTGAATATTCATTGAGCAGACTGATGTTTAAGCTGAAGTTTCAGTATTTTGGCCACCTAATGCGAAGAGCTGACTCATTTGAAAAGACCATGATGCTGCGAAAGATTAAAAGCAGGAAGAGAAGGGGACGACAGAGGATAAGATGGCTGGATGGCATTATTGACTCGATGGACATGAGTTTGAGTAAACTCAGGGAGTTGGTGATGGACAAGGTGGCCCAGCATGCTGCAGTCCATAGGGTCACAAAGCGTCGGACACAACTGAGTGACTGAACTGAATATTGGCAAGGGATTCCTACCTAATATATACTGATACTCTAAAATTAATAAGAAATAACTGTGATTCCATTTAAAGTTGAACATAGGAATTACCTGTCAGTTCAGTGGTTAGGAATTAGGACTTAGTTATCTTAGTCAGATAACTAAGATCCCATAAACAACACAGTGAGATCAAATAAAAAAGAAGTTAAATATCAGGCAAAGAACATGTATAGGGACTTGATGGAAAGAAATCAGAATAGCTTAAAAAAAAAATACAAACAGATGTTCCATCTCACTGGTAGACAGCAATATGCAAATTAAACCAAAAAGTAAAACCCAGTTTGTTTGTAGAAAGGGTGGAGAAGCCCCTTCCCATTAAATTAAAAACAGAGTTAAAACATCAATTAATGGTTTTGCATGTTTTTAGATTTTTTGCAAAATCATTAGCTACATCTGGGAATAGTTACTCCCAAGATTTCTACTCTTGGTATAAATAATATAAAATAATGTTTAAATTTACTACTATTCAATTAAGTAATAGTGAGGTCTCTGTTTTTCTTTTTCTCTATTATATATAAACTTACCATTTGTCTACCTTCCAATAGTTTAAAGATGTTTGATAGGCTCATAGGTTCACTGATAAGTACACAGTTAATCTTCAAAGGCATTTTAATTGGAAAGTGCATATAAAACACTGATGTACATTTATTTACATTCTTCTGAGTGTATCTTTCTATTTATTGTCATAAAATTACTCTGTTAACAGTTGATTTCTGATTAAGCAGCTTTCTCAGTTATCATTATCTGTAAACTGCAACCATGATGGTAAGATTTAGAAGTTATAAAATCTGACAATAAAACAGTGTTGAAATATGCTTCCAGGAAAATATTTTGTTTCATTTAGTCTTAAATATAATTTTTTGGTTTAATTTAAAAACTAACACACTAACTATACATTTTAGGAGAGGCTAAAATACAAAATGAAAAACTGGTTTTGTATTATCCAGTTAATGTTTTGTAACATACTGAGGCAGGTACTATTATGTATTACCAAACTCTTTCTCTTTTTTTAATTAATTGATATTAATTGGAGGCTAATTACTTTACAATATTTTGGTGGGTTTTTCTTTGCCATACATTGACATGAATCAGCCTCAAGTGCACATGTGTCTCCCAGTCCTGATATCCTTTCCCACCTCCTTCCCCACCTCATCTCTCTGGGTGGTCCCAGTGCACTGGCCCTGAGTGCCCTGTTTCATGTATCAAACTTGGACTGATCATCTATTTCACATATGGTAATATACATGTTTCAAAGTTTCAGTGCTATTCTTTCAAATCATCCCACCCTCGCCTTCTCCCAAAGAATCCAAAAATCTGTTCTTTACATCTATATATCTTTGCTGTCTCACATATAAGGTCATCATTACCATCTTTCTAAATTTCATATATATATGTTAATATATATACTGTATTGGTGCTTTTTTTTCTTACTTCACTCAGTTAATAGGCTCCAGTTTCATCCACCTCATTAGAACTGACTCAAATGTATTCAAGCTGAGTAATATTCCATTGTGTATATGTACTTTACCCATTCATCTGCCAATGGACATCTAGGTTGCTTCCATGTCCTAGCCATTGTAAACAGTGCTGTGATGAAAATTGGGATACACCTGTCTCTTTCAATTCTGGTTTACTTGGTGTGTATGCCCAGCAGTGGGATTGCTCGGTCATATGGCAGTTCTATTTCCAGGTTTTTAAAGAATCTTCACACTGTTCTCCACGGTGGCTGTACTAGCTTGCGTTCCCACCAACAGTGTGAGAGGGTTCCTTTTCTCCACACCCTCTTCAGTATTATTGTTTGTAGACTTTTTGATAGCAGGCATTCTGACTGGCATGAGATGGTACCTCACTGTGGTTTTGATTTGCATTTCTCTGATAACGAATGATGTTGAGCATCTTTTCATGTGTTTCTTGGTCATTTGTATGTCTTCTTTGGAGAAATGTCTGTTTAGTTCTTTGGCCCATTTTTTTGATTGGGTCATTTATTTTTCTCGTGTTGAGCTGCATGAGCTGCTTGTATATTTTTGAGATTAATTCTTTGTCAGTTGCTTCATTTGCTATTATTTTCTCCATCCTGCTTTAATTATTGCTATATACATGGGAGACAGCATTTAACTTAATCAGAATAGACTGAGATGGTGAAGAATCCACATGCAATGCAGGAAAGAGACCTAGGTTTGATCCCTGGGTCAGGATGATACCGTGGAGAATGGAATATCTACCCACTCCAGTATTCATGCCTGGAGAATCCCATGAACAGAGGAGCCTGGTGGTTTACGGTTCATGGGGTTGCAAAGAGTCAGACATAATTGAGTGACTAATGCTTTCACTTTCACTTGAAGGACAGCATTTAACTTAATCAGGAAAGACTGGCCCTCAACTTGAAGCACCTGGGTGTTTTATCCTGATTAATATCTCTGTTCCAATTATAAAAATTCAAGCCTCTCAATCAGCCATGGTTGACTTTCACCCCTGTGCTGTTATACACATTCCCCTCATTTGAAAAGTCACCACTGCTGTTATCTCTATACACAAATTACTCTATAAATTCTTCTCTGTTATCTCAAATCTTGTCAGAAATTTTCTTTAACCTCTTTGTGTCATGAGCAAAGCCGTTTCCTGGAATCTCCAGGAAAAATAAGACAGAACTTGCATAATGTCTGCATTCTCAGTCCTGACCGACTCTCTGTGACCCCATGGACTATAGGCCTGCCAGGGTCCTCTGTCTGTGGAATTCTCCAGGCCAGAATACTGGAGTGGGTAGCCATTCTCTTCCCTAGGGGATGTTCCCAACCCAGGGATTGAACCCACATATACTGCATTTGCAGGTTCTTTACCACTGCGCCACCTGGGAAGCCCAAGACAGAACTTAGGCAGTAAAGTCTAACCTCTTCTTTTACGTTTAGTCTAGTTTCACTTGTTTGTAGGGAGCTGTGTGCAGAGGCCTTGGACTCAACACACTGGGTTAGAGTTTCCAGCACACACCCACTCTCTGTTCTGGCAGCCGCATTTAGAAATGGCTCAAGATGGCAATGGCTTGAAGTGCTTCAGCCTAAAGTGCTCTGAGCGACAAAGACTGCAAAGACCCCACATCTTACTCAGACGAGAGTATGGGTGATGAAAATCAGCAAAAATATATAAGGGGAATTGTGCAAGCAAGGGAAAATGATCAGTGGAGCCTGATGGGAACAGGGTCTCTGTGCAGTTTGTCAGATACCAGGATGAGCTTTCAGCTCTTTCTCAGACCGGGAGTAAGTTAAAATTCAGGAAACTGTAGGGAGGAAAGAAGCCTGACAAATGTCTGGTCAAGACAAAACAGAAGGTATGAATGGGCAACTAAGAGCATTCAGTCAGTGGGGATGAAAATCTTCTCTACTCCAGGAAATGTGGTTTCTCTGCTCAAACTGGACCATGGTGGGCAGGGGCTACTTGGTTTGTGGACCATGGGAAACTTTACTAACACCAAATCCTCTGCAATCCCACCTTTCCCTGTGGGGAAACATTCCGAAACATCATCCCAGCAAAAGCCCATTAACAACTCTCAGGAACTAAAAATAGAATCATCTGGATAATAGATTAAGAACTCTTTTCCTTTGTGTTTCAGTCTCACTCATGGGGTGCCGCTTGCAGAGACCTTGCTCCTGACACTTCAGGTCAGAGTTTCTAGTGCAAAAGTGCACCTGGCACTTCAGCTCTGGGACACTCAAGATGGCGGTGGTGAGCTGTGTGCCCAAGAGGTGTTGCGCCCCTCACTGGGCTGAAGCCTGAGCAGTTCAGCTGTGCGCCTGCCCTGCCGGCACCTCCTCCCAGACAAGGTCCCCATTAAGCAGCCCCGCCCACCACTTGTGGAGAAAGCATGGCCTCTACAGAGTGCAAACTCACACCTTCTCATTTTTTAATTTACAAAGCAGAAATAGAAATACAGACTAGAGAACAAAATGCATAGACACCAAGGGGTAGACGAATTAGGATTAACATATGCATAATACTGTGCATAAAATAGATAACTAATGAGAAACAAAAGAAAGAATAAAGATTTCTTTTGCTTCTGAAACAAACTAGGTCACTTCTATTGATTCAGCTACACGGGGCAGAGGGCTTCCCAGGTGGTGCTAGTGGTAAAGAATCCACCTGCCGATGCAGTAGACATAAGAGATGGGGGTTTGATTCCTGGGTGGGGAAGATCCCCTGGAGGAGGGCACGAGAACTCGCTCCAGTATTTTGCCTGGAGAACCACATGGACAGAGGAGCCAGTAGGCTACAGTCCAAAAGGTTGCAAAGAGTTAGACAAAACTGAAGCGACTTAGTATGCATGCACACTGGGTAGAAGGTTCCTTGTTGGGACCTGGCATGAAAATGCCAGTAATCCTTGTTTCGATTAAACTTGGTACTCCCCTGAGTAGTTAGTTTACTTTCTATACTGGACATCTGAGGTTTGTTTCTTTCTTTTTTTTTTTTTTTTAACCAAATATAACAAATTATCACAGAAAAACTATTATCTTTCATAAATATCTGTTATTGCAATCATTCAATCTGTGGCTCACTTTCTGATTGATTAAATTTCAGCAACTAAGCTAAAATACAAGGGTCAGTTTTTATTTTTATAANAAATATAACAAATTATCACAGAAAAACTATTACCTTTCATAAATATCTATTATTGCAATCATTCAATCTGTGGCTCACTTTCTGATTGATTAAATTTCAGCAACTAAGCTAAAATACAAGGATCAGTTTTTATTTTTATAAAGTGCAAATATGTTACTAGTCTTTATGATGATGATATATCTAACTCAAACTTAATGAGGTGCCTATTTTATAGCATGAATGCNATGATGATATATCTAACTCAAACTTAATGAGGTGCCTATTTTATAGCATGAATGCTCATTAACATATGTGTGGTTAATTTTACAGTACTACTGACATTTGCACTCTTACAACTAGTGACTATTTTTGTAATTTTTATATATGTATATGTGTGACCTTTATTGAAAAATTGCAGTTGCTGATATTATTGATTTGTATTTTAAATATCTTCAGTTTATAAGAAAAATCAAGATGAATTTTAAATACTGATAAGTCGAAATTTATTTCAAGGTTATTTAAAAGACAAAGTGAAGAAAAATGGAAGAAAGTGTGATAAAATGTGAAGGAAGCACAAGACAGGAGGCAGGATATCAGGGTTGTACTCCCACATCCAGCCACTGTGTTGGCCCAAGTCTTTCTGACATTCACTTCCTTTGAACTTATGATGGGGATTACTAATATGATTAAGCAGGAAAATGACTTCTGGTTGTGATCGCCTTCATGTAGCCCACTGAACTGTTTTCAAAAGATTCGTGAATTTCATGAGATGTTTTCTGTTCTATTTTGTGCAATTTTTGCCCTGTTTTGTTTTGCTTTAAAGAGAAATTCTATGTTGATATACTGTTGTTTTGCAATATCTGAAAAGAAATGTACAGTTCTGAGAAAAACAAATTTATAACTCTGAAAGGAATATCAAAGGTTTAAAAGGTTACAGACAATACTTGCTATCAGAGGGCAAAGGGAATGTTGGAATATACACTGTTATCTCTATTTATACAGCAGGCAGGGAATCAGCCAGGTCCTTCAGTGATGGAGGAGATGTCCTGAGCTAGGATGAGCTACAACTGGATGTTTTGTTGTGGGCAGAGCTGGCCTTACCTGATAGCAACTGTTTCCTGGATAGCACTGTTTATTCTTGATTCTTGAATTTAAAACTTGATGGGGACAGCAGAAGGGGTGACTTCAACTTTTTCCTTTTCCTTCTACTCTAGCCATCATCTCCATTCTTTACCTTTTTATTTGTTTCATAAAAATCACCTACTGGCCTCTTTGCAACACCCACAATGGCTACCTGCTTTGGTTAAGGTAGTGAAAACATTTCACTATCTTCTAAAGTCAAGAGAAGAAAATTAGAAGGAAAAATTAAAAAAGCATGTTTTCTTGTTATTCAATCTCCTTGGGGTTGGGGGTGGGGACTCATTATGTTCTTTGAGAAAGAGAAAATGCTATATTGAACAGTGCTATAAAGTTTGTTAAATTCAATACTAAATCCCACATAACCTTCACTGTCTGAAACAAATCCAAAAAGGAGAATCCAAAAGAACATCAAAAGACTTTGCTCTAAAAATAGCAACACAGGGGACCATTGAGAAGGTCAGCAGCATGTCTTCATTCAGTGATAAATATGTTGTTCTATGCTGCTTCTGCCAATAGAACAAGATGCTTCTAGATCCTCTAGATGTTTGAGATTGTTCTCTAGTTGCTCAACATTAAAGTGAGAAATTACACTCCAGTGCCTGATTCTGCAGATGGCAACTCTTCTAGTGTTAAAGTATAAGTACAGCGACTTTTTCTTTCACTCTCTTGAGGATGACCTAGCTTCCTGTATTGCAGCTATGTTGGAGTACATTGGAACGCCTAATTTTACATAAAAAGCATCTATAGCCTTCCGCTATTCTTTCAAAGTAGGTCACTATCAATCATTTTGAAGATTAAATAGCCCTGAATCATGTAGATGAGAGTGAAACAAGTTCACTTTTTTTCTTTCTTTTTGTGCTTAGAAATGAACTGAAACTGAGACCTAACTATATATGCTATGGTAAAGCAACTTTTGTGGCCTGAGATAACATTATATTTCAGGAGTTCTGACATTGCTAGTCCACAGACTGAGCTAAAACAAAAACCTATGTGTACAGATATAGTTAATATGAACAGTCCTTGTTTCTTACTTTAGCCTATATCTTTCTCTTTCTTCCACTGCCTTATTTCCCCCAAAGTAAAGAGACTCCAATCATGACTACCACACACTCTCCACATCTTCCAGTAGTCTATATTTGTCAAATGGTAATCTAACCCAAATGTAAAGCACAGTGGGTGGGCAAAAAAAAAGTCCTTAAAAGTGACTTTGAAGGAGAACCTGATAAACATGCAAAGCAGCATATACTTAGTCTCCCTGTTGGAGAGTTTATTAGAAGTAACAAAAAAGGATTGCAGAGGAAGGAACACTTCCAAACTCATTCTACGAGGCCACTATCACCCTGATACTAAAACCAGACAAAGACAACACACAAAAAAGAAAACTACATGCCAATATCACTGATGAACATAGATGTAAAAATGCTCAACAAAATTTTAGCAAACAGAATTTAGCAATACATCAAAAAATCTCATACACTATGATCAAGTTAGGTTTATTCCAGGAATGCAAGGATTCATTATATGCAAATCAATCAGTGTGATACACCATATTAACAAATTAAAAGATAAAAATCATATGGTAATCTCAATAGATGCAGAAAAATACTTGGACAAAATTCAGCACTCATTTAAGGTTAAAACTCTTCAAAAAATGGGCATAGCAGGAACCTACCTCAACATAGTAAAGGCCATATATGATAAGCCTACAACAAACATCATTCTCAGTGGTGAAAACCTGAAAGCATTATCCCTAAGATCAGGAACAAGACAAGGCTATTATTCAACATAGTTTTGGAAGTACTAGCTACAACAAACAGAGAAGAAAAAGAAATTAAAGGAATACAGATCAGAAAAGAAGTGAAGTTCTCTTTGCAGATAACATGATGCTGTACACAAAAATTTCTAAAGATAGTATCAGAATATTACTAGAGCTAATCAGTGAATTTAGAAAAGTTGCAGGATACAAAATCAATACATAGAAATCACTTGCATTTTTATATACTAACAATGAAAAATCAGAAAGAGCAATTAAGGAATCAACCCCATTCACCACTGCAACAAAAACAATTAAATATAAAGAAGCAAAAGAACTTGACACAGAAAATTATAAGAAAATAAAGAATTAAATCAAAGATGGCATAAGTATATGGAGAGATAATCCAAGTTCCTGGGTAGGAAGAATCAATATTGTGAAAATGACTAAACTATCAAACACAATATACAGATTCAATGAGATCCCTATCAAATTACCAATGGTATTTTTCACAGAAATAGAACAGAAAATTTCACAATTCATATGAAAACACAAAAGA
>SJYW01033446.1:118148-146848 GCA_006410735.1 Raphicerus campestris
AGCACTTAAGGGTTCAACTTTCATGTGCTTCACCTGGTGACTGAGTGTAATCTTATCTCAGTTCCCTTCAGATGAAACAATGTAACACCAAAATTGGCAAAAAGATAAGACTCTACACATGGACATCACCAGATGGTCAACAGCAAAATCAGATTGATTATATTCTTTGCAGCCAACGATGGAGAATCTCTATACAGTCAACAAAAACAAGATCAGGAGCTGACTGTGGCTCATCATGAACTCTTTATTACCAAATTCAGACTTGAAGAGAGTAGGGAAAACCACTAGACCATTCAGGTATGACCTAAATCAAATCCCTTATGATTATATAGTGGAAGTGAGAAATAGATTTATGGGCCTAGATCTGATAGATAGNATGAAATTAAAAGACACTTACTCCTTGGAAGAAAAGTTATGACCAACCTAGATAGTATATTCAAAAGCAGAGAAATTACTTTGCCATCTAAAGTCCATTTAGTCAAGGCTATGGTTTTTCCTGTGATCATGTATGGATGTGAGAGTTGGACTGTGAAGAAGGCTGAACAATGAAGAATTGCTGCTTTTGAAGTGTTGTGTTGGAGAAGACTCTTGAAAGTACCTTGGATTGCAAGGAGATCCAGCCAGTCCTTTCTGAAGGAGATCAGCCCTGGGATTTCTTTGGAAGGAATGATGATAAACCTGAAACTCCAGTACTTTGGACACCTCATTAGAAGAGTTGACTCATTGGAAAAGACTGATGCTGGGAAGGATTGGGGGCAGGAGCAAAAGGGGATGACAGAGGATGAGATGGCTGGATGGCATCACAGACTCGATGAACGTGAGTCTCAGTGAACTCCGGGAGTTGGTGATGGACAGGGAGGCCTGGTGTGCTGCGATTCATGGGGTCGCAAAGAATCGGACACAACTGAGCTACTGAACTGAACTGAATTGATACAATTATCCTGTATTCCAGCTGTAGATGTTAAGAGCTTGACCTAGTCCTAAATACAAAGAATAACCTGAACTTCAATGTCTCTTAAAATACACATCCAGACAGAACTTTCTCATATGAGGAGAAATTAAAGAATTAAAGAATGCAAGAAAGAAAGGTCAAAACAGAAGGAAGTGCAGAATACAAGGACAAAGTTATTGGAAGGATGTAAGGACACAGAGAGAGATAAAACAACATTATAGATAAACACAAATAAATAATAAACAATGATTCAGAAAATTCTGTTTGAACATGCGGTTTATATAAAAACACTAGGGAAATTTTTTTATAAGAAAGACTTTCAGAAAATATAGACGAGATTGAAGAAAAAAATACTACAAAAGGAGATAAAAATAAAAATGAATAGTATTGAAAAATGTTGCATAAACCAAAAACAGCAAAAGAAAAAATAATACTGTAAATAATTGAGAAGATAATTTAGTGGAAAACAATGTAGCAATGTGGAGGGAAAATCTGAGAAACAGTCCTACATTTAAGAAAATAAGGAACTAGAGATAGAGTGTGATACAGATGTTAGACTAACATATACATTAGGAAATATGAACAAGATCTATACTCAGAGAAATAATGGAGTAAATATTTTAAGCCACAAAGAATAAGAAAGTAAAGTTAAGCCTAATTAAAAAATGATAATATGTATTCTAAAGTTTTTTCAGGAAAGACCAATGAAAATAAGCCCATCTTTTTTTTTTTTTTTCTGGAATGCCAAGAAAGGAAGTACAATCTTTTCCAATATAGTCTTAAGTTCTCCAGAGTCACTTATTTTTCGTTTTCTATTTAAAAATTAGCTTTTAATTTTTTTCTTTAGTATAGTAGAAATTGTACTTCTTTATTCAGTTTGAATACAACGGAGAAGGTGTTTGAGACAGGGCATTGGGGACAATGAGGGTTGTAACTGCCATAAATAAGACTTTAATTCCACTGTTTGGTCTCATTTCTTTCCTATTGAGGATTTTAGATGGTTGTTATGCTTCCTGCTTTTTCTTCAACTATGAATCCCATATATTCTTGGTTGCTGATGACTTGTTTCAATTTGAACTGTCAACAGGGTTTCATGTAATCTTTCTCTTGAAAATAACTTTGAACCTTCTTTCAGTTCAGTTCAGTTCAGTCGCTCAGTTGTGTCCAACTCTTTGCAACACCATGAATCGCAGCACGCCAGGCCTCCCTGTCCATCATCAACTCCTGGACCTACCTCTTGAGAAACCTATATGCAGGTTAGGAAGCAACAGTTAGAACTGGACATGGAACAACAGACTGAATCTTCTTTACTGCAAGCTAAATCATTTCATAGTTTTCCAGGCAAGAATAATAGTGTGGGTTGCCCTGCTCTCATCCAGGAGGTCTTCCTGACCCAGGGATCAAACCCTTCTCTCTTACATCTCCTGTATTGGCAGGCAGGTTCTTTACCTCTAGTGTCACCTGGGAACCTTCTTTACTAAGGGATTTAGTTCTATCTTTCTAATGACGTCTTGCAAGGAAATGGAGACAGTCTAAATACTTACTCTATTATCTCAAAATTTTCTTCAGTTGGTAACTGAAACAGCATGCTCGTATAATTGAGGGACAAAGTGTAAATAACATAAATATTTATAATATGGCAGGAAAAAAAAGAGCAAGGGACATGAGAAAGAAGTGAGAAAAATTGTGATGGAGAGATGTATAAATGTGCTAGTTGCTTGATACAACAGTGCTAAGCACAAGATGTTAAAAGTCATTTGAACAAGAAATAGACTTTTAAGTATTAAATATGTGTTAGGAGAAAATTCTTAAGTGTTTTGCATATCTCCTGAAAAGGAGAATTACAGTATTTTTTGCTCTGGGTAATCTTTTCAAGGATGTTTGTACAGTAAGCAACCTTGAAAGATAGAGAATGCCTCCCTCTGAGCAGATATAACTCTCTAGGATAATAAGATAATAACTCTCAGAAGGATAAAGATTGGCAGGTTTTCCAGCAGCTCCTTACACAAGCTGGGGCTTCCGAATGTCAGGGTTCATCTCCTAAAAATCAGCTCCACTGCATGTGAAAGCATCCTCTGGCCTTCACTGTGTGGCACTGTAGGAATTGGGGCTCAGGGAATGGGCAAAAGTAGCGTGTCTGGGGCTACTGTTATTTCATTGACCAATATGTTTTCTTTTCTCTCTGGCAAAGTTATTTATAAAGTTGTTGCTAAGCGAATTTATGAATTCACAAGAAAACTAAAATCCTAGACCTTTCNGAATTGGGGCTCAGGGAACGGGCAAAAGTAGCGTGTCTGGGGCTACTGTTATTTCATTGACCAATATGCTTTCTTTTCTCTCTGGCAAAGTTATTTATAAAGTTGTTGCTAAGTGAATTTATGAATTCACAAGTAAACTAAAATCCTAGACCTTTCAAATTTCTTGACAGCATGCTATTTAAAAACACAATCATTAACAGAAATTACTCACACATTGAAAAATTTGAAGTATTGGCAGGAAGATGTATATAAAAAATCTAAATTATTGTATCCCTCAAGGGTAGTCATCAAATAATGCCTTATATCTATTGATCAACACACAGTATNTATGAATTCACAAGAAAACTAAAATCCTAGACCTTTCAAATTTCTTGACAGCATGCTATTTAAAAACACAATCATTAACAGAAATTACTCACACATTGAAAAATTTGAAGTATTGGCAGGAAGATGTATATAAAAAATCTAAATTATTGTATCCCTCAAGGGTAGTCATCAAATAATGCCTTATATCTATTGATCAACACACAGTATTATAATCATACTATGTAGAGTTAGAAACATAGGACAACAAAAAACTAAAGAATGTAATGTTCAAAAATATTTGCCTGTGACAAGTCCTAGAATAGGAAGGACAGAACATTGTAGTTTCTCATGAGATGAAATTTTTTCATTTTTTCCATGAATTATCTAATAATGAAACCTGAAAATATAATCCTTTAAGTATCTTTTTAGAATAATTTAAAACGGTTACTTTAAAAAAAGTAAACATAGTATGATGTAGGTTTTTTTCTCTACTATATTAAAAAAGTGCCAGAAGACAATTGAAGTAGTTCCAGTAGAGTTAAAGGAAATTTATGAAGTCCCAAAATACATAATTAGGACAAGTTTTTCTTTCATGAATTTAAACAACAGAAAATCGTTCTCAAATATGAAAAATTCTTTATTTATACCACCCATTTAGCATCTTTAAAAGTATTTCTTAGATACCTAGTGAAAGTTAATCAAAACAAAAAAGTTCAAGGGGAGGGGGGTCAGAGTATAAAATATTTGGAAGGTCATCATAAGAGATGATCAACACACATAATTTGTAACATGTTTCAAGATTCCTTTGGACAGTTTGCTCATAAAACCATTACTAGTCTGCATACATAGATGATCAGGTAAATAAAGGGACATGGGGATAGTGTCATTTCACTAAGGCAAATGAAGTAAATCTTCATAAGAACAGGTTCTTTACAATTTGATATTCTTTAGTAAATAAATACAGGAGAATGGGGAATCTCTCCTCAAAGAGTTTGAGAACACATGGAGAGCTCTAAATAAGATTGTACTATTTAAAAACAAAACTACACTTCATGAAATACTAGAGCTCAAAATCTCAGTGTGTTAGGGTAATTAACATTTTAGAATGTGTGAGTGATACAGGCTTGAAAATTAAATGTCATAAATGCCTTCTTTCAAAATCTCTGCATTTTCAATGCTTAAAGCATTAAACATGCATCAGTTTAATAAAATATATGCAGGTAAGGAAGCAACAGTTAAATTGGACATAGAACAACAGACTGGTTCCAAATAGGAAAAGGAGTATGTCAAGGCTGTATATTGTCACCCTGCTTATTTAACGTATATGCAGAGGACATCATAAGAAACACTGGGCTGGAAGAAGCACAAGCTAGAAGCAAGATTGCTGGGAGAAATATCGATAACCTCAGAAATGCAGATGACACCACCCTTATGGCAGAAAATGAAGAGGAACTAAAAGCCTCTTGATGAAAGTGAAAGTGGAGAGTGAAAAAGTTGGCGTAGAGCTCAACATTCAGAAAATGAAGATCATGGCATCCGGTCCCATCACTTCATGGAAAATAGATGCGGAAACAGTGGAAATAGTGTCAAACTTTATTTCTGGGAACTCCAAAATCACTGCAGATGGTGACTGCAGCCATAAAATTAAAAGATGCTTACTCCTGGAAGAAAAGTTATGACCAACCTAGATAGCATATTCAAAAGCAAAGACATTATTACTTTGCCAACAAAGGTCCATCTAGTCAAGGCTATGGTTTTTCCTGTGGTCATGTATGGATGTGAGAGTTGGACTGTGAAGAAGGCTGAGTGCCAAAGAATTGCTGCTTTTGAACTGTGGTGTTGGAGAAGACTCTTGAGAGTCCCTTGGACTGCAAGAAGATCCAATCAGTCCATTCTGAAGGAGATCAACCCTGGTACTTTTTTGGAAGTAATAATGCTAAAGCTGAAACTCCTCTACTTTGGCCACCTCATGCGAAGCGTTGACTCATTGGAAAAGATTCTGATGCTCGGAGGGATTGTGGGAAGGAGTAGAAGGGGATGACAGAGGATGAGATGGCTGGATGGCATCACTGACTCGATGGACTTGAGTCTGAGTGAACTCCGGGAGTTGGTGATGGACACGGAGGCCTGGCGTGCTGCGATTCATGGGGTTGCAAAGAGTCGGACATGACTGCACGACTGAACTGAACTGAACTGAACTGATGATACAACAAATAAATAGATTTTTCTGGTTTATAAATTCCATTTTCTTACTGATCACCTTTAGGTTAAGCCAGATACTTAGATCTTGAACATTCTTCATACCTGGCAGCACAAATTTTCTGGATGTGCAATGTGGAAGTTCTAAACATAACCACTATGAGTCTTGAAGTACTTGATAAGAATTATAGTATTTTTGGATATAAAAAAATATAGTTTTTTAAAGTACTCTTCAAATAAGAGTTTAGATAGTAAATAAATTCATGTTGAAATGTAGTATAAGTTTCACATAGAAGATATTTCAATTCCAGAATATTTCTTTACCTCATCTTAATTTCAAAGATCACCAGAGAGAAAATCAAGCAATTTATGTCTCCAATTTCTTTCAATTGGATGGGAAAATAAAATATGATTTTTTAAATTTGATTTGTGGAAATGTTTAGTATGATGATTGTGCTCTAGGACTTGGGCTTGTACTTGTGGAAATTTAAAATTTATATTTTTAAGGGACATTTTGCTTTTGGGGAAAAATAAATCATATACTGTCTTTTACTGAACAGTTCATACTTATAAATTAGGTCACACACTGGGGATATATTTTCCAAAAATATTTTCATACTTGGGTTCAGTGATTACTGCCATGGCAGGAAGGACAAGTGAGAGAGTAAACGAGGGGTCTGTATGCCCTAGTAATTCCCTCAGGTTACTGTTCTCCATATCAAAGTACTATGCTAACACATACTATGCTAGCAGATTTTCTAATTTCTGATGTATACTTCTAAATTAAACATTGATTAACTTAGTTTTTAAGGTGCAATAATAAAACACTAAGGTCATATATACATATATGATTTCAGATTATTGAGGTGAAATTTTTGTGTTACAAATGATTATACTCATACAGAATTAACTCTTCCACATTTTATATTGCAATGGCTTATAAACACTTTTAAAGTTAGCATACTACATAAAGCAAAATATTACTCTTTGTATAGTGAGTTTTAAGACAAAATATTACTCAATAATTTTCTTCGAAAATCAGTAATTGTAAGATTGGAGTTTGAAAGACTGGTGCTCATTACAAAATTTTTATTATTTCACTGTCTATAGATACTAATAACACCATATGGTCTAGTGATGGAAATACCTGTTGCCCTGACAAATATTGATTAAATCACTTGGAATTACCTGAGGCACATGGGAGTTAAAGGAGACTTGATTACTCATATATATATGTTTGATTAAAAACTGTCCTTTCAGTTCAGTTCAGTTGCTCAGCTGTGTCCAACTCTTTGCCACCTCATGAATCGCAGCACGCCAGGCCTCCCTGTCCATCACCATCTCCTGGAGTTCACTCAGACTCACGTTCATCAAGTCAATGATGCCATCCAGCCATCTCATCCTCTGTCATCCCCTTCTACTCCTTCCTCCAATCCCTCCCAGCATCAGAGTCTTTTCCAATGAGTCACCTCCTCACATGAGGTGGCCAAAGTACTGGAGTTTCATCTTCAGCATCATTTCCTTCAAAGAAATCCCAGGGCTGATCCCCTTCAGAATGGACTGGTTGGATCTCCTTGCAGTAGAACATAAATGAAGCAAATATTGAAACACGGAGTTTCTTCTTACAGAAAAAAAAGTGTTTCTCACTCATCTGCATTTAATACTGAATTCTTAATTATTTAGACATATATGCAAGACATACTATTTAATTTTAAATATTTAAATACTTTTATATATTCAAATATTATCCTGCTACTCTTCACATGGTAATTTTAATTGTCAGCAGGGAGACACCTTTCCACAAAAGTAAAGAATTCTTTCCTTGTATGCAGCCTTGGAAAAATGCCAGGATTTATTTAAATAGTCCCCATTTCCAACAACTTTCAATTAAATATCATTGGTTTATAGATGCCTGCAGGTTCAATTCAGTTCAGTTGTCGCTCAGTCGTGTCCGACTCTTTGCGACCCCATGAATCACAGCATGCCAGGCTTCCCTGTCCGTCACCAACTCCCGGAGTTCACTCAGACTCATGACCATCCAGTCAGTGATGCCATTCAGCCATCTCATCCTCTGTCATCTCCTTCTCCTCTTGCCCCCAATCCCTCCCAGCATCAGAGGCTTTCCAATGAGTCAACACTTCATATGAGGTGGCCAAAGTACTGGGGTTTCAGCTTCAGCATCATTCCTTCCAAAGAAATCCCAGGGCTGATCTCCTTCAGAATGGACTGGCTGGATCTCCTTGCAGTCCAAGGGACTCTCAAGAGTCTTCTCCAACACCACAGTTCAAAAGCATCAATACTTTGGCGCTCAGCCTTCTTCACAGTCCAACTCTCACATCCATACATGGCCACAGGAAAAACCATAGCCTTGACTAGACGGACCTTAGTTGGCAAAGTAACGTCTTTGCTTCTGAATATGCTGTCTAGGTTGGTCATAACTTTTCTTCCAAGAAGTAAGCGTCTTTTAATTTTGTGGCTGCAGTCACCATCTGCGGTGATTTTGGAGCCTAAAAAAATAAACTCTGACATGGTTTCCACTGTTTCTCCATCTATTTCCCATGAAGTGATGGGACCGGATGCCATGATCTTTGTTTTCTGATTGTTGACCTTTAAGCCAACTTTCTCACTCACCTCTTTCAGTTTCATCAAGAGGCTTTTGAGTTCCTCTTCACTTTCTGTCATAAAGGTGGTGTCATCTGCATATCTGAGGTTATTGATATTTCTCCCGGCAATCTTGATTCCAGCTTGTGTTTCTTCCAGCCCAGCGTTTCTCATGATGTCCTCTACATATAAGTTAAATAAGCAGGGTGACAATATACAGCCTTGATGGACTCCTTTTCCTATTTGGAACCAGTCTGTTGTTCCATGTCCAGTTCTAACTGTTGCTTCCTGACCTGCATGCAGATTTCTCAAGAGACAGGTTAGGTGATCTGGTATTCCCATCTCTCTCAGAATTTTCCACAGTTTCTTGTGATCCATAGTCAAAGGCTTTGGCATAGTCAATAAAGCAGAAATAGATGTTTTTCTGGAACTCTCTTGCTTTTTCCATGATCCAGCAGATGTTGGCAATTTGATCTCTGGTTCCTCTGCCTTTTCTAAAACCAGCTTGAACATCAGGGAGTTCATGGTTCACGTATTGCTGAAGCCTGGCTTGGATAATTTTGAGCATTACTTTACTAGCATGTGAGATGAGTGCAACTGTGTGGTAGTTTGTGCATTCTTTGACATTGCCTTTCTTTGGAATGAAAACTGAACTTTTCCAGTCCTGTGGCCACTATTGAGTTTTCCAAATTTGCTGGTATATTGAGTGCAGCATTTTCACAGCATTATCTTTCAGGATTTGAAACAGCTCACCTGGAATTCCATCACTTCCATTAGCTTCATTCATTGATGCTTTCTAAGGCCCACTTGACTTCACATTCCAAGATGTCTGGCTCTAGATTAGTGATCACATCATCATGATTATCTACATACTTAGTAGTAGGAAAAAAACATCTTTGCATTAATATATTTTAAAATGGAATATAAAAGCAGTTGTAATTTTCAAGTGGTTTTTAAACATTTAACAGTGATACTCTAAAAGACAATTTATTACAATCATAGATATTATCAGGAAGATAATGCCAAAGATAAGTTTATTAGGAAAAAATAATATGGCAATGTTTTCTGACAGCTCACCACTGTCAAATAGTCATAAGTTTAGAAATAGAGGAAGAATGTGGTAAAATGTGATTCTAAGAATAGGAATATCTATTGATAGTGTTATTTTTAATAAATATTAATAAAGTCTTTTTGTGCTTACCTTTGCCCCCAAATATCTTACCTCTCATAAGCTTCTAAGTATTTTCTGAATAATACTTTAAAAGAAAATAATTTCAGTAGCCAGTAGTTTTAGAAGACAGCTGTTAAATACTTGAGTATAAAACAGTAGTCTCTGGGGGAAAAAAAAAATCATGTTCCTTACTGCTTCAAATTCTAATCTCTTTATGTTTCTTTAAACTTAAATATTATATTACTTAAAAATAGCTTTGTCAGTAAAGCATGTCTGCTTAGGGACCTACCTTACTCTTCCTCAAAGTTCCATTGTGTAATAAAATATCTCAATACACTCTAGGTAAATATGTGCATCAGTAGTCTTAACATCTGAACCAAACTTTGCTTCAAAGTTTTCAGAACATATGTGAGGAAGTTTTAAAATAAAAGAAATATTAAAATTAAAATCATGTAAGCTTAAATATTGTTCTCAGTTAAAATAACAAAGACTCATATTCATCATTTTCTAATATGTATGACATTTGTACTTCAGTTTTAATTTTTTTCCATTTTATTTATTTTTAATATAAATTTATTTAATTGGAGGTTAATTACTTTACAATGTTGTATTGGTTTTGCCATACATCAACATGAATCCACACAGGTATACACATTTTTATATCACCTAAGTGATTGAGACAGGGCTGTTGTCCATGTGGAAAATTATTAAAGAGATGAGAATACCAGACCACCTGACTGGTATCCTGAACAATCTCTATGCAAGTCAAGAGGCAAGAGTTAGAAATGGACATGAAATAACATACTGGTTCCACATCAGGAAAGAAGTATGTCAAGGTTGCATACTGTCACCCTGCTTATTTAACCTATATGCAGAGTACATCATGAAAAGTGTTGGGCTATATGAAGCACAAGCTGGAATAAAAATTGCCAGGATAAATATCAATGACCTCAGATATGCAGATGACACCACCCTTACGGCAGAAAGCAAAGAAGAACTCATGAAAGAAGAAAGTGAAAAAGTTGGCTTAAAGCTCAACATTCAGAAAACTAAGATCATGGCATCCAGTCCCATCAATTCATTGCAAATAGATGGGAAAACAAAGGAAACAGTGAGAGACTACATTTTCTTCGGCTCCAAAATCACTGCAGATGGTGACTGCAGCCATGAAATTAAAAGATGCTTGCTCCTTAGAAGAAAAGCTACGACCAATCTAAACAGCATTATTAAAAAGGAGAGACATTACTTTGCCAACAAAGTTCCATCTAGTCAAAGCTGTGGTTTTTCCAGTAGTCAGGTATGCATGAGAGTTGGGTTATAAAGAAAGCTTAGTGCCAAATAATTGATGCTATCGGACTGTGGTGTAGGAGAAGACTCTTGGGCATTCCTTGGACTGCAAGGAGATCTAACCAATCCATCCTAAAGGAAATCAGTCCTGAATATTTAGTGGAAGGACTGATACTAAAGCTGAAACTCCAATACTTTGGCCACCTAATGTGAAGAACTGACTCATTTGAAAAGACCCTGATGCTGGGAAAGATGGAGGGCAGGAGGAAAAGGGGACAACAGAGGATGAGATGGTTGGATGGCATCACTGACTCAGTGGTCATGAGTTTGAGTATACTCTGGGAGTTGGTGATGGACAGGGAGGCCTGGTGTGCTGCAGTCCATGGGGTCACAAAGAGTTAGACCAACTGAGCGACTGAACTAAACTGAAGAGGGTACAAAACTTATGAATGACTTTATTAGTCAAAATCTCAACTTTGACACAGTCAGATGACTTTAAGCAAAGAAGTAATATGATCTAAGTTAAGTTTTGACATTATGTTTGACATTATCTTAGTGACATTATCTGTGCTGAAGTGATCAAAAGTTGAATATTGAAGACTTAACAGACTGAATTTGTTTATAGTGTGAATAAGGAAATGGACAGAAAGAGAGGAGACAAGCATAAACTTAGGTCACCACCCAGACCCAAGAATTGTGGTAAACAAGACCAGCTTCCTGTGTGAGATAACTGTGCAGTAGGTCCCTGTGGATAAAAGGACTCTGCTCTTGAAAATTTTTAAAAATGAGAATCCAACATTTTCATTTTGCACTGAAGTAGGAAATGATAACCAACTCCAGTATTGTTGCCTGAGAAATATCATAGACAGAGGAGCCTGAAGGGCTACAGTCCATGGAGTCATAAAGAGTCAGACGAGACTGAATGACTAAACACATATACAGTAGTAATTCAAAAAAATATATTTGTAATTGTTATCTAAATATGTACATGAGATTTCACATGCATGTTTGTACTTGACTCCAGAGTGTCTTTAAGATACCTATTTACCTTATTCACATGAAAGAACTTGTTGATAACTCAAACTAAATACTGATGTTCAAGGAAAATAATTTGTATCTAAATATTTAAATCCTAGAATTATGATTAAATGACAGGGCATCTTTTTTACCTTCATTCTTAATTCTTAAATGATTACAAAGTGAGTAATTTCTGGATTATAAAAATAATGCATAAATAGAATAACATATTTTGTGCTAAAAATTGATAGGACCACCCTCATAGTAGGCTCGTTATTTTTTAAAGCCCATGTCTGTTAGTGTCTGTTGAGAATTAAAATGTACACATTCTTGAGCCAGCAAGTGAATCTCTTCATAGCTTCCCCTATTTCCAATAGCATTCCTTCCTTGTGTTGACTTTTTGTTCTGTAATTTAAAATGCTCTGAGGACACAAATATCAAGTAAATTGCTTATAATTGCATTCCTACTTGTTATTAAATTCAATTAATAAGTATACTCTAAATATATATGAGAATGAAAGTATGCATTCAGGGTTTAATTTTCATGCTAATCTTTTGCTTATTTTCTAATCAATGCTGAAAAAACNATTAAAAGATGCTTGCTCCTTAGAAGAAAAGCTACGACCAATCTAAACAGCATTATTAAAAAGGAGAGACATTACTTTGCCAACAAAGTTCCATCTAGTCAAAGCTGTGGTTTTTCCAGTAGTCAGGTATGCATGAGAGTTGGGTTATAAAGAAAGCTTAGTGCCAAATAATTGATGCTATCGGACTGTGGTGTAGGAGAAGACTCTTGGGCATTCCTTGGACTGCAAGGAGATCTAACCAATCCATCCTAAAGGAAATCAGTCCTGAATATTTAGTGGAAGGACTGATACTAAAGCTGAAACTCCAATACTTTGGCCACCTAATGTGAAGAACTGACTCATTTGAAAAGACCCTGATGCTGGGAAAGATGGAGGGCAGGAGGAAAAGGGGACAACAGAGGATGAGATGGTTGGATGGCATCACTGACTCGGTGGTCATGAGTTTGAGTATACTCTGGGAGTTGGTGATGGACAGGGAGGCCTGGTGTGCTGCAGTCCATGGGGTCACAAAGAGTTAGACCAACTGAGCGACTGAACTAAACTGAAGAGGGTACAAAACTTATGAATGACTTTATTAGTCAAAATCTCAACTTTGACACAGTCAGATGACTTTAAGCAAAGAAGTAATATGATCTAAGTTAAGTTTTGACATTATGTTTGACATTATCTTAGTGACATTATCTGTGCTGAAGTGATCAAAAGTTGAATATTGAAGACTTAACAGACTGAATTTGTTTATAGTGTGAATAAGGAAATGGACAGAAAGAGAGGAGACAAGCATAAACTTAGGTCACCACCCAGACCCAAGAATTGTGGTAAACAAGACCAGCTTCCTGTGTGAGATAACTGTGCAGTAGGTCCCTGTGGATAAAAGGACTCTGCTCTTGAAAATTTTTAAAAATGAGAATCCAACATTTTCATTTTGCACTGAAGTAGGAAATGACAACCAACTCCAGTATTGTTGCCTGAGAAATATCATAGACAGAGGAGCCTGAAGGGCTACAGTCCATGGAGTCATAAAGAGTCAGACGAGACTGAATGACTAAACACATATACAGTAGTAATTCAAAAAAATATATTTGTAATTGTTATCTAAATATGTACATGAGATTTCACATGCATGTTTGTACTTGACTCCAGAGTGTCTTTAAGATACCTATTTACCTTATTCACATGAAAGAACTTGTTGATAACTCAAACTAAATACTGATGTTCAAGGAAAATAATTTGTATCTAAATATTTAAATCCTAGAATTATGATTAAATGACAGGGCATCTTTTTTACCTTCATTCTTAATTCTTAAATGATTACAAAGTGAGTAATTTCTGGATTATAAAAATAATGCATAAATAGAATAACATATTTTGTGCTAAAAATTGATAGGACCACCCTCATAGTAGGCTCGTTATTTTTTAAAGCCCATGTCTGTTAGTGTCTGTTGAGAATTAAAATGTACACATTCTTGAGCCAGCAAGTGAATCTCTTCATAGCTTCCCCTATTTCCAATAGCATTCCTTCCTTGTGTTGACTTTTTGTTCTGTAATTTAAAATGCTCTGAGGACACAAATATCAAGTAAATTGCTTATAATTGCATTCCTACTTGTTATTAAATTCAATTAATAAGTATACTCTAAATATATATGAGAATGAAAGTATGCATTCAGGGTTTAATTTTCATGCTAATCTTTTGCTTATTTTCTAATCAATGCTGAAAAAACCTTAAGATGCTCTTCAGCTTCGACTCTGGAGGTCAACAAGGACATTGAAGAGCAGAGAGCTGATAAAATGGGGGCTACAAGGCAGAGCAAGTCACTGTGATTATTTCCTTGGTGTCTGTTTTGCAGAAAGATCTTGTTATCTGAAAAACTCAAGAAGATTATAAAGGTTATTTTTCAAGGTAAAAGATGTTTCAAAAAAATAAAAAAACTACTCAATCATGCTGTCAAAGATTTGTGTAGCTGAAATTAGAATGAGAAAATGTATTTCTCTTCTATATTGAATAAAGTAGAGAATTCAAATTTATAATTAAATCTGTGTTTCATGAATTTGATGATGTCCAATTGAGGAAACAAAAACAGTGTTTTAACCAAGATGTGTAATTATTTTCTGAGGTAATGAAATAAAGAATGAACATATCACAGAAACTATGCTAGAATGGAGAGTTAATTTCATATTTTATATTCATTTCAAATTAACTATAATGTTATGACTCTATCACAGATATTTATTTCTAGAAATGTATATTTTATACAAAATCAATATATAATTAAACATAAATTTAATATATAATTAATATATATGAAATTTATATTAATACCACTGTATAGTACTTCTCTGAACTTCTCCATGTAATAAAATATATTAAAAGTATTTAGGGATTTTTACAATGTAATAATGTGTATGCATGTGTGTGAGGGTGTATTTTAAATGAGAAGGACATAAAAAATGTTGACATATTGGTAGCTTCATAAGCAAGTCTTTGAATTTCAAATAAGGGCTTCTCGTATTGCATTTTCAAGTAATAATTCAAAATTTATTTGCAGTTTTATAAGATTATACTTCATGATTCCCAACTGTTGAGATAAAAGACTCTAAGGAGCAATTTCTTGATGGATTTTAGTAGTGAAAAATATGAAAATAAAAAGCGAGGAAGCACAGTTAACATTTATCATACATT
This sequence comes from Raphicerus campestris, assembly GCA_006410735.1. Classification (NCBI taxonomy): domain Eukaryota; kingdom Metazoa; phylum Chordata; class Mammalia; order Artiodactyla; family Bovidae; genus Raphicerus; species Raphicerus campestris. The sequence goes on from SJYW01033446.1 coordinate 133,205, forward strand.
ATTTCTGTGATAAAAAAAAATTACTGATTGAGTCATATAGGAACAATTTTTCTTTGAAAGAATAACTGTATCACATGCAATACTAGAGATGCTGATTGTATGTATGTATTAAAATATCAATAATCTCAGATATGCAGATGACACCACCCTTATGGCAGAAAGTGAAGAGGAACTCAAAAGACTCTTGATGAAAGTAAAAGAGAAGAGTGAAAAAGTTAGCTTAAAGCTCAACATAAAGAAAAAAAAGATCATGGCATCCAGTCCCATCACTTCATGGGAAATAGACAAGGAAACAGTGAAAACAGTGGCAGATTTTATTTTCTTGGGCTCCAGAATCACTGCAGATGGTGACTACAGCCATGAAATTAAAAGACGCTTACTCCTTGGAAGAAAAGTTATGACCAACATAGATAGCATATTCAAAAGCAGAGACATTACTTTGCCAACTAAGGACCGTCTAGTCAAGGCTATGGTTTTTCCTGTGGTCATGTATGGATGTGAGAGTTGGACTGTGAAGAAGACTGAGCACCGAAGAATTGCTGCTTTTGAACTGTGGTGTTGGAGAAGACTCTTGAGAGTCCCTTGGACTGCAAGGAGAGCCAACCAGTCCATTCTGAAGGAGATCAGCCTTGGGGTTTCTTTGGAAGAAATGATGCTAAAGCTGAAACTCCAGTATTTTGGCCACCTCATGGGAAGTGTTGACTCACTGGAAAAGACTCTGATGCTGGGGGAGGAGGAGAATGTGATGACAGAGGATGAGATGGCTGAATGGCATCACTGACTGTATGGTCGTGAGTCTGAGTGAACTCCGGGAGTTCGTGATGGACAGGGAGGCCTGGTGTGCTGCGATTCATGGGGTCTCAAAGAGTCGGACATGACTGAGCGACTGAACTGAACTGATTAAAATATTTTAAAGGCAAACAATACCATTTGAAAATATTTATAATTCATTTTGGATTAAAATATATTAAAAGAGTACAGTAATTGACAAACTAACACTTGACAGTATTTGTAATTCTTATATATTCAGTTTTAACCAAAATTTCAAGCAATTTAAAGTTTTAAAGTTTGCATAATTATGTGCAAACACAAAGTCCATCAACTCAATAAAGAGCTCTAAAATGGTAATTTGAAGGTAGAAAAACTGTCCCAAGATTATTTGATAAAATAAATACTGATATTAATGTTTCCATTCATCTCTGGTATTTCTGTCTGTTTATATCCATACTCAGATTTGTGAGCATTAAATCACATTTATGGATAGATAGAATTATTTCAGTTCTTCAGTTTATATAATTTTCTATTATCTTCCAGAAGTTCAAATCAGTTTCACTAATGTAAAGATCCAAAAATAGTATATTGGACAATGTCTTCAGTCATATGGATAACCAAGAAAATAAACTTCTTCTCTGTAACAATTTTATCTGGATTTTTTTCTTGTGTCTACACCAAACACTAGCTGGATAGTTAGCATTGAATACTTCATCAAATATTTAGCAAAATTACATATCATACACCATGCTAGATGCTGAATAAGACACATTAGGTTGTTTGTCTCTTGAAGTTTGCATTCTAGTGGGAAATTCAAACTCTGAAAAAATGTTTCCAAGTGTGCTGATTATAACCTAAGGGAAGAATACTGAAAGTGGAATTAAGAAAATCCAGAGGAATGGATCCTCAATATGGTTTAAGAGAAAGAGATTGTACCTCCCAGTTTGCCTGGAACAAATCAACTCATGCCCATTATATATGCATGTGTGTGTTCAGTAGTATCCAACTCTTTGTACCCCACAGACTGCAGACCTCCAGATTCCTCTGTCCATGGAATTTCCCAGGCAAGAATATTGGAATGGGTTGCCCATTTCCTTCTCTGGAAGATCTTCCTGACTCAGGGATCAACCCTGTATCTCCTGCATTGGCAGGTGGATTCTTTACCTCTGAACCACCTGCAAAGCCCATTATATAGCCACAGGTTATTGTCAATAATACCCCATTTCACTCGCAAAATTGTCACTGTGTGAACAATAAATTGTATGGTTTCTCTACTTAATTATATGTTAATTTTCATTTCTCTCAATTGTGTTTTGGTTTCTGTTAAATAATAAATATTCAAAAACCGGGCTCCTCAGGAACTCATAAAAATGTACATTGTTGATTGAAAAGAGTAGCAGTTTTTTTTTGTTGTTGTTGTTCTTATCAAATAGTATACTTAGGAGGCAAAGCTATGATGATCTTACAGAACTCACCATAAACTTACCTGGATGGTTGGTCAACTTCTGTTTACATGGAATGTCCTTAGGGAATATGCAGAAAAAAAATATAAATCATCCTCTAAGCTAAATTGTGGACCTTTTTTAATAAAATGTTTTAGATACTTTGTTGTGATTTACAAGTGCCATAGCAGGATGAAAGGAAATAATACCAATCAGGTAAGTTATTTAGCAGCAAGTTATAGTTAAATTTGACTAAGATATAGAATACTTCTAAATTTATTTGAGCTTCTGTTTCTATTCTATTGAAATTTTCCAATGTCATTAAAAGAAATCAACATCTTAAACTTCTCATTTCCTCCACAGAAGTGGCTTCTTATTCAACCAAATACTAGTTCTCCATGAGAACTACTTTCCAGACTAGAATTTGCTGAGATGTTTCTCTATTGTATGCCATGTGCAACCAGGTACTCAGCTTCTGATTTTCACTTTTAATGCTACAAACTCAGGTGTGTCCAGTCCCAGGTTTTCCTCATATTCCTGGGGTTCTATTGCTTCCACTCAGTTCAGATAATGCTACACTTACTTATTGATTGCAGGCAATAGAAACCACTTTTGGTTGGGCAAGATATATCAGAGCATTTGTAGAATCAATGTGATAGTAGAACCTGGACAATAACTAAGAAAGACAGTAAAAAATCTTTCCACAGGAGTAATCAGCTAAAGTTAGCATCACTGCCACCATTGACACGATGATCCCCATGCTCTCTGCTTCAGGACTCTGGCTGGCAGGCAGCTGCACTATGTCACTTGGTTTTATTTGCTTTCCTGACTCCCTTGTATCCCACTGAATGTTATCTACTTATTCTTTTGAAAGTCTTGGCAAACGCGAACCAAAGAAAAGGTTAATAAAGGACAATTAAATAGTACAATGAATATACGGGTGAAGCATCACATTGGAAAACTGAAGACATTGAGATAGTGCTTTTGTCAATAGTAGCTGAAGAGTATTTTTTAAAAACTCATCTATCTAAGGTGCTACATAGTAAACAGTCCATGACCCTTGGAAATCTTTATTGAATTGGTTGTATAGGTCTATGTTTTTCCATCTCTACTTTTTTCCCTTTAAATGTGCCTTCTGCTTTAATTATCTTATATTATACTTTTCACTCACATAATTATTTTATTAAGGTACATCATAAACTATTGTAATGCAGTATAGACTATCATTTTACATGAGTAAAATATGTTTCACGTTATAATTCATTTTGTTTGTATATTATAAATTGATGATGTAATATGTCCATTATGCCATTGTGGGTTATTTACTGCTCCTTAGGTACCATACCAAAACATAGTGTCTTTAAACAGTGCCATCTTAATTGTTCATGATGCTCTGAGTAGGAAACATGAGCTTGGCTCAGATGAGGGGTTTCTCCTGCAGCTTTCATAGGGCTGCAGTCGTAATATGACTTGATTGAGGTTGAATGGTCCCATAAGCCTTTACTCACATGTGTAGCTGTGGTTCCTCAATTCTCATTCATGTGGTTTCCCATGTTCCAGTGGCATATAATGTCCTTATGGCTAGAAGAGGAAAGGAAAGGATATTAAACACTTCTTGAGAAGTTATCTCTTGAACTCTAAAATCATCTGCACATCATCCTGTACAGGATGATGGGTTAAGGAAGTCACATTTCCAATTCAGATTCAGTAGATTTGGAAATAAACTACTTCTTAATAGGAAAATGGCAAAGATACTGCCAAAGAGAACACACATGGTGTAGGAGGAATCATTGACACATTGAAATAAATCAACTCCATTACTTAGCATAAGAATATAGATAGCTACTTTAGTTACAGAAATAACATTTTAATTTACTCTATTAAGGATACTACATTAAGTGGGAAAGCATAACCTAGAAGAATATAGTAGTAAAGGAAAATTATCCTTTCAACAGTTTTACACTTTCATACTAGTATGTTATTTCTATCTCATTCAAATACGTTTTCAAAAACAGGGTAGAATACTATCTGAAAGCAAAGGATTTTTTTATTCATATTATGGAAAACAGCACATGAAAAATAGCAAGATAAAGGAAATATTAAAGCAGCAATAAATAATTTTGGTAAACTATAACATTCAATATAGAAAATGGATGGCATCTTTTAATATTGAGTAAAGTATGAGATAATTCAATTAAAGACAGCATAATTTTAGTTCTCTTTACATCTGCTATCCTGGTGTATGCTTGTATTGCTCATAACAAAGCACTACAGTGGGAACAGAGAAATGACCAATTTACACTGACATTAGGATTCATATTAGGTAAGGGGGAAAAAGGAAGTCATGTATATGAGAAAGCAAATGAGTACAACGTGATAATTTCTACCATCCTGGAACAGAAACTCACTCCAGTACTCTTGCCTGGAAAATTCCATGGATGGAGGATCCTGGTAGGCTGCAGTCCATGGGGTCGCTAAGAGTTGGACACAACTGAACGACTTCACTTTCACTTCATTTTCATGCATTGGAGAAGGAAATGGAAACCCACTCCAGTGTCCTTTCCTGGAGAATCCCAGGGATGGGAAAGCCTGGTGCGCTGCTGTCTGTGGGGATGCGCAGAGTTGGACACGACTGAAGTGACTTAGCAGCAGCAGCAGCCAAACAGAACAATAAGACTTCTGATCACCTTAGCATTTCATCCCCTTGACCTACTTACAAGAACTCGCTGTTGTCACAGTAGTTGTAAAATCTAATTTATTTGCAAAGACCTGCGTGGAAAAGGAGTTTACAAATCTCCCTTGGTAATCTTTTTATGGTCCAGTATGAATTTCTGTCAAGTGTATCTTCCTGTTGTCCAATCTAAATCACTCCTGCTGTGTTTTAAACATATCTCCATGTCGTCTCTTCTCAGTGGAAATGAACAGCAGCTGGTTATAATACTCCAGGTACTTGAAGGTTACAGTTTTTAAAGGCACTCATTTAATCTGCTCTTAAAAAAAAAAAAAAACTCATGAATTTCTGCATATATTCTTTACAAGATCCTTGAATGTTTTTAAATGATCACAAGCCATAAAATCCATTAGCATGCTAACACAACAATAAGCAAAGTAGTTCCTATATGTGCCTCTCTCCTTGTTTACAATGCATTATATGTGTTGATAGATTTGGCATAGTTTTTTTTTTTTTTTTTCCCATTCTATGAGGGATCACAGTCAGAATTTTAAGTATTTCAATTTGTGTGAAAGTTGGAGTATAAGGAGAAAAATATGAATGTATGTAAAAGTATTGACCTATAATTAAAAAAAAAAACCAGAAATCTTTATGAGTTTACTTAATGATAGCATCTTGATTTCCTTAACTTTCTAATTTGAACAGTGAAAACATGACAACCTGGTATATTTTATGAGTTGAGTCGTAATGTATAAAAACTGTTTAATTCTAGAATTGAATTAGATAAATAATTATGAGTAAACTGGAAAGACATTGTTGGGAGAGATCAATGTTTTATTCGGGTGATATATGGCACAGTAAAGCTTCAGAAAGTGAAAGTGAAGTCGCTCAATTGTGTCCTACTTTTTGCAACCCCATGGACTGTAGCCTACCAGGCTCCTCCGTTCATGGGATTCTCCAGGCAAGAGTACCAGAGTAGGGTGCCATTGCCTTCTCCAGGGGATCTTCCTGACCCAGGGATCAAACCCAGATCTCCCGCATTGCAGGCAGACACTTTACCATCTGAGCCACCAGGGAAGACTGAAATCTTCAAAAAGACCATAGCCAAATGTACAAAAGCCTTAAATATCTCTTTCTATACTACTTATTTAATACAATATCACAGCTGGAAAGACAATTATTTGTAGTACTGTTAGTATCTTGAAGGATTTCTTACTAACATTCAGAACATCCATCGTTCTAGAGTCACCAGGGCATATTTCTATGGATTTAACAGTATAGCAAAGTTCAATATATACATACATATGTGCATATATATATATATATACAATAGCTCCACCAAAAGATTATTTTTTTCTCCTTTTCCTAATTCATTTTATAAATTTAAATTCACTACACCATTTAAAATATATGAAACAAAAGATGTACTAATCAGGCTGTTAGATAGCTATTTGGAGGATGATGCAGTTGTGTGCTAATAATGTTGTATCTTCTCTACTCTTTGGCCAAAAGGTGAAGTGTTTTTTTCTTACAAAGTTGCCTCAGGCCTGGAGAAACTTGGGTGTAAGGAAATATCTTCATGTTGATTCTTATATTCCTTGCCGTTCTTTGTATTCTTAATAACCATTGTAGGGAAAATAGGGGGAAAGTAACTGGTCCAGAAATTATATTGTATCTATAAAAAACTGACAATAAGCCAATGAATTTTTTGTATATTTCTCACACAATATGAGAACTCTGTTTTCTGCTAGGCAATTTCACAGATAAAGGACTTGGTGTTAAATTTCATCATTTTTTCAGGCATGAAGTGAGTGCACCTCATATAAGGCTGTATGCAACTATGATTGGCACCCTCAGGTAAAGTCAGTCTTCTAATGTTTATTGTTAAATATTCTTTACAACATTTAATCAGGTGTATATCCTGTTATCATTGGGTGATTTCTTTTACCTTTAGGTCTTCTTGACTATCAGAGTATGTTCAGATCAATCATTGCAAATCCATCTACACTGCACCTATATTGCCTAAAATCCTCAACAAAAACTTGGTGGCTTTAAACAATAATATATTATTGCTCATGCATCTATCTGTAGGTCAGATTGACATTAGCTGTTCTACACTGGGCTGCTCTAAGCAGTCTGTTCATCTTGGGGAAACTTGCTCACGTTTCTACCAGAAAGCCAGGGAAAACTGACTTTCACTATGTTACACTAGATCTCATTCTTTTGAGATAACAGAGCTACGTGGGACTTATTTCACATGGAGATGGAATTGCTTGCTGCAAGAGGGAAACTGAAATTGGTGAGGGTTTTTTTTTTTTTTAGGCCTAAGCTCGAAATCAGTACACTTTAATCACCATGTGTTTCACCACTTGGCCAAGTTCAAAGTTAAGGTTCAGATGCACACATAGGCTCATAGTAAAATGGACAGCAAAATTAGATGCCAAGTGGCATGGTATCTGGAAGGGTGAAAAATTATTTAAACATATTGGAAACAATTTGCCTGTGAACCCTATTGACTAGAATCTTATTTGTAAGCTAGATAATTCTACATTAATTATATAAACTATTTTGATATTATCTAAAATTTTTGTATCTTTTTATATAAGGATAATTTGTATTTGTTTTATATATCTATGCACATATAAATATACACACACACACACACACACACATTTACACTATACGTGCCTCAGATCAGTTTAGTTCAGTCTTTCAGTTGTGTCTGACACTTTGTGACCCATGAATTCCAGCACACCAGGCCTCCCGGTCCATGACCATCTACTGGAGTTCACTCAAACTCACGTCCATTGAATCAGTGATGCCATCCAACCATCCTATCCTCTGTTGTTCCCTTCTCCTCCTGCCTCCAATCCCTCCCAGAATCAGGGTCTTTTCCAATGAGTCAGCTCTTCCCATGAGGTGGCCAAGTACGGGAGTTTCAGCTTCAGCATCAGTCCTTCCAATGAACACCCAGGACTGATCTCTTTAAGGATGGACTGGTTGGATCTCCTTGCAGTCCAAGGGACTCTCAAGAGTCTTCTCCAACACCACAGTTCAAAAGCATCAATTCTTCGGCACTCAGCTTACTTCACAGTTCAGCTCTTACATCCATACATGACCACTGGAAAAATCATAGCCTTGACTAGATGGACCTTTGCTGGCAAACTAATGGCTCTGCTTTTCAGTATGGTATCTAGGTTGGTCATAGCTTTCCTTCCAAAGAGTAAGTGTTTTTTAATTTCATGGCTGCAATCACCATCTGCAGTGATTTGGGAGCCTCAAAAAATAAGGCTGTCACTGTTTCCACTGTTTCCCCATCTATTTCCTATGAAGTGATTGGACCAGATGCTATGATCTTAGTTTTCTGAATGTTGAGCTTTAAGCCAAATTTTTCACTCTCCTCTTTCACTTTCATCAAGAGGCTTTTGAGTTCCTCTTCACTTTCTGCCATAAGGGTGGTGTCATCTGCATATCTGAGGTTATTGATATTTCTCCCGGCAGTCTTGATTCCAGTTTGTGCTTCCTCCAGCTCAACATTTCTCATGATGTCCACTGCATATAAGTTAAATAAGCAGGGTGACAATATACAGCCTTGATGTACTAATTTTCCTATTTGGAACCAGTCTGTTGTTCCACGTCCAGTTCTAGCTGTTGCTTCCTGACCCACGTATAGGTTTCTCAAGAGGTAGGTCAGGTGGTCTGGTGTTCCCGACTCTTTCAGAATTTTCCACAGTTCATTGTGATCCACACAGTCAAAGGCTTTGGCATAGTCAATAAAGCAGAAATAGATGTTTTCCTGGAACTCTTGCTTTTTCCATGATCCAGCAGATGTTGGCAATTTGATCTCTGGTTCCTTTGCCTTTTCTAAAACCAGCTTGAACATCTGGAAGTTCACAGTTCACGTACTGCTGAAGCCTGGCTTGGAGAATTTTGAGCATTACTTTACTAGCATGTGTGATGAGTGCAACTGTGTGGTAGTTTGAGCATTCTTTGGCATTGCCTTTCTTTGGGATTGGAATGAAAACTGACCTTTTCCAGTCCTGTGGCCACTGCAGAGTTTTCCAAATTTCTGGCATATTGAGTGCAGCACTTTCACAGCATCATCTTTCAGGATTTGAAACAGCTCACCTGGAATTCCATCACTTCCACTAGTTTTGTCCGCAGTCATGCTTTCTAAGGCCCACTTGATTTCACATCACAGGATGTCTGGCTCTAGCTAAGTGATCACACCATCGTGATTATCTTGGTCATGAAGCTCTTTTTTGTATAGTTTCTCTGTGCATTCTTGCCACTTCTTAATATCTTCTGCTTCTGTTAAGTCCATACCATTTCTGTCCTTTATCAAGCCTATATTTGCATGAAATGTTCCCTTGGTATCTCTAATTTTCTTGAAGAGATCTCTAGTCTTTCCCATTCTGTTGTTTTCCTCTCTTTCTTTGCATTGATTGCTGAGGAAGGTTTTCTTATTTCTCCTTGCTATTCTTTGGAACTCTGTATTCAGATGCTTATATCTTTCTTTTTCTCCTTTGCTTTTCACTTCTCTTATTTTCAGAGCTATTTGTAAGGCCTCCTCAGACAGCCATTTTGCTTTTTTGCATTTCTCTTCCATGGGGATGGTCTTGATCCCTGTCTCCTGTACAATGTCATGAACCTCCGTCCATAGTTCATCAAGCACTCTCTATCAGATTTTGTCCCTTAAATCCATTTCTCATTTCCACTGTATACTCATAAGGGAGTTGATTTAGGTCATATCTGAATGGTCTAGTGATTTTCCCTACTTTCTTCAATTTCAGTCTGAATTTCACAATAAAGAGTTCATGATGAGCCACAGTCTTGTTTTTGTTGACAGTATAGAGCTTCTCCATCTTTGGCTGCAAAGAATATAATCAATCTGATTTCTGTGTTGACCATCTGGTGATGTCCATGTGTAGTGTCTTCTCTTGTGTTGTTGGAAGAGTGTGTTTGCTATGACCAGTGCATTCTCTTTGCAAAATTCTATTAGCCTTTGCCCTGCTTCATTCCGTATTCCAAGGCCAAATTTGCCTGTTATTCCAGGTGTTTCTTGACTTCCTACTTTTGCATTCCAGTCCCTTATAATGCAAAGGACATCATTTTTGGGTGTTATACATGCTTATATATGTACGAAATAAAAATAAACACTTAGCTTTGAAATTTATCTTTAAAAGTGTTTTACAGTAAGCTTCCCTGGTGGCTTAGATTGTAATGTGCCTGCCTACAACTCAGAAGACCCAGGTTTGAGCTCTGGGTCAGAAAGATCCCCTGGAGAAAGAAATGGCAACCCACTTCAGTATTCTTGCCTGGAAAATCCTATGGACGGAGGAGATGGTTAGCTACAGTCCTGCTGCTGCTATTGCTGCTAAGTCGCTTCAGTAGTGTCCGAGTCTGTACGACCCCATAGATGGCAGCCTACCAAGCTCCCCCATCTCCGGGATTCTACAGTCCCTGGGGTCACAAAGAGTCAAACAGGACTGAGCAACTTCACTCTACAGTAAGCTATAACATGAATATTTCAAATTCTAGACATAGGAAAATGATTGGTCAAACACGTGCATACATGCTTACTTGCTCAGTCATGCCTGGCTCTTTATGACAGTTTAGACTGTAGCCTTTCTGGCTCCTTTGTCTATGGGATTTTTTTAGGCAAGTATACTGGTGTGGGTTGCCATTTCCTCCTTCAGAGGATCTTCTCAACATTGGGATCAAACACACACACCCTGTATCTCCTGCATTGCAGGCGGATCCTTTACCAGCTGAGCCACTGGGAAAGTCCATTGGTCAAATATTAGGAGGTAAACACTTTTCAGTGACAGGCCACAACTAATAGGTCTATCAATTTTTTAAATGAATAAAAGATTCTAATTCCAAATGTAAATATCAGTCAAATGAGTCTTTTTTAACTAGTACTTTTATATGCTATGGGTATGCGTCCCAGGTGGTGCAATGGTAATGTATCCATCTGCCAGTGCAGGAGATGCAGAAGATGCAGGTTCAGTCCTTGGATCAGGAAGATCCCCTGGAGTAGTAAGTGGACACCCACTCCAGAATTCTTGCCTGGAAAATTCCATGGACAGAGGAGCCCGATGGGCTACAGTTCATGGGGTCCCAAAGAGTTGGAATGACTGAATGACTGAGCACACATACAGAGTTTGCTTAGCCAATGACATATTGAAGATTGACTATATGTTACAGCATACATCAAACATATATATAATATCAAAATAAATAATAGCTCAATCTTTTAAACATAAAATCTTGTGATAGTTAATTTTGTGTGTCAACTTGACTGTATCACTGATGTTTAGACACCATGATTAAACATTATTTCTGAGTGTATTTGGGATAATGTTTACAAAAGAGATTAACATTTAATTTGGTAGACAGGGTTAACAAAATTGCCGTCTGCATATGAATGGGCATCATAAAAACCCTTTAGAGCCTGGATATAATATAATAAAAATTTGGAGAAAAATAATTTGTTTTCTCTCTCTCCTCTCTCTCTCTCTCTATCTATCTATATATATATACATATATATATGTATGCATGATTCATTGATCGGAACAATGATTTTTCTCTTGCCTTTGATGTTCCTGGTTTTTGGACTTTCAAACATAGGCTTGGAAAATATGCCATCACCTCTCTGGTTCTTATGCCTCTGAACTAAACAACCAGCATTCCTTGATCTCTACCTTGCAGAAGGCAGATTCTGCAATCTCTATCTTAATACACATATACATATCTTCTTAATTGTGTTTCTCTTGGAAACTATAGCGGATACAGTTCTCTATCTCGTATCTTTAAAATATTTGAGTGGAAATAGAAACTCTCCAAGTTCTACCTCCTTGAATGGTTGGGCAGATAGTCACCAGTATTGAAACTCCCTGTATAAGTACCCAATTACTAATATTCCCTCTGAATGTATTATGCTGTCTCTCTCTCGTATGTATAAAGATTAAAAGTAGAGATATCCAATTACAAATTTTATTTTTCTCACCTATAGTCTTAATAATCTAATTACCATTATTCTTTGAATGTTACAGATTAGAACAATTGTAGCAGTCCTTATAATATAATCTAATATATAAATAACTCAAACATTTTGCAGTGAAAATATATTTAATATTCATCCATCTTACAAAGTCCTTTTAAAATTTTTTTCAGAAATTAGATGAACATAAAAGTCCATATGAAATGACTTGAAAAAAATGCACATGTAACTAAAAGAAACATAAATTAGACACCTCTTTCAGGTTACTATTTTTTCAAGGGAGAACAGAGAGGGAAAGTTTGGGCCAAAGGAATCTTTTTGCAATAAGAGTTTTTATAGTAAAACTCTATAAGTGATAAAATTTAAAAAAGAATTATTGATGATAAAGGATGAAAGAAGAAAACTGTAGTATTGAGTTGATACTTGAGTTGAGGGAGGGGTATAGCAATCACATTAGAGATGAAAGACTTGTCCAACACAAGTTCATGTGCCCAACACACTGTGAGGACACTCATCTCAAAACATCAGAGTTTGAAGTGGGAGAAGGATTTATTTCATGGTCTATACAAGTAAAATGGGTGACCTTGATCAAAGGACCCAAATTCCCAGAGGAGTTTCAGTGAAATATTTTAAAAGACAAGCTGAGGGAGGAGAGTTGCAGGATGCATGATTAAGCTTGCACACAATTCTCTGATTGGTTGATGGTGAAATAATAAGGCTTTGTCACAGGAGTTAATATTATCAATCCTCAGGCTCCAGTAGGTCTGGAGGATACTTACTAATGGTCTTCATGCAATTAACTTCTTCCATTTGGTAGAGGTTTAACATATGCAAAACAACACAGGATTGCGCTACAGTTATTGTTATCTAGGTACTTTAGAGAGATTCCATTACTGTCACATGGCTAATTTATTGTTTAAATTCTTAGTTCTCCTATCTCAATTCCTTTTTTTTTTTTTTTCCACTGCAGGTTTACTTACTTCGGATCATTAATTCATGAGTAAGGCTTTTGTGACTAATGGGAGCCCTGGGAGACTACAGCATTTTTGTAAACAAGAGGCAGGTAGAGGACATGGTTGGGGGTATCTTGTCCTAGGAAGGTCCCATAGGATCCTGCTCAGTTATAAGACCTTTGATAGAAATAAAGTACTTCTTAGTATGTAATATAAGTGAAGTCAGACTATAAGTGTTCAGAAGAAGGAGAATTATTAAAAGTATGAGAGTAGAAGTATGATGTTTTTCTCTTCCAATTGCTTTCTTTTTTAAACAAAATGCTAGTAAAACTGTTCTGCTGAGTTATGCAGGGACAGGTAGATGAAATATAAAATAGTTATATCAGAAAATGGGAATGTGAAGTTAATATATACATATAATAGTGCCCATTTAAGATTTGCATACACAAATATGATGAAACTATATAATATTGCTATGTTCTTTTTCTAGTAATATTCAGACACTTAGGTGTGAACTCAAAATAGATCAATAACTGGAGTGAGGGTTGTCTACTTGCATATGTCAGATGGAGAGAATAGCATGAGACTTTAGGGGATGGTATTGTTAATAAAGGAAGTGAGAAAACAAATTGATTGTTGCATAGTGAAAACTTGTGGCATCAATTGGTTGGAGTTCTCAGTTCAGGCAAAGGACTCTTGGAGTACAGCAGCACTTAGAATAAGTAAACTTGGTGGGAAAAGACATGATATCTGGGAGACAGGGTTATATATATATAGGCTTTTTTTTTTCCCCTAGTTTT
>SJYW01033446.1:147532-160879 GCA_006410735.1 Raphicerus campestris
TTTCTCAAGAGGCAGGTCAAGTGGTCTGGTATTCCCATCTCTTTCAGCATTTCCCACAGTTTATTGTGATCCACACAGTCAAAGGCTTTGGCATAGGCAATAAAGCAGACGTAGATGTTTTTCTGGAACTCTCTTGCTTTTTCCATGATCCAGCAGATGTTGGCAATTTGATCTCTGGTTCCTTTGCCTTTTCTAAAACCAGCTTGAACATCTGGAAGTTCACAGTTCACGTACTGCTGAAGCCTGGCTTGGAGAATTTTGAGCATTACTTTACTAGCATGTGTGATGAGTGCAACTGTGTGGTAGTTTGAGCATTCTTTGGCATTGCCTTTCTTTGGGATTGGAATGAAAACTGACCTTTTCCAGTCCTGTGGCCACTGCAGAGTTTTCCAAATTTCTGGCATATTGAGTGCAGCACTTTCACAGCATCATCTTTCAGGATTTGAAACAGCTCACCTGGAATTCCATCACTTCCACTAGTTTTGTCCGCAGTCATGCTTTCTAAGGCCCACTTGATTTCACATCACAGGATGTCTGGCTCTAGCTAAGTGATCACACCATCGTGATTATCTTGGTCATGAAGCTCTTTTTTGTATAGTTTCTCTGTGCATTCTTGCCACTTCTTAATATCTTCTGCTTCTGTTAAGTCCATACCATTTCTGTCCTTTATCAAGCCTATATTTGCATGAAATGTTCCCTTGGTATCTCTAATTTTCTTGAAGAGATCTCTAGTCTTTCCCATTCTGTTGTTTTCCTCTCTTTCTTTGCATTGATTGCTGAGGAAGGTTTTCTTATTTCTCCTTGCTATTCTTTGGAACTCTGTATTCAGATGCTTATATCTTTCTTTTTCTCCTTTGCTTTTCACTTCTCTTATTTTCAGAGCTATTTGTAAGGCCTCCTCAGACAGCCATTTTGCTTTTTTGCATTTCTCTTCCATGGGGATGGTCTTGATCCCTGTCTCCTGTACAATGTCATGAACCTCCGTCCATAGTTCATCAAGCACTCTCTATCAGATTTTGTCCCTTAAATCCATTTCTCATTTCCACTGTATACTCATAAGGGAGTTGATTTAGGTCATATCTGAATGGTCTAGTGATTTTCCCTACTTTCTTCAATTTCAGTCTGAATTTCACAATAAAGAGTTCATGATGAGCCACAGTCTTGTTTTTATTGACAGTATAGAGCTTCTCCATCTTTGGCTGCAAAGAATATAATCAATCTGATTTCTGTGTTGACCATCTGGTGATGTCCATGTGTAGTGTCTTCTCTTGTGTTGTTGGAAGAGTGTGTTTGCTATGACCAGTGCATTCTCTTTGCAAAATTCTATTAGCCTTTGCCCTGCTTCATTCCGTATTCCAAGGCCAAATTTGCCTGTTATTCCAGGTGTTTCTTGACTTCCTACTTTTGCATTCCAGTCCCTTATAATGCAAAGGACATCATTTTTGGGTGTTATACATGCTTATATATGTACGAAATAAAAATAAACACTTAGCTTTGAAATTTATCTTTAAAAGTGTTTTACAGTAAGCTTCCCTGGTGGCTTAGATTGTAATGTGCCTGCCTACAACTCAGAAGACCCAGGTTTGAGCTCTGGGTCAGAAAGATCCCCTGGAGAAAGAAATGGCAACCCACTTCAGTATTCTTGCCTGGAAAATCCTATGGACGGAGGAGATGGTTAGCTACAGTCCTGCTGCTGCTATTGCTGCTAAGTCGCTTCAGTAGTGTCCGAGTCTGTACGACCCCATAGATGGCAGCCTACCAAGCTCCCCCATCTCCGGGATTCTACAGTCCCTGGGGTCACAAAGAGTCAAACAGGACTGAGCAACTTCACTCTACAGTAAGCTATAACATGAATATTTCAAATTCTAGACATAGGAAAATGATTGGTCAAACACGTGCATACATGCTTACTTGCTCAGTCATGCCTGGCTCTTTATGACAGTTTAGACTGTAGCCTTTCTGGCTCCTTTGTCTATGGGATTTTTTTAGGCAAGTATACTGGTGTGGGTTGCCATTTCCTCCTTCAGAGGATCTTCTCAACATTGGGATCAAACACACACACCCTGTATCTCCTGCATTGCAGGCGGATCCTTTACCAGCTGAGCCACTGGGAAAGTCCATTGGTCAAATATTAGGAGGTAAACACTTTTCAGTGACAGGCCACAACTAATAGGTCTATCAATTTTTTAAATGAATAAAAGATTCTAATTCCAAATGTAAATATCAGTCAAATGAGTCTTTTTTAACTAGTACTTTTATATGCTATGGGTATGCGTCCCAGGTGGTGCAATGGTAATGTATCCATCTGCCAGTGCAGGAGATGCAGAAGATGCAGGTTCAGTCCTTGGATCAGGAAGATCCCCTGGAGTAGTAAGTGGACACCCACTCCAGAATTCTTGCCTGGAAAATTCCATGGACAGAGGAGCCCGATGGGCTACAGTTCATGGGGTCCCAAAGAGTTGGAATGACTGAATGACTGAGCACACATACAGAGTTTGCTTAGCCAATGACATATTGAAGATTGACTATATGTTACAGCATACATCAAACATATATATAATATCAAAATAAATAATAGCTCAATCTTTTAAACATAAAATCTTGTGATAGTTAATTTTGTGTGTCAACTTGACTGTATCACTGATGTTTAGACACCATGATTAAACATTATTTCTGAGTGTATTTGGGATAATGTTTACAAAAGAGATTAACATTTAATTTGGTAGACAGGGTTAACAAAATTGCCGTCTGCATATGAATGGGCATCATAAAAACCCTTTAGAGCCTGGATATAATATAATAAAAATTTGGAGAAAAATAATTTGTTTTCTCTCTCTCCTCTCTCTCTCTCTCTATCTATCTATATATATATACATATATATATGTATGCATGATTCATTGATCGGAACAATGATTTTTCTCTTGCCTTTGATGTTCCTGGTTTTTGGACTTTCAAACATAGGCTTGGAAAATATGCCATCACCTCTCTGGTTCTTATGCCTCTGAACTAAACAACCAGCATTCCTTGATCTCTACCTTGCAGAAGGCAGATTCTGCAATCTCTGTCTTAATACACATATACATATCTTCTTAATTGTGTTTCTCTTGGAAACTATAGCGGATACAGTTCTCTATCTCGTATCTTTAAAATATTTGAGTGGAAATAGAAACTCTCCAAGTTCTACCTCCTTGAATGGTTGGGCAGATAGTCACCAGTATTGAAACTCCCTGTATAAGTACCCAATTACTAATATTCCCTCTGAATGTATTATGCTGTCTCTCTCTCGTATGTATA
Organism: Raphicerus campestris; assembly: GCA_006410735.1. Lineage (NCBI taxonomy): Eukaryota > Metazoa > Chordata > Mammalia > Artiodactyla > Bovidae > Raphicerus > Raphicerus campestris. The sequence continues at coordinate 150,828 of SJYW01033446.1, forward strand.
AAGATTAAAAGTAGAGATATCCAATTACAAATTTTATTTTTCTCACCTATAGTCTTAATAATCTAGTTACCATTATTCTTTGAATGTTACAGATTAGAACAATTGTAGCAGTCCTTATAATATAATCTAATATATAAATAACTCAAACATTTTGCAGTGAAAATATATTTAATATTCATCCATCTTACAAAGTCCTTTTAAAATTTTTTTCAGAAATTAGATGAACATAAAAGTCCATATGAAATGACTTGAAAAAAATGCACATGTAACTAAAAGAAACATAAATTAGACACCTCTTTCAGGTTACTATTTTTTCAAGGGAGAACAGAGAGGGAAAGTTTGGGCCAAAGGAATCTTTTTGCAATAAGAGTTTTTATAGTAAAACTCTATAAGTGATAAAATTTAAAAAAGAATTATTGATGATAAAGGATGAAAGAAGAAAACTGTAGTATTGAGTTGATACTTGAGTTGAGGGAGGGGTATAGCAATCACATTAGAGATGAAAGACTTGTCCAACACAAGTTCATGTGCCCAACACACTGTGAGGACACTCATCTCAAAACATCAGAGTTTGAAGTGGGAGAAGGATTTATTTCATGGTCTATACAAGTAAAATGGGTGACCTTGATCAAAGGACCCAAATTCCCAGAGGAGTTTCAGTGAAATATTTTAAAAGACAAGCTGAGGGAGGAGAGTTGCAGGATGCATGATTAAGCTTGCACACAATTCTCTGATTGGTTGATGGTGAAATAATAAGGCTTTGTCACAGGAGTTAATATTATCAATCCTCAGGCTCCAGTAGGTCTGGAGGATACTTACTAATGGTCTTCATGCAATTAACTTCTTCCATTTGGTAGAGGTTTAACATATGCAAAACAACACAGGATTGCGCTACAGTTATTGTTATCTAGGTACTTTAGAGAGGTTCCATTACTGTCACATGGCTAATTTATTGTTTAAATTCTTAGTTCTCCTATCTCAATTCCTTTTTTTTTTTTTTTCCACTGCAGGTTTACTTACTTCGGATCATTAATTCATGAGTAAGGCTTTTGTGACTAATGGGAGCCCTGGGAGACTACAGCATTTTTGTAAACAAGAGGCAGGTAGAGGACATGGTTGGGGGTATCTTGTCCTAGGAAGGTCCCATAGGATCCTGCTCAGTTATAAGACCTTTGATAGAAATAAAGTACTTCTTAGTATGTAATATAAGTGAAGTCAGACTATAAGTGTTCAGAAGAAGGAGAATTATTAAAAGTATGAGAATAGAAGTATGATGTTTTTCTCTTCCAATTGCTTTCTTTTTTAAACAAAATGCTAGTAAAACTGTTCTGCTGAGTTATGCAGGGACAGGTAGATGAAATATAAAATAGTTATATCAGAAAATGGGAATGTGAAGTTAATATATACATATAATAGTGCCCATTTAAGATTTGCATACACAAATATGATGAAACTATATAATATTGCTATGTTCTTTTTCTAGTAATATTCAGACACTTAGGTGTGAACTCAAAATAGATCAATAACTGGAGTGAGGGTTGTCTACTTGCATATGTCAGATGGAGAGAATAGCATGAGACTTTAGGGGATGGTATTGTTAATAAAGGAAGTGAGAAAACAAATTGATTGTTGCATAGTGAAAACTTGTGGCATCAATTGGTTGGAGTTCTCAGTTCAGGCAAAGGACTCTTGGAGTACAGCAGCACTTAGAATAAGTAAACTTGGTGGGAAAAGACATGATATCTGGGAGACAGGGTTATATATATATAGGCTTTTTTTTTTCCCCTAGTTTTGATTCTGTCATGAATTATTTTTTTATATTTTTTAATTAATTAATGTTTATTTTTGACTATGCTGCTCAGCTTGTGAAATCTTAATTCCCTGATTAGGGTTTGAACTAGCCCCCCAGCAGTGGAACCATGGAGTTCTAACCACTGAGCTGCCAGGGAATTCTCTACAGGATTCTTAAAATATGCACTTCAGAAAAAGGTAGTTACTAGTGCTGGTAGTCAATTTTAAGTGTGACCATGTGAGCAGTTAGTTAAGATAAAGTAGGAAAATGACCTTATAATTTTGATTTTACAGCAGCATTACAGGTTGGCTGGATTTCTTTCACTGCCCTACAAAAATTATTCTTGAAGACTTTCAGGAGGTTTGAAACCACCCTGATTTCAAGCCTTTAACTTACTTGAATATTATGCATCCGTGGAGGTGCTTCAATAGCCATAACATAATATATGAAGTGTTGATTGTACCTTAATCAATTAATTATTGACAAATAACTTTTGCTTTTAGTTGTCTGCTTCAATTATTCATTTCTTAATATTTTGTAACATGTAGTTAATAATAATTATTTTACTTCAGGTGGTTTTTACTTAACTTTCTCTCTCATTTCTCAGTGATTATCCCAATCTTTCTTTCAGATTATTGGTTTAAGTACTAATACAAGATAATCTGCTACCATATTTTTATTTTGCTATTGTTTTTTCTAGAAGATGTGTATAANATTTTACTTCAGGTGGTTTTTACTTAATTTTCTCCCTCATTTCTCAGTGATTATCCCAATCTTTCTTTCAGATTATTGGTTTAAGTACTAATACAAGATAATCTGCTACCATATTTTTATTTTGCTATTGTTTTTTCTAGAATAATTTTGTCCTCAGTATTATCTGTTTATCTTAACTTTGTATTTTAAATATAACTCTTTTTCACTGAGTGTAAAATTTTTTATTATCCTAGAAGTTAAAAAATATTTTTTGCCTTTAACTTTGGCAATTCATTCCTCCATTTTTGCCTTCCTTTTAAATTTTTCTCTGTAATTTTTGCCATATTTCTTTCAATCTTACTAATTTTTAATATGAAGATTCCTACCTAGACTAGATACTTCCCAGGAAAATATCTAACCATTCTCCCTGACTTCATATGCACTTTGTCTGAGACTGGTTTTCTTCTCCTTAGAGATTAGACCTGAGGGCTGGGCTTGCACAATTCTGGTCTCTCTGTTTTGTATTTGCCTGTTGGCAGACTTAGTCTTTGGCATTTTAAAATGTGTTTAGGTTAAAAGTCCTCAAATCACTTCAGATTTGCGGCATACTGCATATTTTATTCTTATCCAGCANTTTATGGGGGTTAATGGATCTGTTCTTTTGCTTGCTAAATAAAATTTTTCCCTTTAGATGGTGGTTACAATTTCTTAATTAAGAATCCACTAAAGTGCCATCCAAATGTACATAATTTATTCCCTTTATATTATTGGACTGGGAATTCTGCCAATGAATAAAACATTTTATTCTGAGGCAAAATGAAAACTAATATTTTAAAGCATGGTGAAAAAATATCATTTTCTTAACTTTTAAAGAAATCATTTCTTTAACTTGTTAAATAATAAATCTATATTATAATGAAAAGCAAATCAGGATAATACCTAATCAGACTTTCAATAATGGCACTAGCTAAAGTCTGAAATGACTATTTCTAAATTAAAATATAGAACCCTTAAGAATGAAGGAAAAATATGCATATATGTACATATGTTCCTGTGTGTATATATGTTGCAGGTGTATGTATATGTATTATTTTTTTGCTTATTATTATTTTCTTGTATGAAATAACTGGTCTTGCTTTTAACTATACTTGTCATAACAGACAGTATACATACGAATTTTGTTTTTGTTTTTGTTTTTTGAATGAGAAAAGATGTCAGGAGCTTTATACGGAAAGAGTTTTAAATGAGACAACAAGAACCAGATGGCAATATTCTGTAGAGGTCAACAGAAAAACAACCAAAAAAATGGTTCAATGTTTTGAATTTTTATTTCTTTGCTTGAGTCATAAATTTCCTTTGAAACATACTATGAGGTATTTAGAAACCTCCTCGGAAGAAACAACTCTGAAATTTTCAGTAAATATGATTGCCAGAGCTACTTCTGTGTACTTTTACTTATACAGAAATAGCATCAGTGTCTCAACTTTGCCTAGTTTTTGGGTTATGGTTAGTCTCTAGATCTTTTAAGTCACTCCATACATGATTTTTNAGAAACAACTCTGAAATTTTCAGTAAATATGATTGCCAGAGCTACTTCTGTGTACTTTTACTTATACAGAAATAGCATCAGTGTCTCAACTTTGCCTAGTTTTTGGGTTATGGTTAGTCTCTAGATCTTTTAAGTCACTCCATACATGATTTTTAATGCATATTTTATACCTATTATTGGGCTAATGATAATTGTATTGTGCCTGGTATGGAATTATTTCATTTAATAATGGTTTTCTTAATGAGAAATTGTTGAATTTGAGAAATTAGTTTGCTCCAGAAATAATCCTTTTTTCAGTGGAAGAGTTCAGATTTATAGTACATTTGGTGCACACTGCTTCTTGCCAAATATCCAAAAATAATAACTTAAAGACACAATTATCAACAAATACACTAGAGACACATAGAATATAAAAATCAAGACCATAACATTTTGAAAATTCAGTTGAAAATGTCCCATTGGCAACTTTTATTTATATTATAATTTAGGTAGAGGTTCTTTGTTGGAAAGGTAAATGTATTACTACAACATTCAAGAGCAATATGAAAATAAATTTAAATCATCTCCTGGAATAACTTAGTCAAACACGGTTTAGATTAATCACATAGCTAAAAATTACTTGCTTAGAACTCTAACATCTATGTCAAAGTAAAAATACCTATTTACTTGATCCCACTCTTCTCCAATAATTCACAAGTGACTTTTGCATAAATAAATTTGATTTCTTATCAACTTGATATTTCAGTCATAACTGTTTTCCTTTGTTTTGCTAATGAGTGATAACACAAAATGCAGAATATAATTTTTATTTTTTTACTTCTAAAATTTTAATTTATACTTATTTTTCAGAATCTATGGACTCACATGTCTGAAGAATGTTGTCTAAGAATGCTGCTAGATGTAGGAGAAATTTATGAGAATTATTTCGTTTTGTCTCCATTTTGCACTTGCGGACTCTTAACAAAATCTCAAGCAATGCAATGCAAGTATTCATGTTGAATTATTAATACATGGATAGCAAAAGAAGAGGGACAGATACAGAAGTACAAATGGTAAGATTTTTCTACTATTTAAATCTGGCAATGAAAAAGTGACAATCATTTTGAATCTTTTAAAGTGTTGCCCTATTTTAGCAGTCTCTTTGAAAATCCGACTCATAGCAGTAACAATTTTCAAATCCACTTTTATACTGATTCTACAGTTTTTGGTATGGGTGTATAAAGAGAAAATGTAGGGAATGTAATGCAGACATATGGTTTCTATGTAGCAGGAAGAAAAACTACATAATTATTACCTGAAGCTGAAGCTTAGACTAGAGTCTTACCATCCTTGAAAACAGCATTTGTTGACAACACACTGATTAGACTCTTTAAAGATTAATATTAATTTTCCTGTTAAAGTTTGTTCATTTCCACCTAAAGTTCATGTTTCAAATCATTTTTATATAATTAGGATGCAAAAGCATGCTTAAGAAACTAATTAAATTACACCAAACATACTGGCTACAAAAGTAGTAGAATTTTCTAACAGAAAATGTCATGTTTTACATAACAGCAAACTATTTTTAAACAAATTGCCTGTCATTTTAGATTTTTTTTCCTAAAATGATTCTTCTAAAAAATACCATATCCAATTTTTAATTTAAAGTGCCTCTCTTTATGTGCTTCTCTTTATGTATTAGGAGGGCAGACTTATTACAAATCCTGATGTTTCCTTTCATGAGGATAGGACACCCATCAGTGTAACTCTTCTGGTCTATTATCTATTCCCTCACTGTTTCCTCCTCTAGACAGAAGGAATTACCTGCCTTATGAGAGTACTTAGAAGATAAAGAAACAAGTTCTTTGTTACTCCATAATGTAACCCACCATGATAGGCTCTTTCCAACAGACATTAAAGTCCAGCACAGCCTCTTACAAAGAGAGTAAGTTTCTCCAGTTCTGGAGTATGGGATCAAAGCCCTAATGTCAAACATTCAAGGCATATTATCCAATGTCAGTCATCTGCCTGGTGGCTCAGAGGTTAAAACGTCTGCTCACAATGCAGGAGACTTGGGTTCGATCCCTGGGTTGGGAAGATCTCCTGGAGAAGGAAATGGCAACCCATTCCAGTATTCTTGCCTGGAGAATCCATGGACAGAGGAGCCTGGTGGGCTACAGTCCACAGGGTCACAAAGAGTCGGACACGATTGAGTGATTTAACTTTCACTTTCACCTTTCAGTTGATTCAGAACTTGCAAGGGAAAAGAAGATAAATTGGGGCACCTTAAAATTCTCAAAGTATGTAACTTAGTACTTATTATGATATTAAAGCATTAGATTATTATCACTTATTTGTTTGCAAAAGGATTCCAACTAATTTAGGCAGAAAAAAAGTTGAATTCAATAGCTTTTGTAAAAAGAAATCAATATACCAGGAATGTATCTAACCAAAGAAATGACTAGAATTATAGAGTCGAGCACTGTCTCTCCTCTTTGATCTCTGTCTATTCTGATTTTTTTGTTTTGTTTTGTTTTCACTTCTTTCTCTAAGACTTGTTCTCTCTACACAGTGGAAGCTATGGCTGCAGACAGTCATGTGCTTCTATTTCTAAGAGTATCGTAATCAGATGGGGGAAAAATGAGCCTTCCTTGTCTGCCATTAATAGAAAACAAAAGCAAGGACAAACACAGAAGAAAAACATCTCAAAAGGTTTTCTCACTGATTGGGCTTAAGAGTTACATGTTTTCCTTGAACAATCCTGTTGATAAATCAGGTTTACTTGGCCTGCATCACTGTAACAGAATTCGGTGATGGAGGATTTAGCATGTTACTAGAGAAAACAAACAAACAAACAAATGTAGAATAGGTGTAGTTCATGAGATTCAACATCATGTAAAACAAGAGCAGAACATGTTGAATGCTTTTCTAGAAAATATACATGTTGGTGGGGGGCTGCGTAGAATACAGAAACAGATGTGATGTCCATCTAACACTTAACATGTGTAAGAACTGATATATTTAACAAGGACTCTTTCTTTTCTCTCTCAGTACCATTGAAATAGCTTTTGAGGATGTGGTGTATGTTGATGATAGAAAATGGATAAATGAATAGCCATGTCAAATCACAGCTATCAAAGTATTCAAATTTCAAATTTTTCAGGGTAGCACAAGTAAGCTTTTTTACAGATAAGTCTTCTAGGGCAACTGTCCATGTAACTAGATGTATTACTTTATTTATTTTCTTTATACACAAATGTGCATGATAAATTTTTCTGCCTTACTTATATGTGTATTGTAAGAATAATATGGTTTCGGTATTTTTTTTTTTTAAATGTTCCCTATTTCCAAGAAGGCAGGGTATGTATGAAACTACTCTTCCTTTGGGGGCTGAGGGAAGTGAGACATTGTAAACCTTGGACCCAGAAGATTATTGATTTAGATGGATCAATGAGAAGCAATGAAATATTCTTGGATATGATAATAATACCTGGCACAATTCATGTTCATACTGAGATTGCTAGAGAACATATTGGATCTTAATTTTATTTTTGTATTTCGAAAAACTTAAATAAACACTGTTTGGGGTTACCATGGGGGAGGGGAATTCTTCTAGAAGAGTCTTATTTAGAATACATGTGATTTGAATAAAATATAAAATCTGGCTTTGCTTTCCATTAAAAACATTTAAAAATTAGCATTTTGAACCAGAATTGCAAGAAGAATGCTTAACTTAATTAAGAGGAAAAGTTGCATTTAGAAACACCAAATTATATGTAAGTGGCTTATTAATATATGTCATTTACCCATATTTAAAGCTCTGTTAGGCAGGAAAGAAGTAACTAGTTCATGGCAATGTGCACTTTTAAATGGCAGAAACTGTTAACGTGACACATAAATGAAATATTTTATGTATTTAAATAAAACTTTATTTCAGATGGACAATCAGCAGAGGCTGGCTAATAATGTGTGATTATAATTTGCCATAAAACATTTAACAGCTTATAAAATATAGAAGAGTTTCTGCTTTATCTCTGTTGAGGCTAGATTTATAAAAAGTATGAACATTCTCCTTAGCTGTCAACATCATCTGTTTAGACATCCACATGATTACAAAAATTTTGGTCCTGCCTACCAAAAATGAAAGATCTCGGAGAAAGTTTGAAAGAAGAGATGAAGGAATATCACCAATAAGTATTGAATGAAGAAAGAATTTTCCAGGAAAATTTTGTGCCAGCTTTTATATAAGAACACTGTAATTTTAAAAACAATCCAAAAATAGATCAAAATTTTACAGTTGTGGAAAGTATAAATTAAATTATTTTTTTCCCCAGTAGTCATAGCACAAAACTAGGGTTAGTGGTTTTCTATTGTATGTTATTTCTATTGTGTGGTATTGTTAGGTCAAGTCACACATTTTGAAAAAAGTTTCCAGGCATGGTCAATCAGTCTGGTCATTTCTGGCAAAAAAATAGAAACACAGAGTTTGGAAAGACAATAGGTAAGTGTGTGATCTGTAATTCCTTCTGGAGAGGAAGCAAGACAAGTTGAAGTCAGAGCTGGGGAATAAAATTGACTTGGGGGAACATGAAGGAATAAACTATAACTCTTAAATCAGTGATGTTTCTAATTAATTGTTATTTTTAATAATCATGTATCCTCAACATGCATAAAATAATACATTTATTTTATATTTTTTAACACATTTATATGATATTATTAAATATTTGTTATACTATTCTGTTTTAAGATGATATATCAATGCAAAGCAAAATCACATGTAAAGATTTACACTGATAGTAAACTAGCAGAGTTACAAATGATGAAAATAGAAAATTTTTGATCCTTGTGATGATTTATATTGTGCCTATTTTTGCCAAAATTAATTTTCTTGATTTCATAACTAGCAATTCATTACAGAAATTTGAGTTTCATGTTCATTCAAAAAAAGCCATTTTTGATAATGTAATATATTGTTACAACTACCAAAGTTCAAAACATTTAGTTTATGGGTTAGTGAGACCATTGGTGGGATTTGATTCTGCTCAGGAATTTGTTGATGGGACAATCAGGCAAGAAAAATACATTAATGACCTAACTTGCCTAGAGAAGTCTGTACAGAATACAGGACTATTTGTGTGGTTATAGACTACATTTAATAAAATCTAAATGATCTCTTCAAGAAAATTAGATACCAAGGGAACACTGCATGCAAAGATGTGCTTGATAAAGGACAGAAATGGTATGGACCTAACAGAAGCAGAAGATATTAAGAAGATGAGACAAGAATACACAGAAGCACTGTACAAAAAAGATCTTCATGACCCAGATAATCATCATGGTGTGATCACTCACCTAGAGCCAGATATCCTGGAGTGTGAAGTCAAGTGGGCCTTAGAAAGCATCACTATGAACAAAGCTAGTGGAGGTGATGGAATTCCGGTGGAGCTATTTCAAATCCTGAAAGAGGATGCTGTGAAAGTGCAGAACTCAATATGCCAGCAAATTTGGAAAACTCAGCAGTGGCCACAGGACTGGAAAGGATCAGTTTTCATTTTAATCCCAAAGAAAGGCAATGCCAAAGAATGCTCAAACTACTGCACAATTGTACTCATCACATATGCTAGTAAAGTAATGCTCAAAATTCTCCAAGCCAGGCTTCAGCAATACATGAACCGTGAACTCCCTGATGTTCAAGCTGGTTTTAGAAAAGGCAGAGGAACCAGAGATCAAATTGCCAACATCCGCTGGATCATGGAAAAATCAAGAGAGTTCCAGGAAAACATCTATTTCTGCTTTATTGACTATGCCAAAGCCTTTGACTGTGTGGATCACAATAAACTGAGGAAAATTCTGAAAGAGATGGGAATACCAGACCACCTGACCTATCTCTTGAGAAATCTGTATGCAGGTCAATAATCAACAGTTAGAACTGGACATGGAACAACAGACTGGTTTCAAATAGGAAAAGGATTACATCAAGGCTGTGTATTGTCACTTTGCTTATTTAACTTCTATGCAGAGTACATCATGAGAAAC
>SJYW01033446.1:182265-201190 GCA_006410735.1 Raphicerus campestris
GAAGAAACACAGGCTGGAATCAAGATTGCCGGGAGAAATATCAATAACTTCAGATATGCGGATGACACCACCCTTATGGCAGAAAGTGAAAAGGAGCTAAAGGGACTTTTGATGAAAGTGAAAGAGAAGAGTGAAAAAGTTGGCTTAAAGCTCAACATTCAGAAAACGAAGCTCATGGCATCCGGTCCCATCACGTCATGGGAAATAGATGGGGAACCAGTGGAAACAGTGTCAGAGTTTACTTTTTGGTCTCCAAAATCACTGCAGATGGTGACTACAGCCATGAAATTAAAAGATGCTTACTCGTTGGAAGAAAAGTTATGACCAACCTAGATAGCATATTCAAAAGCAGAGACATTACTTTGCCGACTAAGGTCCGTCTAGTCAAAGTTAAGGTTTTTCCTGTGGTCATGTATGGATGTGAGAGTTGGATTGTGAAGAAGAATCGATGCTTTTGAACTGTGGTGTTCGAGAAGACTCTTGAGAGTCCCTTGGACTGCAAGGAGATCCAACCAGTCCATTCTGAAGGAGATCAACCCTGGGATTTATTTGGAAGGAATGATGCTAAAGCTGAAACTTCAGTACTTTGGCCACCTCATGCGAAGAGCTGACTCATTGGAAAAGACTCTGATGCTGGGAGGGATTGGGGGCAGGAGGAGAAGGGGACGACCGAGGATGAGATGGCTGGATGGCATCGTGGACTCGATTGATGTGAGTCTGAGTGAACTTTGAGAGATGGTGATGAACAGGGAGGCCTGGCGTGCTGCAATTCATGGGACTGCAAGGAGTCGGACACGACTGAGTGACTGAACTGAACTGAAAGAAACTAAAGCCATATATATTGAAAACTATAAAACACTGATGAAAGAAATCAAAGAGGACGCTAGTAGATGGAGAAATATACCATGTTCATGGATTGGAAGAATCAGTATAGTGAAAATGAGTATACTACCCAAAGCAATCTACAGATTCAGTGCAATGCCTATTAAGCTACCAGCGGTATTTTTCACAGAACTAGAGCAAATAATTTCAAGATTATAATGGAAATACAAAAAACCTCGAATAGCCAAAGCATTCTTGAGGAAGAAGAATGGAACTGGAGGAATCAGCTTGCCTGACTTCAGGCTCTACTACAAAACCACAGTCATTAAGACAGTATGGTACTGGCACAAAGACAGAAATATAGATCAATGGAACAAAATAGATAGCCCAGAGATAAATCCATACACCTATGGACACCTTATCTTTGACAAAGGAGGCAAGAATATACAATGGAGTAAGACAATCTCTTTAACAAGTTGTTCTGGGAAAACTGGTCAACCACTTGTAAAATAGTGAAACTAGATCACTTTCTAACACCACACACAAAGTGAACTCACAATGGATTAAAGATCTAAACATAAAACCAGAAACTATAAAACTCCTAGAGGAAAACATAGGCAAAACACTCTCCGACATAAATCACAGCAGGATCCTCTATGATCCACCTCCCAGAATACTGGAAATAAAAGCAAAAATAAACAAATGGGATCTAATGAAAATGAAAAGCTTCTGCACAACAAAAGAAACTATAAGTAAGGTGAAAAGACAGCCTCTTGAATGGGAGAAAACAGTAGCAAATAAAACAACTGACAAACAACTAATCTCAAAAATACACAAGCAACTTATGCAACTCAACTCCAGAAAAATAAACGACCCAATCAAAAAATGGGCCAAAGAACTAAATAGGCATTTCTCCAAAGAAGACATACAGATAGCTAACAAACCGATGAAAAGATGCTCAACATCGCTCATTATCAGAGAAATGCAAATCAAGACCACAATGAGGTACCACTTCACACCAGTCAGAATGGCTGTGATCCAAAAGTCTACAAGCAATAAATGCTGGGGAGGATTTGGAGAAAAGGGAACCCTCTTATATTGTTGGTGGGAATACAAACTAGTACAGCCACTATGGAAAACAGTATGGAGATTCCTTAAAAAATTGCAAATAGAACTGCCTTATGACCCAGCAATCCCACTGCTGGGCATACACACTGAGGAAACCAGAATTGAAAGAGACACATGTACCCCGATGTTCATTGCAGCACTGTTTATAATAGCCAGGACATGGAAACAACCTAGATGTTCATCAGCAGATGAATGGCTAATAAAGCAGTGGTACATATACACAATGGAGTATTACTCAGCCCTTAAAAGGAATACATTTGAATCAGTTCTAATGAGATGGATAAACTGGAACCAATTATACACAGTGAAGTAAGCCAGAAAGAGAAAACAGCAATACAGTATACTGACACATATATATGGAATTTAGATAGTAATGATGACCCTGTATGTAAGACAACAAAAGAGACACGTATATATATAATGGACTTTTGGCCTCTGAGGGAGAGGGAGAGGGTGGGATGATTTGGGAGAATGGCATTGAAACATGTATACTATCATGTAAGAAATGAAGTGCCAGTATATGTTTGATACAGGATACAGGATGCTTGGGGCTAGTGCACGGGGATGATCCAGAGAGATGATATGGGGTGGGAGGTGGGAGGGGATTCAGGATTGGGAGCTCGTATACACCTGTGGCAGATTCATATCAATGTATGGCAAAACCAATACAGTATTGTAAAGTAGAATAAAGTAAAAATAAAATTAAAAAAAAAAACTAAAAAAAAAAGTTTAGGGTTTTATTGAAATACATGGGCACATATTTGAAGTGGGGAAATGAATGAGGCAGAGATAAATACTATTTACTTGCAAATGACAGATTCATTTATTATTTACCAACAGATTCAGAGGAAATCATTAAAAATAACCATAACCAGAAAAGTGAGGCTCAATTAACAACAACAACAATAAAAAATATTTGAAAAATATTTGAAGACTTGTTAAAGCTACTAAGTAATTCAGAGCTTAAGGGACAAAAGTACCACAAAGTAGAAAAGTTCAATGAGATTAGCTAAAACTCATGAGACAATGCTTTGTATTGCACTTTGTAAGTGGCTCATGGGGAAATGCCATGACATTGTATAAATAATGAGCAGCATTCAAATGAAAAACAAATAAATAAACAAACAACAAACATACAAAAAGAAAAGACCAAATTCCTGAAAATAAAAAACAATTTTGATATCAGAGTTATACAAGTAGACTTTTAAAGTCATTGATACGCCAATATAATATAACTGGTAAATATGACTTTGCCCCAGGATTAACTGTGTTGATAACTTAGAAAGACTAACAAAATTCTCTGTTCAGAAAACTATGAGCATTTATATAATTGAGAATGATTTTTAAATGTGGAAAAATATTCAAAACAATTACCACCACTTAGATACAGGTTGTATAAGCAAAAATGGATTCTGATTAACATACAGTAAAATAGAATTATTTTCCCTATGTTATTCATTGGCTAAAACAGAATATAATTATATGCTTGAAGTCAGAAGCTAAAAGTGAACTAGATTTTAATAAAAATGTCATATTTGTACAATGTATTAAGAATATTCCCAAGGAAAATACACTGAGTAACTTGTATTTTCTCTAATATAATTAATAACTTGTATTTGGAATTTTCCATTTCTCTATTCCATTTCTCACCTTTGCTCACTATTTTGTAAAATAAAATGACTACACATGCTATCTCTGTGTTTTCATATATTGTTCTACAAATTGAAGGAGCATATTAAATGGGAAATTACAGGATTTGAGTATCATTTATGTTATATAGATAAGGGAATTTATTGCATTAAGATATTTAATCTTTATGAAACATTAAAATGAATTAATGAAATAATTTTAAAAACATGTAACCTAATTTTTCAACCTTGGTTTTAAGGAGTATCATTATGGGAAAAGAATAACATCATTCCAGTGGTTTATACTGATCTCACCTCTCTTACTGTCTTTTTAACATTTCTTTCATGTTTCAAAAGCCTGTCTAGTGTCCCCTTTCCAAAGCTGAACCCTTGGTTGGTTTCTTCCTTTCCTCTACACATCTTGCATTTTGTTTGTTTCCCCTTAAAGGTCCTAATATCCAATAANGATCTCACCTCTCTTACTGTCTTTTTAACATTTCTTTCATGTTTCAAAAGCCTGTCTAGTGTCCCCTTTCCAAAGCTGAACCCTTGGTTGGTTTCTTCCTTTCCTCTACACATCTTGCATTTTGTTTGTTTCCCCTTAAAGGTCCTAATATCCAATAAGCTTCATTGATCATAAAGATGAAATTATCTACATAATCTCTTTTGAGCAAAGAGTTTGGTACATTTTCCATCATAGTAATTCCATCATTTGTCATCATTCACACACATGCACACACATGCAACTATACACATACCTACATGTATATGTATAGTCTTCAAATGAACCATAGCTATCAATACAATAATTCCATCTGTGTTATTCTTTCTTTTATAATCAACCCCTTACAAAGATTGTGACAAATATTTGGCAATCAGTATGTAATTGAGAATAAATGAACCTAAGCTCTTTGAGACTAGCATTTTCTTTTATTAGTTCATCATGAGTACACTCTATTTTCTTTAAAATTCATAGCATCTTAACTTGTTTTATAACCATTTTCTGCATGATTTATCATCTGTAATAAATTTTAAAACTTTAAATATGGAATAAAACAAATGACATTAAATACAATTTGTGACTTAATGAATAAATGATAAATCATTATTATTACTGAGAAATGAATGCATCTATATTCTAATGTTTAAAAGGGTATTTCATTACTTATNAGGTGGCAAGAATACACAGAAGAACTGTACAAAAAAAGAGCCCACAACCCAGATAATCATGATGAGTTTGATCACTCACATAGATCCAGCATGCCCCATGGCCAAAACACCAAATCATGAAACAGAAGGAATTTTGTAACAAATTCAATAAAGATCTAAAAATGGTCCACCTCAATAAAATCTTTAAAAAAAATGAATTCCAGTATCAACTTCTCCATCTTTTCTTCATTTATTTTTCCTTGCAGTTTGATTTCACAAAATNTGGCCAAAACACCAAATCATGAAACAGAAGGAATTTTGTAACAAATTCAATAAAGATCTAAAAATGGTCCACCTCAATAAAATCTTTAAAAAAAATGAATTCCAGTATCAACTTCTCCATCTTTTCTTCATTTATTTTTCCTTGCAGTTTGATTTCACAAAATATTGACAGAAAGTTTCACTACATGAGGTTTTGTGAGCAAACAGAAACATTTGTCTGTAAAAATCTACATGGTTAAGTTTTACATTTGCTCTATTAAGTACTACTCAGGGCTTCCCTGGTGGCTCAGATGGTAAAGAATCTGCCTGCAACTTCCCTTCTGGCTCAGCTGGTAAAAACCTTCCTGCAGTGCAGGCGACCTGGGTTTGATCCCTGTGCTGGGAAGACCCCCTGGAGAAGGGAAAGGCTTCTCACTGCAGTATTCTGATCTAGAGAATGCCATGGACTGTATAGGCCATGGGGTCACAAAGAGTAGGACACAACTGAGAGACTTGCACTTTCTATTAAGTACTGTTAGAAATTAGACACAACTTATTAATTTTTTAGAGCCATCTTATTTACAAAAAAAGAACCCTCTAATTTGGTTTCATATGATTACTAGATAAATAGGTGAAAAATAAAAATGTAGGCTAGAATATGGTGACTAGTAACATTTCATTTCAAATATACAGTTTTATATACAGTATACAGTACTTAACTTAGCAGGTTAATAAAAATATAGGAGTAGACAATCATTTAGAAACAATCAAATTACAAAGGTATTTAACTAAATAAACAAGCTAATGGAAACAGAACATCTGGTTATCTTTGCTCAGAAACCATTATGCAGAGTTAATGCTTTCCATATCTAATGCACATACTTAAGCTGTATAGGGACTTCCCTGGTGGCTAAGACAGTAAAGTGCCTGTCTACAATGCAGGAGACCCGGGTTTGATCCCTGGGTTGGGAAGATCCTCTGGAGAAGGAAATGGCAATCCACTTCAGTACTATTGCCTGGAAAATCCCATGGACAGAGGAGCCTGGTAGGCTACAGTCCATGGGGTCATAAAGAGTTGGACACGACTGAGAGACTTGATTTCACTTCAAGTTGTAAGTCTATTAATTATCAAAAGAAGTTCTCTTGCCCTAGATGTGGTGCTGGACAGTACTGCTGTGTTTACAGGCAATACATTCACGCATGTGACTTTGATTCATCAAGGCCAAATAGGACTTTAGTAAGTCTAGGCGAGAGCACTTGGATTTCATCATTATAAGAAATGGATTTCCATTACTGGCTTAGAAAAAATTGTATCAAATGTCACCCAGATTTCCACCTGACCTGCCTCTTGAGAAATCTATATACAGGTCAGGAAGCAACAGTTAGAACTGGACATGGAACAACAGATTGGTTCCACATAGGAAAAGGACTACATCAAGGCTGTATGTTGTCTGCCTGCTTATTTAACTTACATGCAGAGTACATCATGAGAAATGCTGGGCTGGAAGAAACACAAGCTGGAATCAAGATTGCCAGGAGAAATGTCAATGACCTCAGATATGCAGATGACACTACCCTTATGGCAGAAAGTGAAGAGGAACTAAAAAGCCTCTTGATGATAGTGAAAGAAGAGAGTGAAAAAGTTGGCTTAAAGTTCAACATTCAGAAAACTAAGGTCATGGTATCTGGTCCCATCACTTCATGGGAAATAAATGGGGAAACAGTGGAAATAGTGTCAGACTTTATTTTTTGCTCTCCAAAATCACTGCAGATGGTGACTGCAGCCACAAAATTAAAAGACTCTTACTCTTTGGAAGAAAATTATGACCAACCTAGATAGCATATTGAAAAGCAGAGACATTACTTTGCTGACTAAAGTCCATCTAATCAAGGCTATGGTTTTTCTAGTGGTCAAGTATGGATGTGAGGGTTGGACTGTGAAGAAAGCTGAGTGCTGAAGAATTGATGCTTTTGAAGTGTGGTGTTGGAGAAGACTCTTGAGAGTCCCTTGGACTGCAAGGAGATCCAACCAATCCATTCTAAAGGAGATCAGCCCTGGGATTTCTTTGGAAGGAATGATGCTGAAGCTGAAGCTCCAGTACTTTGGCCACCTCATGCAAAAAGTTGACTCACTGGAAAAGACTCTGATGCTGGGAGGGATTGGGGACAGGAGGAGAAGGGGACGACAAAGGATGAGATGGCTGGATGGCATCACTGACTCGATGGAAGTGAATCTGAGTGAACTCTGGTAGTTGGTGATGGACAGGGAGGCCCAGTGTGCTGCGATTCATGGGGTCACAAAGAGTCGCACACAACTGAGCAACTGAACTGAACTGAAACAGGTAAAAAATAGCAGAATGTATGAACACCGAAAGCAAATTTTTAACAGCCATCTGTGTAGACTCTACATATTGCAGTTTAGGCAGATAACAATATGAATGTCTATCAGGTTTCAGAGAGTCAAAAAAGGTTAAAAGTTAAGTTGCTCATTTAAAAGAAAATATCCCCCTATGGCTTGACAGGTACTTCTAGGCTCTAAAGACCACTTTGAAATATTCAAACAGTTAAATTACAGAAATTACAGCATTATATTTAAATTCTAAAAGATGACTCAAACTTCAGGCTATTAAATGGCTACATGTTAAAGAAATCAAACAAAATATGACTGAAATGAGAAAACAGGTTGTGAGACTATTTGAATATAAACTTGAAATAACCACTAAATACTCTCTAGGCTTTAAATTTCTTTATCTGAAAGATGAAATTTTGAAACCAGAAAACTTGCAATGCTCCTTCCAGTGCCAACATACATTTCTATATTATTTATATTTCCACAAGAATGACCACTCTTATTTTACATGACTTGTTGAAAATACAAATAATTATTTTTTTAATTAACATTTCTCAGCTATTCTCCAAAAATATTTCTCTAAGCTTTGAACAAGATTATTTTTAACCAAAATATCATTTATCAATTTCTGTAACATATATAACTCTTTGTATATTGTAAATGCATAATGTAACCAAAGAGGTATACACAATAAAGCATCATGAAGATAATTATCATTAATTTCATTTTTGTTTGGAGGGAAAAGTTGCTGAAAGCTTTGGTGTTCTCTATTTGATCTATCCTCTGAACTAATTTTGTAGACAAAGACTTTGGGGATCTTCCTCACATTTGTAGTTCAGATGCTCAGTTGTGTCTGACTCTTTGTGACCCCATGGATTGAAACATGCTAGACTTTCCTGTCCTTCACTATTTCTAGGAGTTTGCTTAAACTCATGCCCATTAAGTCGATGATGTCATCCATCCATTTAATCCTGTCACCCTACTTTCTTTCTGCCCTCAATCTTTCCCAGCATTAGGGCCTTTTCCAATGAGAGGGCTCTTTGAATCAGCTGACTAACATATTGGAGCTTCAGCTTCAGCATCAGTCCTTCAAATAAATATTCAGGATTGATTTTCTTTAGGATTGACTGATTTGATCTCCTGGTAATCCAAAGGACTCTCAAGAGTGCTCTCCAGCACCACAGTTTGAAGGCATTAATTCTTCAGCACTCAACCTTTGTGCTCCAACTCTCACATCCATACATGACTACTGGAAAAAAACACAGCTTTTATATGGACTTTTGTTGGAAAAACGATGTCTCTGCTTTTTAATAGTCTGTCTACCTTTGTCACAGCTTTCCTCTAAGGAACAAGCATATTTTAAGTTCATGGCTGCAGTCACCATCCAAAGTGATTTTAGATCCCAAGAAAACAAAATCTGTTAGTGATTTCTTTTTTCCCCCATCTATTTGCCATGAAGTGATGGGACTGGATGCCATGATCTTAGTTCTTTTATGTCGAGTGTTAAGCCAATTTTTTTAGTCTCTTATTTCACTCTTATCAAGAGGCTCTTAAGTTCCTCTTCACATTCTGCCATTATTGGTGTCATCTGTATATCTGACGCTGTTGATATGTCTCTTGGCAATCTTGATTTTAGCCTAGCTTTTCTCATGATATATTCTGCATAGAAGTTCAATAAGCAGGGTGACAATATACAACATTGATGTGCTCCTTTCCCAATTGTGAATGAGTCATTTGTTTCATGTTAGGTTCTAACTGCTGCTTCTGGTGTCATCCTTTTGCCTTTCCATACTGTTCACGGGCTTCTCACAGGAAGAATACTGGAGTAGTTTGCCATTGCCTCTTCCAGTGGCCCAAGGTTTTTAGAATCTTCACCATGACCCATCCGTCTTGGGTGGCCCTGCATGGCATGGCTCATAGCTTCACTGAGTTATGCAAACCTCTTTACCACAACAAGGCTGTGATCCATGAAGGGGATAAGCAGATGAATGGGAAAGTAATATGATAAACATATGTATATGTGATAAATATATACAATGGAACATTATTCAGCCATAAATAAATCAGGAAATTTGTGTCAACATGTATAGACTTTGAGGGAATTATGTTAAGTGAAATAAGTAAGACAAGGAACAACAGCTACTTTAAATCTCAGGAATATGAAGACTCTAAAAAAAAGACAAACTCATGGAAACAGAGAATGGAATAGATGCCAGGGACCACAGAGTGGAAGAAAAAGAGGAAATTATATATATATAATATATATGCTGCTAAGTCGCTTCAGTTGTGTCCAGCTCTGTGCGACCCCATAGACGGCACTGGAGTGGGTTGCCATTTCCTTCTCCAATGCATGGAAGTGAGAAGTGAAAGTGAAGTCGTTCAGTCATGTCTGACTCTTTGCGACCTCATGGACTGCAGCCCACCAGGTTCCTCTGTCCATGGGATTTTCCAGGCAAAAGTACTGGAGTGGGGTGCCATTGCCTTCTTCGATGTATATGTGTGTGTGTATGTGTGTGTTAGTTTCTCAGTCTTGTCTGACTCTTTGCAACACCATGGACTGTAGCCTGCCAGGCTCCTTTGTCCATGGGATTCTCCAGGCAAGGATACTGAATTGGGGTTGCATTCTCTTCTCCAGGGAACTTTCTTGACCCAGGGGTTGAACCTGGGTCTCTTGCATTGCAGGCAGATTCCTTACCACTAGTGCCACCTGGGAAGCCTATATAATCCCATTACAATAGTAAACTGAGACATGAAAGGTGAAGGAGAATATATTAGAGATTTGAAAAGAAAAGAAAGTATATGAAACAAGATTGAAGAATATGTATGATTTCTGCACAACTTTTTGTGGAACCAGTAAAGTATTTTTTTTTTTAATCTCCTTTAGTTTCTTTAAATTGCATCAGAGTATAATCCTTGGGAGAAGGCAATGGCACCCCACTCCAGTACTCTTGCCAGGAAAATCCCATGGATGGAGGAGCCTGGTGGGCTGCAGTCCATGGGGGTCACTGAATCGGACAAGACTGAGTGACTTCACTTTCACTTTTCACTTTCCTGCATTGGAGAAGGAAATGGCAACCCACTCCAGTGTTCGTGCCTGGAGAATCCCAGGGACAGGGGGAGCCTGGTGGGCTGCCATCTATGGGCTCGCATAGAGCTGGACACGATTGAAGTGACTTAGCAGCAGTAGCAGTAGCAATAATCATTGGGATTTAATATGATCTCTTGTACTGTCAACCAAGTGAAAAAGAGAGAGGGGAAAAGAAGTGAGTATGTGTGGAGGAGAGGAATAGTTATGGTTACACATAAAACTGGGGGATCTTTCATACTCCACATATGAATCACTTTTTTAAAGGTTTTAGTCCAGTTCACTAAAAGGTTAACATTTTAAGATATCTGTCTATTATGTACATAAATGTTTTTCCCTGTTGAGGTTGAAACAAATAGAGAAATAAAATAGAAAACACATCTGAATTAAAATTATGGTGAAAGCTTTACTATTAGTAAATTCATCTATTGAATATAGATTTAGATTTGTGGCAAAAAGACTATGAGTTTATAAACTGCCATTTTCACTGCCAAAATTATGGGATTCCCAACTTAGGAAAAACTGGGGAAAACACAACAGCCTTGACTACGTAGAATTACTGCTTCTTATTAGTTTCAGATAGACTCAAGAAAAAAAAAAACGTAGTTCTTTCAGCCTTTTTATAGCTTAATATCGCATAATCAAGAGATGTGTGCCAATGGAAGTCACACATTTATCAGTTAACAGCAGTCTCCTAAGGAGGGATAAGTAATGGTGAGGGGAAATTTTTCATAATCTACTATCATATAAGATACTCCCTGTGAAAACCTAAATATAGTGGAAATATCAAATTTATAATAAATTAAAATGATAAGATACTTAGAATTAAAACACACTGATGCACATTAAAACCTATGGCAGTAAAACAATACATATTTAGCGTAATTTTATACAATTTATTTACTCAGAAATAAATAGGAAAAAACAATTGTTCAAAACAACATCAACAAAAAATATAAAGAAAAAATAAACATATGAATATGAATATCAAGCAGAGAAAAGAAAAAGAGCGAGAGAAACAATGAGATTAATAAAGATAGATGCTGAAGGTTGGGGGAAAAGTTCAGCCAAGTATAAACACTTGTTAAAATTTCTATCTTATCAAAAGAATTAAAAGAGGCATGAGTAACAAATCAAAAAACTGAGAACTAAGAAAAGTATATGAGCAGATACAAAGTGTGTTAAATTGCAGGGTAAAGATTGAAATAATCCTTAGAGAACAGAGTGTGAACCAAAATATACTATAATTTTGAAAATTTAGCTGTAATAAGTATGCCTCTGAAAAAATAAAAATGGAATTTACACTGCAAGAAGATCTAGAGAACACCAAAAATCAATTACTATAAAATAAATTTGTTAAAGTATCATGCATGACAAGAAACTAGGACCAGAGGGTCTTTCAGATTTGTTAAAAGTCACTTTCATGAAACATAATTTCCACATAGTATCACATTTTCAGGAAGTGAAAAATAAATAGTCCAATGTATTCTAGAGGAATATAATTGCATGCACACAGTCACACATACACATATACACAAATCGAAGATTAAGTGGAAAGACTTGTGTTCAGCAAGCCTGCTAGTCACTTACCATCNCATAGTATCACATTTTCAGGAAGTGAAAAATAAATAGTCCAATGTATTCTAGAGGAATATAATTGCATGCACACAGTCACACATACACATATACACAAATCGAAGATTAAGTGGAAAGACTTGTGTTCAGCAAGCCTGCTAGTCACTTACCATCTTCTGCTTCCAGGAGAAGTTGTGAAAGGTTTAGTGTAGCATCCATAAAGTGCAGAAACTGGTTCTTAGATACACTTCCCAAAACATGTTTTTTATAAGTATACCAAAGAGAAAACAATATATACACTCTGATATCACAGAACTTTTTATCTAGTAGAAGAGATAATATTTGTAGCAATATACATGTAATAAAAGGCAGAATATAAAATGATGTTATAAAATTTTCCAAATCTTTAAAAATAAATAGATGGTTTCCTGGAAAGAGAGGGTAAGGAGAAGGGTGAGACATTTGTAGAAATAGTTAAAAATACAATGTTTATTAAAAAGGAAATCCTTGTTATTTATCTATTTTATTCATAGAAGCTTGCTTCTGTTAATCCCATACTCCTAATTTGTCCCTCCTTTCCCTCCCNGTAAAATTTAGGGTATATAAACACTTTTTGAACAATAAAGTTGGAGGGGGTTTTTGCACAAGCCTGGCCTCCCTCGTGTGGATTCTTTCTCTTGCTCCCTCCCTCTCCTTTTCAGACTGATCCCTTGTGACATGGAGGCTCACTGAGTCTACTTACTTGCCCAGGCTTCTGAGACCCATGCAGGAGGGAGCCCAAAGCGGGGCAACCCCCAATATTCAAGCGGGTGCCTGTGGCCCAACGCAGACGGTGCAAGTTCCTTGTCTGGAACTTTACTGGTTTTCCATGTAAACCAAGTTAATCAGCCTGTTTTCTCCACTAAATTTTCCAACTACATTATTTCTTCCTAATCTAATCTTATATTTCTATATTAATAAATAAATAAGTTTCTCCTCGCCTACACTGTTCATGCTTCGAATTACCCTGGATCCACTGGGGCTGGACCCCGGCACTTATACATTCATGTAAGCTTTTCAAGTATCTAAGATGTGATTTTCCACCTATTTTGTTATGTAGACATACACAGAAATCATCCTCTAGAATTTGCTGGCTGAGATCATTCCTGAATATATTGCTTCTCCCCACAAACAACAGAGTCCTAACTAAAAATTAGGAACACATTTCAAAGCATCATTGTTTCTAACACCTGCTATGATATGGAACTCTGGGTGGGGGAACCATCCTATTTTTTTCCCATATGCTAAAATTCATCTGAAAATATTTTCAGAGGACAACTCTAGCTTTGCCATCAGAGAGCACTGGGGTCAATTTTTCTTTAATGTTTAAGTAGAGTTACTATCTGAGTGAGAATACTGATTTTGTTTCTCAATTTTTATAATGAATGTTGACTGCACTACACAAGTATTCTTTAGCTCATTTTGGTTATGATTAAGCGTTTGTCTAATAATGAATTTGGTTTGTCTTTGTCTTCAGTTCCTAAGAAATCCCCTTCTAAACTCTTGGATCTTCCCTACCAAAAGAAGTGTCATGGTTATTTATGGTGTGTTCTGACTATACCTGATAGTTTATACCAAGGTGGCTCAGGGTGGTCCCCTAGATATATGAAGGAGATGACATAGGAGAGAGGTTGGCAACGGACCAAGTATGTGAGGACTAGCACTTAGAGCAACGTGATACCAGTCAGATGTCTCGAGAGATGAGTGAAGCTAATAATTGTGTTCAATAGCATGACCAATGATCAAACCAACTATTCCTACAGAGTGAAACCCTAGGAATTCCCTGGTGGTCCAGTGGTTTGTTAGGACTCCATGCTTTGACTACTAAGGTCAGGGAACTAAGATCCCACAAGCCACATGGTGTGGCTAGAACAAAAAGAAAGAAAGAAAAAGAATGAAGTCCCAACTAAAACTTTTAGATACTAAAGCCTGAGTGAGTTTCCTTATTTAGCAACTCTGTGTATTATCACATATATGCTTGATGCTTGATGATCCCACAAGGAGCAGACAACAGAGAATTTGTGTTTGGAATCCTCCTAGAAGGCAATGGCACCCCACTCCAGTACTCTTGCCTGGAAAATCCCATGAACGGAGGAGCCTGGTAGGCTGCAGTCCATGGGGTCGTGGAGGAGTCTGACACTACTGAGCGACTTCACTTTCACTTTTCACTTTCATGAATTGGAGAAGGAAATGGCAACTCACTCCAGTGTTCTTGCTTGGAGAATCCCAGGGATGGCAGAGCCTGGTGGGCTGCCATCTATGGGGTCGCACAGAGTCAGACACAACTGAAGTGACTTAGCAGCAGCAGCTGCAGAATTTGCTCAATGTGTATTTCTCTTTGGCTGGTTCTAATTTATACCTATTTGCTATTATCAAACTGTAGTCATAAGTATAGCTCTTTCTGAGTTCTTTGGATTGTTGTAGTAAATTATCAGAACTTAATGGGTGATGAGAACTCGCAAATTTATAGCTAGCAGATCAGAAGTAAGGGTGGCCTGGGGACCTCAAAACTTGTAGCTAGTGTTCTGCAGCGAAGACCATGTCCTTAACCTAGAAATTCTGGCCTAACTCTGATTAGCTGAAGTAAGACTTTTATCAGAAGAGCAAAGTTTTTAAATATACGATTTTACTTTTAAATTATGCCAATAAAGTATTATGAGATATTTAAGGTTATTCAAATATAGTATGAGTTAATGTGTAGTGCATAGATATTGTAATTATATTAACATCATGAACAAAAAAAAATGTGTATGTTAAGGTCTAATATTTGCAAGTGTTGAAGCCTGTGTGGCTGTAGCAATTTACCTTTAATTTAAAATAAATTTAATTTGTTTCATTTAAAACTAAGTGTCCTTCATAAGATCTGAAACTATAAAACTCCTAGAAACAAACAGAAGTGGTAAGATTCTTGATATTAATATTGATGACAATTTTTTGAATTTGACACCAAAAGCTAAGGCAACAAAAGCAAAACTAAACAAGTGAGACTACATCAAACAAAAATGATTTTACACAGCAAAGGAAACCATCAACAAAATTAAAAGTCAACCTACTGAATGGAAGAAAATATTTGCAAATCATGTATCTGATGAGGTATTAATATTCAAAATATATAAAGGACTCATACAATGTATTACCAAAAAATACAAACAATTCATTTAAAAATGGCAGAGGATACAAATAGATACTTTTTTCAAAGAAGATATACAAGTGGCTAATAGACATAGGAAGATGCTCAATGTCATTAATCATAAGGGAAATGCAAATCAAAATCATGATACATTGCCTCACATCCAATAATTCAAATGATAAGAAATAACAGCTGTTGGAGAGAATGCAGTGAAAAGAGAACCCTTGCGAATTGTTGGTGAGAATGTAAATTATTGCAGCCCCTATGGAAAACAGTATGGAAGTTCCTCAAAAAAGTAAAACTAGAACTACTAAATAAATCAGCAATTTCATTATTTTTGATTATTTATCCAAATAAAATGAAAACACTAACTCAAAAAATACATGCATCTCCATATGCATAGTCACTACAGTATTACTGGATATGAATTTAGATATCCATTGATGGACATGGGTAGATAGGTAGAGAAATTGTGATATATATAATATATTTCATATATAATATATATGAAACCTATAATTAAAAATATTGGACAATATATAAACATATCAAATCATTTTTACCTCAATTTAAAAAAAGGAACCCTTAAAAATAGTTTAATAGCAAAATTAAATAATACTCTAGCTTCAGGTTGTTGTTATTTCTTCCATTTGAAATCTTGAAGTAATTGACAAAATCTATTTTAAAATAAATAATAATAAAATGAAATGCTTCTAGGGAAATTAGCAGAAGAACTAGAAGCAGCTTTCATCTACCTGCTCTGGGGAAATGATGCCTACATTCATGGATGGCACAAGGGAGATAATGCAGACTTTATAGGGAGAAACAGAGACTTGAACAAACATTTCTATAAAGAAATCAGAAAGTGCCTATGCGGCAACTAAATCCTTTGTAAAGGCTTTGGAAACAATACAAAAATGAAGTGATAAAGTATTTTTGAATTGGAGAGAGAAGTTGCCAAAGATGTGAGGGAGTTGATCAGCCCTTGTTTGTGTCCCAGGTTCAATGAAGAGTGGGAACATGTTGAAATCAGTACATTTTAGGACAGAGCCAGTTGGCCTCTGTGAGCTATGTGCCAGCAGAGTGGCAGAAATCCTTTAAAACAAAGTTCACAAAATGGAAGAAATAAAGAATTTGAATTTTTATACAATTTTTTCTTTAGTCTCATGACTTTGCAACCAGTTTTTGCCTCATAGATGCAATGATCTTAGTTTTGTGAATGTTGAGTTTTAAGGCAACTTTTTCATGCTCCTCTTTCACTTTCATCAAGAGACTCTAGTTCTTTGCTGTCTGCCGTAAAGGTAGTGTCATCTGTATATCTGAGGTTATTGATAGTTCTCCTGGAAATCTTGATTCCAGCTTGTGCTTCATCCAGCCCAGCATTTCTCATGGTGTACTCTGCATATAAGTTAAACAAGCAGGGTGACAGTATACAGCCTTGATGCTCTCCTTTCTTGATTCAGAACCAGTCTGTTGTTCCATGTCCAGTTCTAACTGTTGCTTCCTTACTTGCATACAGATTTCTCAGGAGGCAGGTTAGGTGATCTGGTATTCCCATCTCTTGAAGAATTTTGCACAGTTTGTTGTGATCCACAGTCAAAGGCTTTGGCATAGTCAATAAAGCAGAAGTAGATGTTTTTCTGGAACATCGTTTAAGTTTTAAGCTGGCTTAAAACTCAATGTTCAGAACATCTAAGTTTTCAGTTCAGTTCAGTTCTGTTGCTCAGTCATGTCCGACTCTTTGCAACCCCATGAATCGCAGCACGCCAGGTCTCCCTGTCCATCACCAACTCCCGGAGTCTACCCAAACCCATGTCCATCGAATCAGTGATAACATCCAGCCATCTCACCCTCTGTCATCCCCTTCTCCTCCTGCTCCCAATCCTTCCCAGAATTAGGGTCTTTTCCAATGAGTTAACTCTTCTCATGAGTTAGCTTAAAACTCAACATTCAGAAAACTAAGATCAAGGCATCTGGTCCCATCTCTTCATGGCATATAGAAGGGGAAACACTGGAGACAGTGACAGACTTTATTTTGGGGGCTCCAAACCACTGCAGATGGTTATTGCAGCCATGTAATTAAAGTATGCTTGCTCCTTGAAAGAAAAGTTATGGCCAACCTAGACAGCATATTAAAAAGTAGAGACATTATTTTGCCAACAGAGGTCCATCTAGTCAAAGCTATGATTTTTCCAGTAGTCATGTATGGATGTGGGTGTTGGACTATAAAGAAAGCTGAGTGCCAAAGAATTGCTGCTTTTGAATTGTGGTGTTGGAGAAGACTCTTGAGAGTCCCTTGGACAGCAAGGAGCAACCAGTCCATCCTAAAGGAAATCAATCCTATATACTCATTGGAAGGACTGAGGCTAAAGCTGAAACTCCAACACTTTGGACACATGATGTGAAGAACTGACTTGTTTGAAAAGACCTTGATGCTGGGAAAGATTGAAGGTGGCAAGAGACGGGGATGATAGTAGGTGAGATGGTTGGATGGCATCACCGACTCAATTAGCATGAGTTTGAGTAAACTCTGGGAACTGATGATGGACAGGGACACATGGTGTCCTGCAGTCCATGGGGTCACAAAGAGTCAGACACAACTGAGTGAATGAAGTGAACTGAGATGTGGAGAATGGGGGCAGTCATGTGATTGGAGACTTTTGAGATTGTAGCAAGGGAAGTGTATTGGACAATGCAAATTAACCCACACAAAAACCGTTTTGTAGATATTCATGGGTCTCACCTTTGTCAATTTGGTGCCATAAGAATTCAGGTTTCTAGGGGACAGAGTTCTGATGCTGACTCAGAAAACTGACAATGTTGACACCAGCTGTACTCTGGGAGCCATTTTTCACTACAAGGACTCAAAGATCCAACAGAAGAGGCAAAATTTGTGGCAGCCCAGCTTCTGGGCACTTCTTACTGTCAGGCTGCCTTCTCGCTTTGCTCCCAGTCAGCACTCAGATTCACCTTGGGACCCCCTCACAAAAGTGGTCATGGTGTCCATATGAACAACAAACGTTTTTAAAATAAATTCTGAGGATCTAATGTATAACATGGTAGCTATAGTTGATAAAATTATATTGTATAATTGAAATTTGCTGAAAGTAGAACTTAACTATTCTCACCAAAAAAAAAAGGCTAATATATGAGGTAATAAATATGTTAATTAACTCAATTATGGGAATCCTTTCATAGTGAATACAAATTTTAAAGTACCTTGCATACTTCAAGTATATTATAGATTTATTTGTCAGTCATATCACAATAAACCTGAAAAAAAAAAAAACACAACAGAAACAGATACTGTGCATAAGAGAGGAGTGGAAGAATGTTCCTTGATAAATCCATCCTTGGAGGGTTACAGCACAATTTGATTCTGTCTGCCTATTACCATCTTTAAAATGGATTTTGAAGCATAGGAAATGGGTTTGACCATTTCCACTCACTTTAACTCTTCAAAACAAACAGAAAAGAACAGTATACTTTGCTGAAACTCTCACTCTTTTCTCGTCCATCAACTGGTGGCTGCTGCTGCTGCTACTAAGTCGCTTCAGTCGTGTGTCTGACTCTGTGCAACCCCATAGACGGCAGCCCACCAGGCTCCCCCATCCCTGGGAAGCTCCAGGCAAGAACACTGGAGTGGGTTGCCATTTCCTTCTCTAATTCATGAAAGTGAAAAGTTAAAGTGAAGTCATTCAGTCGTGTCTGACTCTTCGTGACTCCATGGACTGCAGCCCACCGGGCTCCTCCACCCA
>SJYW01033446.1:202665-237709 GCA_006410735.1 Raphicerus campestris
GGGAGGCCAGGCTTGTGCAAAAACCCCCTCCAACTTTATTGTTCAAAAAGTGTTTATATACCCTAAATTTTACATAATGGAAGATACAGAGTCACACAGGGACAGCAGTCCTGACCCTTTCTGTAGATCTTTTTTGCATACAAAAGGTCTCAGGTGATTTACATTATCTTCTGGCCAGGAGGCTTGCTAACACCTTTTTGGCTCTCTTTCTTAATGAATATTAATCTCATTTCCCCCTGAAGTGTTTTTCTTTAATCTGCATCTCCTTAAAGCACTAAAGTTACATCTCTGTAGAACAAAGGCACAGTGGGTTATAACAAAGAAGGTATGTAAGTCAAAGATCTAATGTTGCTACTTGTTTTTTCTATATGCCAACTATATCAACAAATAAAAGATATGAAAATTTGGCAGCAAGTATTGGCTCAACAAATGAAACCTTTAATCAGTCCTATTCTAATGATTTTGAATCCTCGGAAACCCCTACATTCTTAGGATGTTTTAAGCTTCCTGTGCCTCCTGCAGTCAGGAGACCTCAAACAATCACATGCCCAGCTGTACAAGTCCTGCAGGCAGGCTAGAAAGCCATCAGAGGGGTTTTTGGATTGAAACACTCGTATTATGCCCAGGAGATTTATTATGTAGCTCTAAATTAATTTTTTTCCAGAAAAAGGTGGTGGGGGGACAGCCCCTTGTTAATGACAGAAGAGTAGGTGGAACACAGTAAAGCAGGCAGACTCTGGTCCTGAGGGGTGGATGCTCAGGAAATTCCAGGGGGAACCCCTGAAGCCTGATCACGTCCTTGCATTTTGTCAGGCTTCTTTCCGCATGACCTTGTCACGGGTGGGATTCCTCATGCTGGCCCCCAGCAGCGTGTGTTATCTGTGATTCAGATACTGTGCAATCCAATATAACAAAGCGCTTTAAAATTCATTCCCTGAAGGTGGCCTTGTTGTTATTGCTGTTTAGTTGCTCATTCATGTTGATTCTTTTTGACCTCATCAACTGTAGCCTGCCAGGCACCTCTGTCCAAAAGATTATCCAGGCAAGATTACTGGAGTAGGTTGCTATTTCATATTCCAGAGGATGTTATGGACCCATTGATCAAACTCATGTCTCCTGAATTGGCAGATGGATTCTTTACCATTGAGCCACCAGCTAAGTCAGAAAGTGGCCTGCCTAAGTGCAAATACTTATTCACTTACCAGTTGTGCATCTCAGGGAAAGAAAATCAATTTATAATGTTGATAATACTCTCTCAGAAAACTATAAAATTTAATTAAGAGGATTCAACTAAAGTTGCTGAACAATATTTGTTTCATTGCAAATATTTAACAAATGGGAACTAATAGTAGTAGTGATAGTAACAGAGTCATCAGCAAAGCCCATTAACAATTCCTGGGAAATAAAAATAGAATATGGGTAATAAAATAAATGTCTATTTTTTTTTTCTTTTCCTTTGTGTTTAGTCTAGTCTCATATGCTCATGCTCACTGGGTACCTCATGCAGAGGCCTTGCCCTCAGAATCTGAGACCAGAGTTCCTAGTGTAAGATGGCTGCAGGAGGAGACGCCTCAGCTCAGAACAGTGTGCAGAAGTGCAGCTCAGGTAACTGAACTCAAGATGGTGACGGCAGTGGGCAGTGTGCAGAGAGGATGCCTCAGCACTGAGCTTTGCAGCCTGAGGAGCAGCACTGTGCAGCTGCCTGGAGAGAACTCCACCCCCCAGTACCCACTGACAGAGCCCTAGAAAGCAGCCCTGCCCGTTGCCTGTGGGGAGAGCCCTGAAATAGAGCAGGATTTCACAACCTCTTCATTCTCTGATCAAAGGTAAAGATTTCCTTTGCTTCTGAACCCATTCAATCTCATTCTATTGGCACAAGTAATAGGGGGCAGAAGGACCCTTGTTAGGGACCAACTTGGAAGGGCCAGAAACAGTAGTAGTAGTAGTGATACTGGTCTCAATGGAACATTTAGCATGCTTTCCTTTAATTCAAAATTAGAACATCTATACCTGTGCCTTTTAAAATGAAAGAAACACTGATTTTAATTGGAAAACTTTTAAAAAATATGTTTGTGAAGAATAAAGCTCTCATGGGTGAGTAATGTCTGATAGTTCAGAAGCTGTCCCATAAAGAACAATGAGGAGACAGAGCTCTTGCCTGATGGTCAGGTTGAGAAAAGAATATTCCTTTTTCTTCTTTTTGCATTGCTCCAGTGCCTCTATGAGTACTCATTTAATGTAGCTAAGAGACCACTTCTAGATACTGAATAAGAGCATTCACTTATGTATTCCTGGATGCCACTGAATTTGTAAGGGCTTTGTTTGATAAATACCTATTTTTCCCATTTTGAAATTCCATCTCCATAACATGGTACTCAGAGTAGAGTTCCTTCCATTCTTGAGTTGTCTAGGGCCAATCTTTCTGACTATATATATTCAGCCTGTTATCTACATAAGAAGCTGTGTAAATTTATATCTTACCATTGTTGTTGTTTTATAGTTCTTCTGATGAAATGAAAAGTATGACTTTTAATTCTGCTCATTTAGAAGATATACGTTTTCCTTCTTTAGTCAAATGCAACTGTCTCAGGTCACAATGCTGCTGAATATTGGTTCTCCACCCTGAGCCATGAGGCTTGCTAGGAGCCTCTAATAACAGATTATGCACGCATGCTCAGTACTTTCAGTCTTGTTCGATTCTGCAACCCTATCAACTAAAGCTGACAGGCTCCTCTGTCCATGCGATTCTCTAGGCAAGACTACTGGAGTGCGTTGCCATGCCCTCCTCCAAGGGATCATCCCGAAACAGTAAACACGGGTCTGCAGCATTGTAGGCTGATTCGTTATGTCTCAGCCACCAGCGAAGCTAAACACATTTCTTCAGCGGCTACTACTAATATAAATTTTCCACTAAATTCAATATAAATATATTTTGTGTTTTTAAAGCTAATAACTACACATGCTAATGTTTATGAAATTACAATTTGCCATCTGAATCACCAGGGAAGCCCCGTTATCAGGAAGATATTTTTGCATACTGATTTCTAAGACAAGTGAAAAGTGAAAGTCACTCAGTTGTGTCCAACTGTTTGTGATCCCATGGACTGAATAGTCCATGGAATTCTCCAGACCAGAATACTAGAGTGTGTAGCCTTTCCCTTCTCCAGGGGATCTTCCCAATCCAGGGATTGAACCCAGGTCTCTTGCACTGCAGGTGGATTCTTTACCATCTGAGCCACCAGGGACGCCCAAGATTACTGGAGTGGGTAGCCTAGCCCTTCTCCAGGGGATCTTCCCAACCCACAATTCAAACTGGGGTCTCCTGCATTACAGGCAGATTCTTTACCAACTGGGCTATGAGGGAAGTCTGTAAGACAAGCAGATACTGCATTTGTGAAGACAAGTAGATACTGTAATTGTGAAGACAACTTTTGGAACATTAAAATGAGAATAAATTTGAGCTTTTGGATGTATCAATATTATCAGTGGCTAATTTTCTAGTTTATGGAAAAAAAAAAAACTTATCCTATATTTCCAACATTTACATATTGACATGCTGCTGCTTAGTTGCTCAGTCCTGTCTGACTCTGCAACCCTATGGACTTAGCCCACCAGGCTTCTCTGTCCATGGAATTCTCCAGGCAAGAATACTGAAGTGAGTTACCATTTCCTTCTCCAGGGGATCATCTTGACCCAGGGATTGAACCTGGGTCTCCCACATTGCAGACAGATTTTTCACCATCTGAGCCACCAGGGATAAACACATTTAAAAATACACTGAAATTACGCACATGGATAAAATTATTTGTGTATGCTTTTCCATATCAACCTTTAAATATTTTCAAATGGTTATTTTCTGTCATCAATGTGAATACAAACATTTCCATGAAACCATTCATGTATTCTAGAAATTTATTATAGTTGTACAATATCACATTATATTAAATTTATTTTTTACAAATATACATTAAATGTGACTTACATCAAAAGTGAACAATTTTCAGTATTTCATTGTATGATACATGTGGTAAGTAATATGGGAAACAGACTCAAATATGGGCAAATGAGTAGTTCATTGTGACAGCTGCTGGCTCGACAAAATCATTATGTCTTATACTAATATATTTTTCCTGTATCTAACTTGTATATCTAAACATCATTAACACTTTAGGAAATATAAGCCTTTCTCCATCTGGCACATGGTTTTTAAAATGCATTTGCTGTAGTTTAGAATATCTGTAAACAGCTGGCAAAAAATGTATTTTTATTAAGCTGTTCAGCACCATATTTAAAAGATCTGTAGTTTGCATACATTTCTAAATCTCAGAATACTTTTTTCATCTATCAATTCTGTAATCTCCATAATCTTTTTCTAACTTTTGAGAAATTAAGTGGCTTTGTCTTCACTTATGAACCTGTACATCTTCTGTATTTAAATTTTATATGTGGGTAATTCAACTGATGTTTGATCTTAAAAATATTAAAGCATGAGAGTCTCCCTTTTTTTCTGTTTTAACAACAAAGATTTCAGTCAGTGTTTCTCAATTCATACAAGATCATTGAATGAATATTTAGTATGCTTTTGCTCTTAGAGTGTCTTTTAACATGTTATATATCATATGTATTTTTTCCTATTGCTAAAAATTAGCTCATGTCCATAGTCATCTTATGTGCTGCTGTGCTCAGTCACTCACTCACATCCAACTCCTTGCAACCCCATGGACTGTACCCTGCCAGGCTCCTCTGTCCATGGGATTTCCCAGGCAAGAATCCTGCAGTGGATTACCATTTCTTATTCCAAGGGATATTCTCCACCCAGCAACCGAGGCTGGGTCTCCTGCATCTCCTGCATTGGCAGGCAGATTCTTTATCACTGAGCCACATGGAAACCCCATAGTTGGAAGATCCATGCTCAATATGACAACTTAGTAGACAGGAATGCTTAGAAGATGGGCAAGTAAGTAGTGTGTTTAACTTTAAAAAGACCAGAAGTCAAAGGCAAAACACATGAAGTTTCTAGATTTTATTCTTACTTAAGGCATCCCTTGATTTTACTCTAATTTATTTTCCTATTAAAAGATTCTAAGGAAGCACAGAGATAGTCCAACATATACTGAGTTCTACCCATTGCTAGAGCAGCCCTACAGTCAAACATAGCTGCACCAAGAAGGGACTAATAGAACAACACTCTCAATTGACAAAAGCTTGATTCCTGTAACTGGAAATACCATATAGCAATTGCAAGAAAAAATAATGATGCTATCAAATTAATAAAAACAATGTTAATCCACTTTATTTGTGGCATCTCTTCTCACAAGAAACTCAGGCTTTCAGAAAGCTTTACAATTGTTTCTGTGTGAGTCTTCAAATATTTCAGCTGCATTCTTAACAAAAAGCAAGCCAATCTACACCTCTTATTTATCACCTATGTGGATGGGAAATTCTGTTTTCTTCTGTAACCATAGCTGTGAGCTCTCCAAAACCACTTCACAGTAGACCACTCTTGAGAGTCCACTAAATAATGTTTCCCAGGGAATGAGATAAGATGTCTTAATATAACTTGTATTTTGTTACATTTTACATAATATGATAATTTTAGCCCCAGTCTGACCTCAAATGATCAGAAATTAAAGGAAAATATTATCTAGTGACAGACATTGAACTGTAACCAGAATTCCTCTTCTTGAAATAGAAGAGTTTCTGAATCTGGCTCTAAGGTATAGTCTCATTTTCCCTTTGATGAGTTTCCTTTAGGAGGGGCCTCTCATCCTCTACAAAAAGACTTCTATTGAACCTGTATGTTCTATATTCAGTGTTTCCAAACATGTCTGAACCCTAGCGCTGACAACAGCCAAGATTCAGGTGATAACCCTGAAATACATAAGTAGAAAAGGAATCAAAATATTTAATTTTTTTTTTTTGTTTTTTTTGATAACTCACCAAAATAAAAGTAAATTAACTTTTAAGATATTTCTGGAATTCCCTGCTGGGAAAATCCTGGTTAAGAATTAGCCTGCTAGTGCAGGGTATACAGGAAGATTCCACATTCTACAGGATGATTAAGTCTGTGTGCCACAACTACTGAAGCCTGCAGGCTCTAGAGCCCGTGTTCTGCATCGAGAGAAGCTACTTCAATGACAAGCCTGCACACCACAACTAGAAAGTAGGTCCCACTAGTTGCAACTAGAGAAAGCTTGCAGATAGTAAGGAAAACTCAGTATAACCAAAAATACACAAATAAATAAAATTTTAAAAATAAAAATATTTCTAATTAGTTAAAATACAGTTGACCATTGAACAACATGGGTTTGAACTACATGAGTCCACTTATAAGCACATTTGTTTTTCACTAAATAGTTACTACAGTACTGTATTTCTCAATTGTTTGAATCTACAGAGGGCTCACTGTAATGTTACAAGCATATTTTTAAATTCAAGGAGGACTGGTGCACCCTAACCCCTACATTGTTCTAGAGTTAAATGCATTATATTGTTTTATGATAAATATCAAATACATTAAAGGTCCAATTATAGAGTCATAACCTGGCGTGCTGCGATTCATGGGGTTGCAAAGAGTCGGACACGACTGAGCAACTGAACTGAACTGAATTGAACTGAAAAACACTTCATTTTACCTTTGTTGACAATCATTTATAATAGTTAAAAAAAGAGTATACCTTAATGATAAAAAATTTATTTTTCTCTTTTATTTGAGTTAAACTTCTCATCAAGGTTTGTGATACTCAAACTATGCCCTGTAGTCAAACTTGGCCATTACTTCTACTTGTGAATAGTCTTTTATTTATATAGGAAAAAAAAAACCTGTTCTATTTGAACCTCATTAAATTATTTGTCTGATTATGTAAATTGTAAATGTTTTAATGACAGAGTTACTTGAAATACATAATGCTACTGACAGCTAATTATATTGTAAATTGCCTTATAGCATGTTTGCTATTTCAATTTTTACTCCTCAGCCAGGAGGTATAAAATTTGTAGCTAAGTATTCAAAGTATAATTACATTAATAAATGTGCCATACCTTGCATATATTTTCAAACCCCTATTTACTAAAAGAATTGCAACTGTGCTCCAATAACAATAAACAACTTAATTCTGCCATATCAAAAGATAATTGAATTTTAAAACTATACCATTTAAATTGAAACATTTTAAGAGCTTTGAAAGCATACTGATATACTTACTGAAAACACAGGTGTAAGTTAACTAAACTATTTTTTTTCATATTGTACATAGTTTATTCTAAAACATGGCTAAGTAATTTTTCATCAAAAAGAATATGGAAAATATTATATATATATATATATATGGTAGCTCTTTGTGCAGAAAACATGAAAAAGAATTATATTATACATGAAGATGATTACAAAGATATCAACGACTCAAGGCAAAGAAGAAGCAGAATGAAAATCTATTTTACATATTCATTGTCTGTTTTATCAAGAACATCATGCTTTGGCAATAATGATCTGTTGTCCCTAGGAGGCTCTGACCAACTAACATAGCATTCAGACTATACAATGACTCAGGTCAGCAGAAAATATTTAACAAGTTGGTAACACAGCTAAAAGTGCCCAGAACATAGATAGATGTAATATTGTATATTATATACTATTTACAGATTTTTTCACTTGTTTTTATGTATTTCAACATCCCTTCTAGAATATAGCCCATTTACAACATGTTATGCAAGTACAGAATTGGAAAACAAATTTGGCAAAAGCCTTACTTCAAAATTTTGTGATCTCAGAACCGTCAAGTTGTCTCAGTGCACAATGTGCGGGAAAGATACATGCTTCATTGCAGCACAATTAACAATAGTCAAGACATGGAAGCAACCTACACGTCCATTGACAGAGGAGTGAATAAAGTAGATGTGGTAGATATGTACAATGGAATATTACTCAGCCATAAAAAGAATAAAATAATACCATTTGCAGCAACATGGTTGGACCTAGAGATTATCTATATTAAGTAAAGTAAGGCACACAGAAAACAAATATCACATGATATCAATGATAAGTGGAATTTAAAAACATGATACAAACAGACTTATTTAGAAAACAGAAACAGACTCACAGACTTAGAAAACAAACTTATGGCTACCAAAGAGGAAAGGTAGAAGGGAGAGATAAACTAGGAGGTTGGAATTAACACACACACACACACATATATGCATGTGTATGTGTGTGTGTGTGTAATAAGGACCTACTATATAGTGCAGAGAACTCTACTAAATACTCTGTAGTAACCTTTTTGGGAAAATAACCTTTAAAAAAACATATATATGTATGGATGTAATTGTAGTGAGTGTGTGCTTTGTCAGTTTTGACTGCGACCCCATCAGCTTTCCCAAGCAAGAATACTGGAGTGGGTTGCCATTTCCTCCTCCAGGGAATCTTTCTGTCCCAGGGATTGAACCCATGTCTCCTGCATCTCCTACACTGGCAGGCAGATTCTTTACCATTTAAGCCACTTGGGAAGCATATGTATAACCAAATCA
The DNA here is from genome assembly GCA_006410735.1 of Raphicerus campestris. NCBI lineage: Eukaryota > Metazoa > Chordata > Mammalia > Artiodactyla > Bovidae > Raphicerus > Raphicerus campestris. The sequence continues at coordinate 211,189 of SJYW01033446.1, forward strand.
TTTTTCCATACACCTGAAACTAGCATAACATTGTAAATCAACTACGCTGCAATAAAAATAAAAGTTAATTAACTAAAAAAGAGTTAACACTGCAGACTGGAGACTGGATCATAAAAAAGACCTACTTGTCAAGTGACTCTTGGCTGGTGGTTGGAAATCTGGTGAGAAAACCTTCTAATAGTAGTATAAAAATTTCCTCATTGATAAAACTGGCTTACTGTGCTAAAACTGTGGTGGATGCTGTGCATTCACTTTCATTCTAGGAGTCTGGGAATTTTGTTTGTTCTTGGTAGGATGTCATTCAGGGTCTAACTCCAAATTTTGATGTTTTATTGGAAATGCTAAATTCTAAGTCTTCTACCATTCTAGCTCACATTTGGGGAAGTTAGTTAGAAAGTAGAAGACTTGCTCCCTTCTTTTGTGCTGACATGAAATTCAAACTATGAGACTCTCATCCCAGCCCCATCATTTGAGCACCATAAAAACCTTCAGCTGGTTTCCTTTCCAAAATTTGGGTGCCATGCTGCTCCCACTTTTTCACCAGCAAGTCTTACTATGTGAGTATAAACCTCTTCATATATAGAACTCTTCTTTTTATGTCACATTTCTGTTCAGGAAATGGCAATCCACTCCAGTTTTCTTGCCTGGGAAATCCCATGACAGAGGACCCTGTAGTGCTACAGTATGTGAGGTTCCAAGAATTAGCAACTAAACCACCTCCATCTATTCCAGAAGGATTAATACTTGGCCAGATTCACTCATATAGTTTACCTAGATACCACTTCTCTATGTATAGTGAATTTCACCATCAGTTGTTTCAGTAATGTGAGCTGATTCAAAGAATGATTTTTTTCTACAGTCTTTTCCAACTCAAATAAAACGATAAATGATAATAAATAATCACTGTCAGAAATAACAGCACAATTTGTTGCTCAATCACTCAGTTGTGTCTGATTCTTTGCGACCCCATTGACTGCAGCACACCAGGCTTCCCTGTCCTTCACCATCTCCAGGAGTTTGCTTTAACTCATGTCCATTGACTTGGAGATGCCATCCAAACATTTCATCCCTGTTGTTCCCTTTTTCTCCTTCCTTCATTCTTTCCCAGCAGGAAGTTGAGTTTTTAATAATATCTTACAAATTCATTATCAGTTGAATTTTTAATATAAAATTATTATATCAGTATATGATTAGCAAAACAATGCATATATAAAATCTCCTATATTTGATATTTATTAAAATAAAATGTTCTTGTGTCTTAATTTGATATGAGACTTATTTAAAATCCTTAAATGTACAAAAAGATATTAATATTTCCTGAAACTGGGTCCAAATGTTTTCCTTTTTATAACTATAGACCCTAAGAAAATTTGTTCACATAAAAAAGTGTGAATAAAAGAAGTGTAGTGTATTTTATAGTGATGTCACTCAGCTTCTTGTACTCCTCTTGACTTACATGTCCAAAATTTCAGTGATTTATTATAAAAAAGTGTTTTAATGATCTATAGAAATATAAGAACTGCACTGNGCAGAATGAAAATCTATTTTACATATTCATTGTCTGTTTTATCAAGAACATCATGCTTTGGCAATAATGATCTGTTGTCCCTAGGAGGCTCTGACCAACTAACATAGCATTCAGACTATACAATGACTCAGGTCAGCAGAAAATATTTAACAAGTTGGTAACACAGCTAAAAGTGCCCAGAACATAGATAGATGTAATATTGTATATTATATACTATTTACAGATTTTTTCACTTGTTTTTATGTATTTCAACATCCCTTCTAGAATATAGCCCATTTACAAGATGTGTATAAGANAAGTTGGTAACACAGCTAAAAGTGCCCAGAACATAGATAGATGTAATATTGTATATTATATACTATTTACAGATTTTTTCACTTGTTTTTATGTATTTCAACATCCCTTCTAGAATATAGCCCATTTACAACATGTTATGCAAGTACAGAATTGGAAAACAAATTTGGCAAAAGCCTTACTTCAAAATTTTGTGATCTCAGAACCGTCAAGTTGTCTCAGTGCACAATGTGCGGGAAAGATACATGCTTCATTGCAGCACAATTAACAATAGTCAAGACATGGAAGCAACCTACACGTCCATTGACAGAGGAGTGAATAAAGTAGATGTGGTAGATATGTACAATGGAATATTACTCAGCCATAAAAAGAATAAAATAATACCATTTGCAGCAACATGGTTGGACCTAGAGATTATCTATATTAAGTAAAGTAAGGCACACAGAAAACAAATATCACATGATATCAATGATAAGTGGAATTTAAAAACATGATACAAACAGACTTATTTAGAAAACAGAAACAGACTCACAGACTTAGAAAACAAACTTATGGCTACCAAAGAGGAAAGGTAGAAGGGAGAGATAAACTAGGAGGTTGGAATTAACACACACACACACACACATGCATATATATATATATATATATATATGCATGTGTGTGTGTAATAAGGACCTACTATATAGTGCAGAGAACTCTACTAAATACTCTGTAGTAACCTTTTTGGGAAAATAACCTTTAAAAAAACATATATATGTATGGATGTAATTGTAGTGAGTGTGTGCTTTGTCAGTTTTGACTGCGACCCCATCAGCTTTCCCAAGCAAGAATACTGGAGTGGGTTGCCATTTCCTCCTCCAGGGAATCTTTCTGTCCCAGGGATTGAACCCATGTCTCCTGCATCTCCTACACTGGCAGGCAGATTCTTTACCATTTAAGCCACTTGGGAAGCATATGTATAACCAAATCATTTTTCCATACACCTGAAACTAGCATAACATTGTAAATCAACTACGCTGCAATAAAAATAAAAGTTAATTAACTAAAAAAGAGTTAACACTGCAGACTGGAGACTGGATCATAAAAAAGACCTACTTGTCAAGTGACTCTTGGCTGGTGGTTGGAAATCTGGTGAGAAAACCTTCTAATAGTAGTATAAAAATTTCCTCATTGATAAAACTGGCTTACTGTGCTAAAACTGTGGTGGATGCTGTGCATTCACTTTCATTCTAGGAGTCTGGGAATTTTGTATGTTCTTGGTAGGATGTCATTCAGGGTCTAACTCCAAATTTTGATGTTTTATTGGAAATGCTAAATTCTAAGTCTTCTACCATTCTAGCTCACATTTGGGGAAGTTAGTTAGAAAGTAGAAGACTTGCTCCCTTCTTTTGTGCTGACATGAAATTCAAACTATGAGACTCTCATCCCAGCCCCATCATTTGAGCACCATAAAAACCTTCAGCTGGTTTCCTTTCCAAAATTTGGGTGCCATGCTGCTCCCACTTTTTCACCAGCAAGTCTTACTATGTGAGTATAAACCTCTTCATATATAGAACTCTTCTTTTTATGTCACATTTCTGTTCAGGAAATGGGAATCCACTCCAGTTTTCTTGCCTGGGAAATCCCATGACAGAGGACCCTGTAGTGCTACAGTATGTGAGGTTCCAAGAATTAGCAACTAAACCACCTCCATCTATTCCAGAAGGATTAATACTTGGCCAGATTCACTCATATAGTTTATCTAGATACCACTTCTCTATGTATAGTGAATTTCACCATCAGTTGTTTCAGTAATGTGAGCTGATTCAAAGAATGATTTTTTTCTACAGTCTTTTCCAACTCAAATAAAACGATAAATGATAATAAATAATCACTGTCAGAAATAACAGCACAATTTGTTGCTCAATCACTCAGTTGTGTCTGATTCTTTGCGACCCCATTGACTGCAGCACACCAGGCTTCCCTGTCCTTCACCATCTCCAGGAGTTTGCTTTAACTCATGTCCATTGACTTGGAGATGCCATCCAAACATTTCATCCCTGTTGTTCCCTTTTTCTCCTTCCTTCATTCTTTCCCAGCAGGAAGTTGAGTTTTTAATAATATCTTACAAATTCATTATCAGTTGAATTTTTAATATAAAATTATTATATCAGTATATGATTAGCAAAACAATGCATATATAAAATCTCCTATATTTGATATTTATTAAAATAAAATGTTCTTGTGTCTTAATTTGATATGAGACTTATTTAAAATCCTTAAATGTACAAAAAGATATTAATATTTCCTGAAACTGGGTCCAAATGTTTTCCNGTATCAGTATATGATTATCAAAACAATGAATATATAAAATCTCCTATATTTGATATTTATTAAAATAAAATGTTCTTGTGTCTTAATTTGATATGAGACTTATTTAAAATCCTTAAATGTACAAAAAGATATTAATATTTCCTGAAACTGGGTCCAAATGTTTTCCTTTTTATAACTATAGACCCTAAGAAAATTTGTTCACATAAAAAAGTGTGAATAAAAGAAGTGTAGTGTATTTTATAGTGATGTCACTCAGCTTCTTGTACTCCTCTTGACTTACATGTCCAAAATTTCAGTGATTTATTATAAAAAAAGTGTTTTAATGATCTATAGAAATATAAGAACTGCACTGTGCTTTTTTTTAATCCAATATACTTAGAACAACAACAAAAATAAATGGACTGGTTTAAAAGGATTTGTTACTCAGGAATTGGCATTTTCCATTTTTTCAATAACTTCATCAGTTAAGCACTATGTCCCTTTGTTCTACTGCTTTTTTTTTTAAATTTTTTTTTACTTCTAGGATATTCCTCTCTGTAAGATTCCAAATACATGTGAAATATGTGAGTAGGTACAATGTTGAAAGTGCAATTAAGAAATATTTACAGTAAATTTTTATAAGGGTCAGTTTTAATAAAAGTGTAAATAGAGTATAGATTCTTTGAGTATAATGAGCTTTGGAAAGTATCATATTTCCTAAGATAGTCATGTGCGCGCTCAGTTGCTTCAGTCGTGTCCAACTCTTTGTGACCTCATGGACTGTAGCCACCAGACTCCTCTGTCCGTGGGGATTCTCCAGGCAAGAAAATATTTAAGTGGGTTGCCATGCCTTCCTCCAGGGGATCTTCCCAACCCAGGGATGGAACCAGCGTCTCATGTCTCCTGTATTGGCATTCAGGCTCATTACCACTAGTGCCAACTGGAAAGCCCCTCATCATACTGTTCTGACTTCAACTTGATCACTATTCACATATCCAACTGTAAGAACATTCTACAACAGGCCCACAAGGCCCAATAACGAAGCTGACTCAAATTGCATAGGTTGAAGGAATGATAAGGTAGAAAGCATAAATAATGTGAATTTTTAGAAGAAGAGAGATTCAAGTACAAGAGTAAGTGCTTCTCTAGGAGTGCCCATAAACTGTTCAAGCATTCTGTGATTATAAGTAAGAAACAAGAGAGAGACAGAGATTACTTAGAAAATATATTAAATGACTTCAGAGATTTTATTTGAAAGAAAAGTATGATTTAATTTAAACATAGCAGGACACAATACAGAAGTGGGAGAAGATAATTAAATGGTAAACATGTTCATTTCAAGATTTTTTTTATTAACATATTCTCCCTATTCTTAATGGGGATATAGTCTTTAATTCCAGATAATCACTTTAATTACTGTTTTTTTTTTTAAATACTGCATTTGAAATGTTACCAATGTTGAGAGAAGAATCCTGAAATATACATACATGTCAAAGACATTGCTATTTCTATATATGGTTTGATGAGAACAATTTAGCTTTTTATTCCACAGTGAGGGAAAACTCAATTTATATAAAGTGGCATACTGCTAAGATGATTAGAAATATTTTATTAAAGTGTAGGAAAATGGTTTTCTAATACAATGAATTATTTTTTCATGATTCTATTGAAATTGACACTTTGATTCCTTTGGGGTTTTTTTCCTCCATTTTTTTTCCCTTTTGAATTTTAAAAATATATTTTTAATTAGAAGATGTGGGCATGCTACATAGCTTCAGCCATGTCTGGTTCTTTGCAACCCTACAGACTGTAGCCCACCAAGCTCTTCTTTCCATGGGATTCTCCAGACAAGAATACTGGAGTGGGTTGCCATGCCCTTCTCCAGGGGATCTTCCCAACTCAGGGATTGAACCTGTGTCTCACTTCTCCTGCATTGGCAGGTGGGTATTTACCACTAGCACCACCTGGGAAACTCAATTGGAGGATAATTGTTTTACAATGTTGTGTTGGTTCTGAGTACAACACCACAAATCTGACATAAGCATACGTATATCCACCCGCCTTGAACCTCCCTGCCACCCACCCCATCCCAGCCCTCTAGGCTGTCACAGAGCACCAAGTTGAATTCCATGTGTTATACAACAACTGCCCACTAGCTGATTCCTTTGCATAGCATTTTAATTGAAAGCTCTGAGATTGAAAGTTTAGACTTACTTATTGATGGCTGGGAAAGTTTTTGAACTTTTTTTTTNCCAACTGGAAAGCCCCTCATCATACTGTTCTGACTTCAACTTGATCACTATTCACATATCCAACTGTAAGAACATTCTACAACAGGCCCACAAGGCCCAATAACGAAGCTGACTCAAATTGCATAGGTTGAAGGAATGATAAGGTAGAAAGCATAAATAATGTGAATTTTTAGAAGAAGAGAGATTCAAGTACAAGAGTAAGTGCTTCTCTAGGAGTGCCCATAAACTGTTCAAGCATTCTGTGATTATAAGTAAGAAACAAGAGAGAGACAGAGATTACTTAGAAAATATATTAAATGACTTCAGAGATTTTATTTGAAAGAAAAGTATGATTTAATTTAAACATAGCAGGACACAATACAGAAGTGGGAGAAGATAATTAAATGGTAAACATGTTCATTTCAAGATTTTTTTTATTAACATATTCTCCCTATTCTTAATGGGGATATAGTCTTTAATTCCAGATAATCACTTTAATTACTGTTTTTTTTTTTAAATACTGCATTTGAAATGTTACCAATGTTGAGAGAAGAATCCTGAAATATACATACATGTCAAAGACATTGCTATTTCTATATATGGTTTGATGAGAACAATTTAGCTTTTTATTCCACAGTGAGGGAAAACTCAATTTATATAAAGTGGCATACTGCTAAGATGATTAGAAATATTTTATTAAAGTGTAGGAAAATGGTTTTCTAATACAATGAATTATTTTTTCATGATTCTATTGAAATTGACACTTTGATTCCTTTGGGGTTTTTTTCCTCCATTTTTTTTCCCTTTTGAATTTTAAAAATATATTTTTAATTAGAAGATGTGGGCATGCTACATAGCTTCAGCCATGTCTGGTTCTTTGCAACCCTACAGACTGTAGCCCACCAAGCTCCTCTTTCCATGGGATTCTCCAGACAAGAATACTGGAGTGGGTTGCCATGCCCTTCTCCAGGGGATCTTCCCAACTCAGGGACTGAACCTGTGTCTCGCTTCTCCTGCATTGGCAGGTGGGTATTTACCACTAGCACCACCTGGGAAACTCAATTGGAGGATAATTGCTTTACAATGTTGTGTTGGTTCTGAGTACAACACCACAAATCTGACATAAGCATACGTATATCCACCCGCCTTGAACCTCCCTGCCACCCACCCCATCCCAGCCCTCTAGGCTGTCACAGAGCACCAAGTTGAATTCCATGTGTTATACAACAACTGCCCACTAGCTGATTCCTTTGCATAGCATTTTAATTGAAAGCTCTGAGATTGAAAGTTTAGACTTACTTATTGATGGCTGGGAAAGTTTTTGAACTTTTTTTTCATGTCATTATTCTGTATTAGAACAAATTTAATTCCATGTTGGATCTTTTCTTTTTACTTTGTACTTCGTATTCTATTGCTTTTGCTGTAATTTAAGAATGTTGTGTATGGCCTGCAATATATAGAATGGCTCATTCTCAAGGCTCTGACTTCCAAAGGTATAATATTTTTTCATCCTTTTAGAGACAAAAAGTTACAGAACAGAGAATAACATTTGTCTTGCTGAGGATTTATAGGAACACCATGACCTGACCTATAGGGACAGCAGCAAAAAGAAAGGATTCTGACACTTGAGAAGTTTGCAGTAACTTTTCAGATCCTTTCCTCTCTGAGCATGAGAGAAGCCTGAATTATAAGTCACATAACATGGTTCTTTGGGACATTAGTCCACAGTCTCCTCAGTATGCTGGCTTTCTGAATAAAGTTGCTATCGCTTGCCTCAACAACTCATCTCTCAATTTATTAGTCTGTCATGTAGTAAGCAGTATGAGCTTGTACTCAGTAACTAATCTTTTCTCATAATATCCCTTGACAATTTTGACTATCATCATAGATGTTTAATGTTTGTTAATCTACTTGTCTTCAACCTATTTTATATAAATTCTATATACATGAAGAATTAAGTAAAATTCATGACAATAATGAGTTTCCTTGGCTCATTTTTTGTAGCATGGAGACTGTGCATATATTGGTTGCTAAAATATTCACACCTTCATGGCTCCAGCTGAAAGTTTCCACCACTCTTTACATAGGAAGTATGGATATCCAGATATGTTCCTAAGTCCCATTAGTTCTATTGTTGCCTTTTGTTTTTCTGTATACTCTCTAAACTGTTCTCTAGCTCCATCCTGGTAAATTAATGGTACCTAGAGACAATATCACTCACTCCAGTACTCTTGCCTGGAAAATCCCATGGATGGAGGAGCCTGGTAGGCTGCAGTCCATGGGGTCACTAAGAGTCGGATACGACTGAGTGTCTTCACTTTCACTTTTTGCTTTCATGCATTAGAGAAGGAAATGACAATCCACTCCAGTGTTCTTGCCTGGAGAGTCCCAGGGACAGGGAAGCCTGGTGGCTGCCCTCTATGGGGGCGCACAGATCGAACACAACTGAAGCGAGTTAGCAGCAGCAGCAGTAGCAGAGACAATATCACTTCTTTCTTGTCCTGACATGGGTGTTACTTGATTTCCATTCCCAGTTATCTGGCAGACATAAAATTTAAGACAAAGAAAAGAACGGAGACATTTATGTCATCTTGGATATCTGCTTGCAGAGCCACAGTCTAAAGTGTTCCGCTACAAAGAGGAATAGAAAAGACTGAAGTTTATTGTTTCATCAGGAGTGTTAGTCGCTCAATCGTGCCTGACTCTTTGCGACCCCATGGACTGCAGCCCATCAGTCTCCTCTGTCCATGAGATTTTTCAGGCAAGGATACTGGATTGGGTTGCCATTTCCTTCATCAGGAGTAGTTTTCCTTAACTATGAAATATTTGTCTTCTATCAAATAGTAAAACTTACTTGTGTGTTTCAGGCTCCCCAGTTGGTGCATGGTAAAGAATCTATATGCCAACACAGGAAATGCTACACATGCAGATTCGATCCCTGCTCAAGATGATCCCCTGGAGAAGGAAATGGCAACCCCTCTCCCTTATTTTTGCCTGGATAGAGGAGCCTGGTGAGTTATAGTCCATGATGTTGCAAAAAGTTGGATATGACTGAACACAGACATAATTGTGTATTTTATTCTCTGAAACACCTATTCGTATTTATTTTCTTTTTCTTTTTTCTTTTTTTTCTGTTTTTCAGTCATGTCCTAGCCTTGAACAAGAAGAGATTGATGACTAAGTTTGTCTAGTGATTTATTAGACCATACACTCCATTTATTGTGGAAAATCTCATTCCTTTATTAATGCTATTATTTACTAAGCAGCATATGCCAAATGCTGTAGCTGAAACAGCTTGATTTCTCAAATCAATCCTTTAAAAACCAACTTTATATTTAGTGTTAAATAACTTATAAAATTGGCTTCAAGTGAAGCTATGCTAAATGTCAAAAACTGGCTCATAAAATAATTGCCCACCACAGCTACAAGTTCAAACCTAGATTAATATTCATTTGGCATCTTTCCAAACCAATTATTTCAGATTTAAAATTTTATTCTCCATAGGAACATTCCCTAACTTTTATTTCTGTCCCTTTTTAACTTACTTTTAGTCATTATCCTTTTTTTAAAATATGAATGTTGTGTTAATTTACAAAAAGAAACTAAACTGACAAAAACGTAACTAAATTATAAGTAAATACTCAGCTGATAATTTAAGATAATAATAAAAAGTAATGATTAATGTGAATATTTACAACATTTATATGCATTTACTTTTTAATACTAATCCCCATATTGCTGTAAGTAAGGAATATAAGAAGAATATAAGAGAGATGAAAGGGTCATCCTTATAAATCAAGATTACAAATGCACTATTATGTGTTTCTATAAGAAAAATATTACTATTTACTAATTTATCATCATATTTTTGTATATATTATCATTATTAGTTTTACATAACTTTGGCTTTAATCATAAACTCAAATAATATTATTATGTATATTACAATAATTGAAATGACTTGCCCAATGTCTTCTGTTGTCAGTGAACTGCACAGAAATATTATCCAAAATTTGAAAGTAAGTCAAAAGAATATATAGTAGGATTACAATGTCATACCAGCTATTGCTCAACAAGTTCCTCTACCCTTAAGTTTATTTAATTATTTAGAGGAATGTTCCCATGTGACTTTACTCTTTGATTAATGCCCATACAATGTAAAATGGATAAGGCAATGGCACCCCACTCCAGTACTCTTGCCTGGAAAATCCCATGGGTGGAGGAGCCTGGTAGGCTGCAGTCCATGGGGTCACTAAGAGTCGGACACAACTGAGCGATTTCACGTTCAATTTTCACTTTCATGCATTGGAGAAAGAAGTGGCAACCCACTCCAGTGTTCTTGCCTGGAGAATCCCAGGGATGGGGGAGCCTGGTAGGCTGCCGTCTATGGGGTTGCACAGAGTCGAACACGACTGAAGTGACTTGGCAATGTAAAATGCTTGCTACTATTCAGATTGCTGTCAAAGAGAAAAGACGACCCCAAAGTTAATGGAATTATTATCCTTTTAGCATTATTATTTTACTGATTTCCTCATTAAGTGGTGAAAAAAACCTTTGACATGTTCATACCATACTTGTAGAAGAGTATATTTTTGCCTTTTAAAAAATTGTATTTTGTCAATATAAAATATAGTTTTTTATGTTTAATTATTGAATTTAATATTATATATTTAGCCACCATAATTGAAGTTAAGTCAAAGAGTTACTTGCAAGTTAAAAATCTTTCTTTGACTAAAAATATTTAACTTTCTATACCTGACCAAAATAAAGAATTTTTAAAGATAAGTGTTGATTCCCATTTGATTTTACAACTGACAAAAGTTGTACAGATTAATGAATTTTCTGAAACTTTCACTTTGATCTCAATGCCATTTAGCTCTTGACTTATCCCAGCTCAATAACCATTTTAAGAGGCAGATTTGTTCACTGGTTTATGTGTCTTTATTTCCTTTTGTAAAGTGTATAAACCCTGAATTCTTTTTATCCCCTCTCTCACTTGGCTCTTTATACTGTCTAAATGGAATTAATTTCTTCTGCTTTTCTCTATCCTATGCTAGTTGCCCACAGAAATCTATAGTCAAGTGCATTTTCCTTCCATTTTTACAATTCAAGTTAGTTTATAAGAAGGATTTAGGTATGAGCTTCTCTTATCTGCAAGGAGCCAAAATATTTCTCATCACATTTCTTATTGAAACTATGCATGCAAGTTTAACTCAAAGGCAACAATAAATGAAAATTTAAAATTTAAATATTTTATATCACTTACAAAGTATATTAAGTAAAGCATTTTTCTCATAAAGCTTCCTCTATTGAAACATATGTAAAAATGACAGGCACTAAATAGGTAAATGTTACGTGGATTGAGGAATCAATATAAGGAAATGATTTCATTTGCATGATGTAAATATTCACAGCTTTTAAAGTCAAAATTGATAAAATAGAAAAATACCTCCTTTTATCCAACTGAACATATTGCATTTCTACTGGGAGAAGGTAGCTTCTAAAACAGAGAAAAATGGGTTGGAATTTTCAAAGTATCCAGCCCGATGTGTTGATGTGTTTCTTCACACATGTCCTGTCAGCTCTGAGGTTTCTTTGTCAATCAGAAGTACATGAGATATTACTAGTGAAAGGCATTGCCATATCATATCCCAACAAATTTATCTTGCCATCAGTACCATCAGTCTAAACCAGAGTATTTTATTTTCCACTATTAAAGAATATAAAATAATGTGAACCAACCTAAATCATATTCTTCTTCTTGTAAATCATCTTATACAAATAGTCTCTCAGTTCACTTAAGCTCTGGTGCAAACACTAGAAAGAGATATTCATATTCTCTTTGCACAGTAAATTGTACTTCCTCAGAAACTACTGAGATTGATGGTTTACAATGTTACTTTTAACATTCTTATTTACATGGTATCGTTTTCCCCTATATAAATTGAGGAAAGCAACCTCCTTTAGATCTTTCTCTGAAATCTTTCTCATGCATACTTTCTCTTTGTTTATTCTGGGAATTAGAATAGAGGTTATTATTTTCAAATAAACCATTATTATCTTCTTTGTGGCATTGCCATTCTATTTTAGGAAAGTATGTTTTTCAAGGTTTGATCATAGAGGAGAGACACTATGACTGATAAAACAGATATTTATTATGCTGATATGATCCTATATAATTGTGAAACTGAGGTAAGCCCACAACAAAGTCTGTTACCTGGCATCCGGTACTTGTTCTGAATTCAGCAGGCCTGGCTACCAGGAAGGAGAGATGAACATGAAAAGGAGTAGTCACACAAACTAATTCCATCACAGATGAACTGAAAGCCATTGAAATAAATCTACATTTTTCTCTGATTACCTCTATCCTCCTACCTCAATGTAACTTGCAAAAGTACTGGTGCGCTATATCCCAGAACTCCATATGCACCATGCCTAGGAACTGAGGAAGCTAAGCAAAGAGATGAGGTGTAAGCTGAGGGAATTAAATCTCAGCAGATGCACTAACGAGATNCATATGCACCATGCCTAGGAACTGAGGAAGCTAAGCAAAGAGATGAGGTGGAAGCTGAGGGAATTAAATCTCAGCAGATGCACTAACGAGATGGAGAATTTGGAGGAGCCAAGTGCCCTGAAACCACCAGTTACCACCAGAGTGACTCAGCTGAGACTGACAATGTGCTTGAGCTGAAGAAGTTCTTGAACTTCTATGGTTTTTCTGTGCTTCACTCCCCGCACGCCGCCCCCACCAGCCCCNCTAGTCCAACTCTTTGTGACCCCATGATTTCAGGACACCATGCTTCCCTGTCCTTCATTATCTTCCGGAGTTTGCTAAAATTCATGTCCATTGAGTTGATGATGCTACCTAACCATCTCATCCTCTGCTGCCTTCTTCTCCTTTTGTCTTCAGTCTTTCCCAGCATCAGAATCTTTCCAATGAGCCAGCTTTTCACCTGAGGTGGCCAAAGTATTGGAGATTCAGCTTTAGCATCAGTCCTTCAATGAATATTCAGGGTCGATTCCTTTAGGTTTGCCTGGTTTGATCTTCCTGCAGTCCAGGGGACTCTCCAGAGTCTTATCCAGCACCACAATTTAAAAGCATCAGTTCTTCAGTGTTCAGCCTTCTTTATGGTCCAACTTTCACATGACTACTGGAAAAACCACAGCTTTGACTATATGGACCTTTGGCAGAAAAGGGATGTCTCTGCTTTTTAAGACACTGTCTAGGTTGGTCATAGCTTTTCTTCCAAAGAGCAAGTGTCTTTTAATTTCATGGCTGCAGGCACCATCCACAATGATTTTGGTACTCAAGAAAAGAAAATCTATCACTGCTTCCTCTTTACTCCTTTCTATTTGCCATCAATTGATGGGACTGGATGCCATGATCTTTGGTTCAGTCGCTCAGTTGTGTCTGACTCTTTGCAACCCCACAGACTGCAGCACACCAAGCTTCCCTGCCCATCACCAATACCCAAAACTTGCTCAAATGCATGTCCATCGAGACTGTGATGCCATCCAACCATCTCTTCCTCTGTTGTCCCCTTCTCCTCCAGTCCTCAATCTTTCCCAGCATCAGAGTCTTTTCTAATGAGTCATTCTTCATCATCAGGTGGCCAAAGTATTGGAGCTTCAGCATGATTCCTTCCAGTGAATATTCAGGACTGATTTCCTTTAGGATGGACTGGTTGTAACTCCGTGAAGTTCAAGGGACTCTCAAGTGTCTTCTCCAACACTGCAGTTCAAAAGCATCAGTTCTTCGACACTCGACTTTCTTTATGGTCCAACTCTCACACCCATACATGACTACTGAAAAAACCATAGCTTTGACTAGATGGACCTTTGTTTCCAAAGTAATGTCTCTGGTTTTTAATATTCTGTCTAGTTTGCTTATAGCTTTTCTTCCAAGAAACAAGTGTCTTATAATTTCATGGCTGCAGTCACCATCTGCAGTCATTTTGGAGCCTTAGAAAATAAAGTTTGTCACAGTTTCCATTGTTTCCCCAACTATATGCCACGAAGTGATTGGACTGGATGCCATGATCTTCATTTTCTGAACACTGAGTTTTAAGCCAGCTTTTTCACTCTCCTCTTTCACTTTCATCAAGAGACTCATCAGTTTCTCTTTGCTTTTTGCAATAAGGGTGTTGTCATCTGCATATCTGAGGTTATTGATACTTCTCCTGGCAATGTTGATTCCAGCTTGTGCTTCATCCTGACCAGCATTTCACATGATGTACTCTGTATGTAAGTTAAATAAGCAGGGTGATAATATACAGCCTTGATGTACTCCTTTCCCAATTTTGAATGATATTAATTTTTACATTTTGAGTTTTTATAAATAGTTTTTCAAATTTGCCAATCTATGGGATGCTAATGTAAAAGACTTTCATAATTCCTTGCTTCTCAGTTTTCACTAGAAATTAAGTTTTTTGAAAGTTGATAATTCAGGACTTCTCTGGCGGTTCAATGATTAAGACTGTGCTTTCAATGCAGGGGCCTGGGTTTGATACTTGATCAGGGAACTAGACCCCATATACCTCAACTAAGAGTTTACATGCTGCAACTAAATATCCTGCATGCCCCAATGAAGACATAATGCTGTTAAATAAGTATTTTTTAAAATTTGATAATTCTAAGTAATTACCCTATAAAGTTCAGAGCAGGCAATGGCACCCCACTCCAGTACTCTTGTCTGGAAAATCCCATGGGCGGAGTAGCCTGGAAGGCTGCGGTCCATGGGGTTGCTAGTAGTTGGACACAATTGAGCGACTTCACTTTCCTCTTTCATTTTCATGCATTGGCGAAAGAAATGGCAACCCACTCCAGTGTTCTTGCCTGGAGAATCCCTGGGACAGGGGAGCCTGGTGGGCTGCTATCTATGGGGTCGCACAAAGTCGGACACGACTGAAGTGACTTAGCAGCGGCAGCAGCCTATAAAGTTAATATGAAAAACATTTCTGTATGCAAGTAAGAAGAAGAGGGGCTTCCCTGGTGGCTCAGATGGTAAAGCATCTGCCTGTAATACGGGAGACCTGAGTTCAATCCCTGGGCTGGAACGATCCCCTGGAGAGAGAAATGGCAACCCATTCCAGTACTCTTGCCAGGAGAGTTCCATGGACGGTGGAGCCTGGTAGGCTACAGTCCATGGGGTTGCAAAGAGTCGGACATGACTGAGCGACTTCACAAGAAGAAGATATAAGAAATAAAAATTCACTTTATTAAGGAAAAAGAAAATAATTTTGTTCTGATGCTAGTTATTTCTAAATAGTAAAGAAGAGACAGATGATTGTAAGTATTGAAAACTAGGTTTGACAGGAAAAAAGAAACTTTAGAAATGATTCTATGTTTGGACAGAACAAAGTTAGAAATAATTTAATTGGGCAAATGAATTTCAATATTAAAATTGTACACAGCCTGAATTTTGTTTCTCTCTGTTAAGAGGGGAGAGTTTTCTTAAGAATATTGATTACCTTTTTGTAACAGATTGTGAATTTTCTTTGTATTTTAAGTAACTTTGTATAACTTTCTATATTTGCCTTTGAACTATTTTATTGTTTCTTGGTTAAGTCAATAAGTATTGTTTCACAGCGACCTGTGATGCTGCCTGACCAAGTGTTTTTTTTAAAGCCTTTTGATATTTTTAGCAAACTTGCCAGAGATCAAATTCTACTTGAAGTTCATTTGACCTTTAGCTTGCTTTGAGATTTTCCAAAAGGTCCTGAAACACCTAAGGGAATTATTTTCTCTCTTTATCAACATAAAAATATTAAACTAACTAGGCTTATATCATCTGTTAAACTTCATGGGAAGCATTTCAAAGGGATGGTGGTAAACATCCTTAAGCTATATTGTAAGGGGGAATGTTTTAGATACTCTAGAAATTATTGGAATTCCTAAGAATCTGATATGTCATAGTCAAATGTTATCAGTCTGAATTCTTATTATCTTAAAATGTTCTGTCACAGCAGTAAAGAAGTTTCTTTGTCAATTGCGTCACAATTGGATCTTTAACCATGTCTTTAAAAATCTTTGTTGTTCATTGACAGTTATTGTTTGATCCTGATGCCTTTGCAAAAATGCTTCATTTTCAAGAAAATTCACAGGAAGGATTTTTGACAAGTGCAGGCTTTTAAAAGCTTTATAAAACTGTTAACAAAGATCAAGAATTAGTTATGTAGGACTGAGTGAACTGATGAACATGGTTATAGATTTTATTGGTTTTTTGGTCTGAAATATTACTGCTTTTTAATCTGTTTTCCCAGATATAAGGAAACCTTTCCCATTAAACTAATTATGTCTTACAGCAATTTGGTTGTGACACCTTTGTAAGCAAAACTGACACATGTATTTTTTCTTTCTGCTTAAGCCCTCTAAAATTGTAAACCCTTAGGTTGCTAGCAGACTTATGAAGTCAATGAGAAAGTCCACCTCCTGACAGTTGTAGGAATCTGAAGACACTTTGGAACTCTGAGAAGAGAGAAATTAATTCAGATCTTTAGGTATCACAGGTGGGATCTGATGGCATGCCCTTGGGATGACTTTTTTTGCCTTGAGAAAGAAAGAAGCCTTTTAAAAATTCAACCTGAGATTCTTTATAAAAAGTTCCATCTAAACCAATTTTTAAAAGGATGGTGTGATCAGTTACACTTATATAAGTAATCAGGCCAAGTTTACTGAAAGCAGACTTATTTTTGCAAACAAATTACTCTTAATTTGATTATATTTGATGAAGTGTAAAGAGAAGTCGCTCAGTCGTGTCTGACTCTTTGTGACCCCATGGACACCAGGCTCCTCCGTCCATGGGATTTTCAGTCACATAATTTTAGAGAGAAAAATTACACATGCAGATATTAAATTCTAGTATTGTTAATTTAGATTTGTATTTACTGTCCAAGACTTACTTCTGAGAGACTCCTGTTGTTAGGTTACATTACTGTAAAGTTTAATTGAATTATTAAAAGGACACTCTATGTTTGATTCTGAGGCTTATTACTGTATTTTCAGTGCCCCATGACCTATAACCAGAAGATTATGCATTTTGGAAAGGCATCATTTAAAGGACTGTCTTCAACCTACATCAAAGGACACTTGTCAGATAACCTTGATTAGCTCGTGCACAAAACAAATGAAAGAAATTGACTTTTGGGTTTGTATTTTCCATTTAGAAAGGGTTCTTACACTGGAGCCCTAAACAGAGGAGAAACTTCACTCCTACCAAGACAAAGAGAAGACAACATCAGAAGTGGACAGCTATCCTTAGATTCCCAATCCGATCTGTATGATTACTTATAGTATTTTCAGCATAATAATTACATTAGATAATAATGTCATATTATATAATTATAGAAATATGGATATAATTATATATTATAATTATTTTTGATAATTTATTGGACTATTTCATACCATGTATTTTTTTTATTATGATGTAAGTCTTACACAGAGTTTAAAAATTAATCTAATTTTTAAGCTTATGATAAGTTACCTACATCTAGTACTTCTGGATTATCTTGGTGGATTTCTCCACTCCACAGGTCTAATTGGATGACCCTTAGGAAATTTATTCCAGAAGAAAGCTATAGTTCTGTTTGAGCAGATATTTATCTTACTAGATTGGACTCGCTCACTTGGCCAATCAATGGTGCTTTCTCTGTCCTTGGCTATAATATGAATTAGCTCTTAATTTTACTCAAGCTCAAAAATAACAAACTAAATTTCAGTCAGCAAATATAACTTCCTGATTATTGGGAGGGACCCTCCTTCAGTTACAGGGTGGATTTATATGACTCCCACCAGATTATTTAAATCATTTAAGTTTAAAAGCTCCCTTACATTGGGAACAGTTAAACTAAGGATTATCAGCCTAATAACACTAGGGAATTAGGCTGGATGCCTTGTGAACAATACAAGTATTTCATTACCTTTAAGATAGTGATTTGTACAGGACAGATTGTGTCAGATGAGCTGGTAGTATACTGGATCACACCGAATGGAAACTCTTGGCTTAAATATTCACTTATGACCCTATTAATGCTACTAGCTATGTTACTTGTATTCGGCCTATTTTACAAAATTGTAATTTCTTGCATTACTAAATGTGTGACTAAGCCACTGATAAAAATGATGCCTAGGCAACTTGAACAGATACAGTTGTTTAAGAGCTATACATGTATATATTTATGAACTCAAGATCGTAATAGTGTTGCTCTATATATGGGAAGAAGCAACACAAGGGATTTTGCTTGGACCAAAACAGATTTGAAAGACATGTGGTCCAAAGACTTTTGTGTCTACTATTAGCAGTGCCTAGTCCAGTAAGAGCACACTGAAGATCATCAAAATACTGGCCTCACTGAGAAAAAGGTATTCTCTGCACTATGAGATAATGTGGTCATGAACTGCCTCCTAAATCATGATTGAGTTTATAACCATGAGGGGCCACTGCCAGCTAAGGAGTGTCCCTAGCCATCTGGTTCTGTCAGAATTAAGTCACTAGCCATTGTAATCACTGATACTCAATATACGCTGAAAGGAATTCAGTGCAGTGATCCGAAANATTCATCAGAAGAACTGATACTGAAGTTGAATCTCCAATATTTTGGCCATCTGATGTGACAAGCTGACACACTGGAAAAGATCCTGTGCTGGGAAAGACTGAGGGCAAGAGGAGAAGTAGGCAACAGAGGATTAGACTGCTGGATGGCATCACTGATTTAATGGACATGAGTTTGAGCAAACTCCAGGAGACAGTGAAGGACAGGGAAGCCTGGTATGTTACAGTCAATTGCAAATAGTGGACACAACTTAGCAACTCAGCAACAACAATAAATGCTGAGTAATTAATGTGAAATGTAGGTCTGGATGACTCAGAAGCTGGATATAAGATTACCTGGAGATTTATCAACAACCTTAGATACACAGATGATATTCAACAATGAAAACCAAAGAGGAAATAAAGAGCCTCTTGATGAGGGTGAGAGAAGAGAGCGATAATAACTTGTTTAAAATTCAACATTCAAGAAACTAAGATCATGGCATCTAGTCCTATCACTTCATGACAAATTCATGGGGAAAAAATTGATGGGAAAACAATAATAGAGTTTATTTTCTTGGGTTCTAGAATCATTGTGGATGGTGACCCCTTCCAGGAAATTAAAAGTTGCTTGCTACTTGGAAAAAATTCCATGACAAACCTAGACCACATATTAAAAAGCAGAGACATCACTTTGCTGACAAATTCTGAATAGTCTATTTTTGTTTTTCCGGCGGTCCTGTATGGATGTGAGAGCTGGACCGTAAAGAATGCTGAATGCTAAAGAATCGATGCTTTTGGGTTGTGGTGCCAGAAAAGACTCTTGAGATTTCTTTGGACAGCAAGGAGATCAAACCAGTCAATCCAAAAGTAAATCAACCCTCAATATTCATTGTAAGAGCTGATGCTAAAGTTGTAACTTCAATACTTGACCACCTTATGTGAAGATCAGATTACTTGGAAAAGACCCTAATGATGGATAAGATTGAAGGCAAGAAGAGAAGGGGAAGAAAGAGATGAAACTGTTGGATTCCATCATCAACTCAGCAGACATGGTTTTGAGCCAAGTCTGGGAGATAGTGAAGGATAGCAAAGCCTGGCTTGCTGCAGTCTATGAGGTTGCATAAAGTTGGACATGACTTAGCAACTGAACCTCAACAAATAGTAATAAGTAAAAAAGTAAGTAGCACACGTGTGCTAAGTCACTTCAGTCATGTCTGACTCTTCAACCCTATGGGCTATAGCCCACTAAGCTCCTTTTTCCATGGTAGTCTCCAGGCAAGAATACTGGATGATTTGCCATATCCTTCTCCAGGGGATCTTCCTGACCCCGTAATCAAACACAGATCTTCTGTGTTTCCTGCATTGGCAGGCAGGTTCTTTACTACTAGTTTCATCTGCGAAGCATAAAGGTGAGGTGCTCAGAGAATGCTGTGCCAAGGACATTAAGGCATAGATATGGATTGCAAACAGAGGTCTGCTTTGTAAAAAAACTGGGGACTGCTCTCATGGGACATGAAAAAAAAAAATCCCAGGAAATTGAACACATGTAGGGTTTTTAATGGCCATAATAGGACAAATATGAATGAGATAATTAATTAACGCTATGACCATAAGGAGATTTGCAAGTGATAAAGAACCCACCTGCCAATGCAGGAGACAAAAGAGATGTGAATTCAATTCCTGGGTCAGGAAGGCTCCCTGGAGAAGGAAATGGCAGCCTCTCCAGTATTCTTGCCTGGGCAATCCCATGTACAGAGGCTCCTGGGGGGCTACAGTCCATGAGGCTGCAAAAATTTTTGACATGACTGAAGCAACTTAACACTGATAGGAGAGGCTAATCAGGGACTTTGTAAACCATAAAATAATCTTGAGATTTTTAATTTTAGCTAACAATAGAAGGCATTTGAAAGTATTACCAAGAAAATGATACAATATATGACATTATATATACAAATATGTCTTTAAATATAGACAATAGATTGAGTGGCTGTACAGTAGTATTGGAAGTAACTGAGGAAGTCAAATCCTAGAGTCAATGAGAGAGGTTAGAATTCATCTTCCACTGGGTAAATTTAGATGAGAGCAGAGCTGTTTCTTCCAACATGTTAGCAGAAAAAAAGAAGCAGGAAAAAGTTTTCAGTTCAGTTCAGTTCAGTTGCTCAGTCGTGTCCTTCAACACTGCTCTCTTTTCTTTATCCATGAGGCACATTAATAATGTATTTGTGTGGGCACATTGTTTTTGGTAAAGTTTGTAAAATAACATATTTTATCTGTAATTAGCTAACATTGCTTTTTCTTCCTGTCAATGTTTCCCCTATAGTCACAATTCCTTGTGACCAAATGGTGTTGCAAAGGCCGCTGTTAACCTATATAACGGGAAGATGGCTAAAACACATTGAGTTTGATTTTAGTGTTTTATGTTTATGCAATTCGTGTTCATTTCTGGCTTCCGGGAATATTGCACCTACTATACTGATCTTCTTGTTACAAAAAATGACTTTACTGAACTGAAGTATTATAGAGTAATGGAAATCATTTGTAACTTTGACGTTTATTCTAAACACTGGGTGTGCTAGGAAGACATATTTAATTGATCTAAAAAAAAAGTAGAAGAAATATTGAATGTTGTGCTATTGAAAGGATAAAAGCTGAAACATGTGTATAAGAAAGACTAAAGTGACACAGTATGCAAGAGAACTGGAATTGAATTATTATTATTAGGTTTTTAGAAATTCAATTTGGATGAGAAATTAGGACTTCTGCTATTAGAATGAAGAAAGATGGGTACAGAGAGTAAAGATTTACTAAATTACACAAACACTTTAACATGTTATTTAACAAATTAGATCATTAAACTATTACAGGACAGTCTCTATTATGTCACTCTTTTAAAAAATATGTCTATGATAAAAAGATATAGCTATAATCAAGTTCTCACCTCTGATTCTATAAAAGGTAGTACTATACACTTATTTAATTAAGCCTTCTAAAATTTTCCCCAAACTCACCAATCATAGTTAAATTAGTAGAGCACAATATACTAGGAAGAGGTGCAGAATGTGTGTCTCTTCTCTGCTTCCAATAAATTATAATCACTTGACTTTTTCAGTAATTCTCAGGGCAATAAAAATGGAACAAGAAAGGAGGCAGTAGCTATTGATCACTATTTGTGAAGTCTCATGAAGTTACATGATTCTTTTCTTTCAGTAATGGATTACTATCTGTAGCCTACAAATTAGAACAAGTGCCATTTATATATTTCTTAAAAGGCAGTGATGAAAGAATTATTTGTATTGTTTGAAGAGAGAAATGGCTTCCATTTTGGTAAAGCAGAGTGATAAAGTGGAAAGAGAACATAATCCAGATTTATGAGCTCAGATTTTTAGTTACTAGTTATGCCACTTTGGGCAAAATAATTCATTTCTGTGAACTTCAGTTTACCAATGTGCACTAATATAGTTAGATTTAAGCCTCTAAATTTGCAAACAATACAAAATTACACCTTATCATTCTAAGATGCTGGATATACAAGTTATTAGTCATTACAGTCTATAAAGAGGATTTCAAAAAAAACTACACTTTTTTTATAAACTTGCTTTATAAATAATGTAAAGATTAAAGTACTGTAATATCAGTTTCTAAACATATTAATAAAATAACTCAATAACAAATAATATTGTGTTCATTTCTCAGAAACTGAGGTATCTTCACATTAATGATTTATACATTCATTGGGGGTCATTCATATCCTTTGTCCTAGAATACACTTCTACAGTAATAAACTATCTCTTCACAAAGTACTAAAGAGGAAAGCTGAAAGAGTCAACACAAGAAGATAAGAACCATTTTCCAACTGAGTCATTAGACACTCCATCTGGTACAGAATTGACAGATTACCAGAAATTTTGGATACACAATAAAAAAGTGAAAATCTAGTTTTATCAGAAGTTTTAAAATCAACAAGTTCCCCTCACTGAAGTAAAGCAGTTCAATCGATGTTTAAATCTTATGAAAGCTCCATAACTACCTCTAGAATGAAGGTATTAAGACCTTTGTAGATACACTTTCAAGTTAAACAGCTATAATTGGTGAATATTATAAATTACCACAGTTTTTAATTTTCTTAAAATTGTCCTAAGGGAATACACTAAATGAGAAAACATTTATTCAAATAAATCTACTGAATCTTGAAAAGAATGATAAAACATGTGGCATCTGAGTCATAACTCTCTCCTTTATACAAGCTCACCATGAAATTCTAGTGAAATGTCTACTCTCAATATGCAAGTAAGATCACAGGGCTTCTTATTTTTCAAGCAACCTGTCAGATCAACAGCATTTTTCATACACATTTGCTTCAAATTGCAGAAGCTCTATGTCACGCAAGAACAGCTAAGAAGGCTGAGGTTCCATTCCTTGGGTCAGGCTCCACTTCAGCTAGAACTATATTGCAGAGAGTCAGATATGACTAAGTGACTGAACTGAACTGAACTGAACCTCAAGTATGGAGGCCCCAGTTGCACTCACTGCAGCGCAACAGTAGGGTTGAATTTTCTTGATTGGAGAGGCAAACCCAAAAGAGAATAGTCTATTGTCCTTGCTGAGTTCTCCCAAAAGAACTCACAAAATAAGTGTCATTCCAAGAGAAGTGGACACTGTATCCATGCCTACGTATGGAGCAGTGGCCCAGGCTTTTGGCTTGTGGGGAGTTTCTGAAGCAATCCCAAAGAACTGACATTACTTCAAACAGTTTGGGGAAAATCAAGCTTAAGGGCCCTTTAGAACACAACAGAGATTTTGGTGGTAAATTAGGAGTAAGGGTGGTATTTTTGTAAGTCAATAAACTAATCTCTACATAAATTAACACAAGTTTACCAGAAAGAACTAGGCAAAGAGGTTGTTAATAACAGCCTTTCTTGGGTCAGATCAAAGCTTGAAGACTGAAGAAGGAGCCTAAATTTAATTTGATCAGACTATGGCACAATATATACCTGAGGTAAATGTAAAAAAACAATAGAGAAATCAGCTGTCAATTAGTGGAAACTGAAATTTAAATATAATATCAACACAAGTAAGCAGATTAACAAACAGAGACAGGGATATTCGAAGGCAACATTGTGAAAACCAATATTCAAAGGGTGACTCTGTGTGAGCCCAAGGCTGTTTTTCTGGAGAAAGAAATCAGAGTAAGCATCCTTCTGGAAAATAACAGAAAGCAAAACGGTACACTCAATGTACTAAACAGATAAATAGACAACCTCAACACGCTGTTGGGCGTGGGAAGTTATAGTTGTGGTGGTGCTGCTATCAGAATGCAAAATTATTGTCATGTTATCTAAAATATTCCATCTCTAGTGAAAAATTATGAGATAATAAATAAGCACATAAGGAACAATGTGCAGAAAGAAAATAAAGCAGAAATTGCTCATGGAGGGGACCACAGCTTGAATTTAGATAATGAAGACTTCAAAATAGCCATTGTAAATTTTCAAAGAATATCATACTTAAAGAAGCTAAGGGAGGCATAATGGCAATATCTCATTATATGACCATATTAGTAAAAATGTATAAATTATAAAATAGAGTGAATGAACATTCTGTATTCTGGAATTGAACATGATAATTAATGTGAGGAAGTGACTACAGGAACTCAACTGGCAAATATGAACTAGCAGAAAAAGAGAAAGCAAAAGGATAAGAAAACATATGGATAGATCAATAGAGATTATGCAATCTGAAGGAGAGAAACAATAAAGATAAATGAACAGAATATCAAAAAAATATGGGACGCTTACTTGTACCAACATATAAATAATAAAAGCACAAAGGAAAGGAGAGAGAGTGTAAGAAGTGGCTAAGTGAATGATAGGTAAAAAATTTCCAAATCATGGTAAAAATATTAATCGTCCAATCAAGAAACACAGTAAATGCTAATTAGGATTGTTTAAGCATTTTCTTGGGCTTCCTTGGTGGCTCGGATGGTAGGGAATCTGCTTGCAATGCTGGAGACCTGGGTTCAATTCCTGATTTGGGAAGACCCTCTGGAGAAGAACACCCACCCCAGTATTCTTGCCTGGACAATCCCCATGGACAGACGAGCCTGGCAGAAAGAGTCAAACACAACTGAGTGACTAAGCACTAGCATTTTCTTAGTCACATCATAATAAACATATTCAAAGAGTAAGACAATGAAGACATTATGAAAGCAACAAGGAAAAATAGCTTAATTTATATGAAAAGCTCCAATAATAGTAAGAGCTAACTTCAGATCAGAAGAAAATGAGGTTCAGAAGTCAGTAAGACTATATATAGATCGTACAGAAAAAAAAGAAAAAATATATCCAGTCAAGATGTTATCTCCAGAATGTTTCAAATGTAAACTCTCTTTCACAAATAAAGGTAAAAAGATTACTTCCCAAAATAAAAAAAATTGAGAGATTTATTTCAATTAGACTATCATTAAAGAATTAGTAAAATAATTATTTAATCTGAAATTAAGTATCTCAAGATAGTAATTCAAATATACACACAGAACAGAGAGAATGCTAAAGATAATTACATAATTATGAAAGACAATACAAATGCATGTGCATTCTCTTCCTTTACTTGAACATTTACAAAAATCAGATCTATAAGCATGTATATACTTGCATTGTTATGCCTGTCACATATACAAATGTAATATATTTGACAACGGACAATGCAATGTTTGAACTCCAAACTGTGCTGGAAAAAGAAAATGACACAAGATAGTAACACACATTTATGGGAAGAAAAGAAGAGACCCCAAACTGGTTAATAAGTTAATGTAGCAAACTCTATACATATGTACTTGCTCTCCTTCATTTTTAGTTTAAAAGACACAAAAATGCATAAAATAATCATTTAAGACCATTTATTTTAATTTTTATAACATAAATTTTATCTAACATGTATAATAATAAGACCACAAAAATGGAGAAGAAGAAGTTGACTTACACAGGATGAGGACTTCTATAGAAGACATTAAGAGACACGGGTTCAATTCCTGCATCAGGAAGATGCCCTGGGGGAGGGCATAGCAACCCACTCCACTATTCTTTTCTGGAGAATCCTCATGCACAGAGAAGAATGGGCTACAGTCTATAAGCCTGAGAAGAGTTGGACATGATTGAAGTGGCTTAGCATGCATGCAGCCTGATGTTAAGGTATTTACTGTAAGCCCCAAATCAGCTACTAAGAAAAGAACTCAGAAAATTATAGTGAAAAAAGTGATTAAAGAAATTAAAAAGTATTTCACTGCAAAAATATTCATTAAAGAAAAAAAAATTGAGAAACATAGGAACAAATAAGACATAAAGAACTGTCAAAATAAAATAAAGGCATATATAAATCAAAACTATAAATATCATACATATGAATGAATTAAACAATTAAGTCAAAAAAGACTGACACACTGGATAATAAAAATATGACTGAGGTCTTTGTTTTATTCTGGATACATACAAATCTATGGTACAAATATGTTAAAAGTAAAAGGATGACAAATCATCATGTAAACAGCAAAAATAAGAAAATGAAAGTGACAATAATAACTTCTTAGAAAATAAACTTTTAAATAAAAGAAAGTTACTGGAGATAATACTGAACCATAAAAATGAA
>SJYW01033446.1:245127-260396 GCA_006410735.1 Raphicerus campestris
AAAGGAGGCAGTAGCTATTGATCACTATTTGTGAAGTCTCATGAAGTTACATGATTCTTTTCTTTCAGTAATGGATTACTATCTGTAGCCTACAAATTAGAACAAGTGCCATTTATATATTTCTTAAAAGGCAGTGATGAAAGAATTATTTGTATTGTTTGAAGAGAGAAATGGCTTCCATTTTGGTAAAGCAGAGTGATAAAGTGGAAAGAGAACATAATCCAGATTTATGAGCTCAGATTTTTAGTTACTAGTTATGCCACTTTGGGCAAAATAATTCATTTCCGTGAACTTCAGTTTACCAATGTGCACTAATATAGTTAGATTTAAGCCTCTAAATTTGCAAACAATACAAAATTACACCTTATCATTCTAAGATGCTGGATATACAAGTTATTAGTCATTACAGTCTATAAAGAGGATTTCAAAAAAAACTACACTTTTTTTATAAACTTGCTTTATAAATAATGTAAAGATTAAAGTACTGTAATATCAGTTTCTAAACATATTAATAAAATAACTCAATAACAAATAATATTGTGTTCATTTCTCAGAAACTGAGGTATCTTCACATTAATGATTTATACATTCATTGGGGGTCATTCATATCCTTTGTCCTAGAATACACTTCTACAGTAATAAACTATCTCTTCACAAAGTACTAAAGAGGAAAGCTGAAAGAGTCAACACAAGAAGATAAGAACCATTTTCCAAGTGAGTCATTAGACACTCCATCTGGTACAGAATTGACAGATTACCAGAAATTTTGGATACACAATAAAAAAGTGAAAATCTAGTTTTATCAGAAGTTTTAAAATCAACAAGTTCCCCTCACTGAAGTAAAGCAGTTCAATCGATGTTTAAATCTTATGAAAGCTCCATAACTACCTCTAGAATGAAGGTATTAAGACCTTTGTAGATACACTTTCAAGTTAAACAGCTATAATTGGTGAATATTATAAATTACCACAGTTTTTAATTTTCTTAAAATTGTCCTAAGGGAATACACTAAATGAGAAAACATTTATTCAAATAAATCTACTGAATCTTGAAAAGAATGATAAAACATGTGGCATCTGAGTCATAACTCTCTCCTTTATACAAGCTCACCATGAAATTCTAGTGAAATGTCTACTCTCAATATGCAAGTAAGATCACAGGGCTTCTTATTTTTCAAGCAACCTGTCAGATCAACAGCATTTTTCATACACATTTGCTTCAAATTGCAGAAGCTCTATGTCACGCAAGAACAGCTAAGAAGGCTGAGGTTCCATTCCTTGGGTCAGGCTCCACTTCAGCTAGAACTATATTGCAGAGAGTCAGATATGACTAAGTGACTGAACTGAACTGAACTGAACCTCAAGTATGGAGGCCCCAGTTGCACTCACTGCAGCGCAACAGTAGGGTTGAATTTTCTTGATTGGAGAGGCAAACCCAAAAGAGAATAGTCTATTGTCCTTGCTGAGTTCTCCCAAAAGAACTCACAAAATAAGTGTCATTCCAAGAGAAGTGGACACTGTATCCATGCCTATGTATGGAGCAGTGGCCCAGGCTTTTGGCTTGTGGGGAGTTTCTGAAGCAATCCCAAAGAACTGACATTACTTCAAACAGTTTGGGGAAAATCAAGCTTAAGTGCCCTTTAGAACACAACAGAGATTTTGGTGGTAAATTAGGAGTAAGGGTGGTTATTTTTGTAAGTCAATAAACTAATCTCTACATAAATTGTTAACACAAGTTTACCAGTAAGAACTAGGCAAAGAGGTTGTTAATAACAGCCTTTCTTGGGTCAGATCAAAGCTTGAAGACTGAAGAAGGAGACTAAATTTAATTTGATCAGACTACGGCACAATATATACCTGAGGTAAATGTAAAACACCAATAGAGAAATCAGCTGTCAATTAGTGGAAACTGAAATTTAAATATAATATCAACACAAGTAAGCAGATTAACAAACAGAGACAGGGATATTCGAAGGCAACATTGTGAAAACCAATATTCAAAGGGTGACTCTGTGTGAGCCCAAGGCTGTTTTTCTGGAGAAAGAAATCAGAGTAAGCATCCTTCTGGAAAATAACAGAAAGCAAAACGGTACACTCAATGTACTAAACAGATAAATAGACAACCTCAACACGCTGTTGGGCGTGGGAAGTTATAGTTGTGGTGGTGCTGCTATCAGAATGCAAAATTATTGTCATGTTATCTAAAATATTCCATCTCTAGTGAAAAATTATGAGATAATAAATAAGCACATAAGGAACAATGTGCAGAAAGAAAATAAAGCAGAAATTGCTCATGGAGGGGACCACAGCTTGAATTTAGATAATGAAGACTTCAAAATAGCCATTGTAAATTTTCAAAGAATATCATACTTAAAGAAGCTAAGGGAGGCATAATGGCAATATCTCATTATATGACCATATTAGTAAAAATGTATAAATTATAAAATAGAGTGAATGAACATTCTGTATTCTGGAATTGAACATGATAATTAATGTGAGGAAGTGACTACAGGAACTCAACTGGCAAATATGAACCAGCAGAAAAAGAAAAAGCAAAAGGATAAGAAAACATATGGATAAATCAATAGAGATTATGCAATCTGAAGGAGAGAAACAATAAAGATAAATGAACAGAATATCAAAAAAATATGGGACGCTTACTTGTACCAACATATAAATAATAAAAGCACAAAGGAAAGGAGAGAGAGTGTAAGAAGTGGCTAAGTGAATGATAGGTAAAAAATTTCCAAATCATGGTAAAAATATTAATCGTCCAATCAAGAAACACAGTAAATGCTAATTAGGATTGTTTAAGCATTTTCTTGGGCTTCCTTGGTGGCTCGGATGGTAGGGAATCTGCTTGCAATGCTGGAGACCTGGGTTCAATTCCTGATTTGGGAAGACCCTCTGGAGAAGAACACCCACCCCAGTATTCTTGCCTGGACAATCCCCATGGACAGACGAGCCTGGCAGAAAGAGTCAAACACAACTGAGTGACTAAGCACTAGCATTTTCTTAGTCACATCATAATAAACATATTCAAAGAGTAAGACAATGAAGACATTATGAAAGCAACAAGGAAAAATAGCTTAATTTATATGAAAAGCTCCAATAATAGTAAGAGCTAACTTCAGATCAGAAGAAAATGAGGTTCAGAAGTCAGTAAGACTATATATAGATCGTACAGAAAAAAAAGAAAAAATATATCCAGTCAAGATGTTATCTCCAGAATGTTTCAAATGTAAACTCTCTTTCACAAATAAAGGTAAAAAGATTACTTCCCAAAATAAACAAAACTGAGAGATTTATTTCAATTAGACTATCATTAAAGAATTGTAAAATAATTATTTAATCTGAAATTAAGTATCTCAAGATAGTAATTCAAATATACACACAGAACAGAGAGAATGCTAAAGATAATTACATAATTATGAAAGACAATACAAATGCATGTGCATTCTCTTCCTTTACTTGAACATTTACAAAAATCAGATCTATAAGCATGTATATACTTGCATTGTTATGCCTGTCACATATACAAATGTAATATATTTGACAACGGACAATGCAATGTTTGAACTCCAAACTGTGCTGGAAAAAGAAAATGACACAAGATAGTAACACACATTTATGGGAAGAAATGAAGAGACCCCAAACTGGTTAATAAGTTAATGCAAGAAACTCTATACATATGTACTTGCTCTCCTTCATTTTTAGTTTAAAAGACACAAAAATGCATAAAATAATCATTTAAGACCATTTATCTTAATTTTTATAACATAAATTTTATCTAACATGTATAATAATAAGACCACAAAAATGGAGAAGAAGAAGTTGACTTACACAGGATGAGGACTTCTATAGAAGACATTAAGAGACACGGGTTCAATTCCTGCATCAGGAAGATGCCCTGGGGGAGGGCATAGCAACCCACTCCACTATTCTTTTCTGGAGAATCATCATGCACAGAGGAGAAGAATGGGCTACAGTCTATAAGGCTGAGAAGAGTTGGACATGATTGAAGTGGCTTAGCATGCATGCAGCCTGATGTTAAGATATTTACTGTAAGCCCCAAATCAGCTACTAAGAAAAGAACTCAGAAAATTATAGTGAAAAAAGTGATTAAAGAAATTAAAAAGTATTTCACTGCAAAAATATTCATTAAAGAAAAAAAAATTGAGAAACATAGGAACAAATAAGACATAAAGAACTGTCAAAATAAAATAAAGGCATATATAAATCAAAACTATAAATATCATACATATGAATGAATTAAACAATTAAGTCAAAAAAGACTGACACACTGGATAATAAAAATATGACTGAGGTCTTTGTTTTATTCTGGATACATACAAATCTATGGTACAAATATGTTAAAAGTAAAAGGATGACAAATCATCATGTAAACAGCAAAAATAAGAAAATGAAAATGACAACAATAACTTCTTAGAAAATAAACTTTTAAATAAAAGAAAGTTACTGGAGATAATACTGAACCATAAAAATGAAAGAAGTACTGATATGCTATGGCAAGAATGATCCTTGAAAACACTGTTAGGTGAAAGCAGTCAGTCCCTTGCCCCTTGAAAAAGAAAAACCCTACATATTGTATAATTCCACTTATGTGACTTAATTTATTATAAAATAACTATCCTTTGGCAATTATGTATGCATTTCAGAGCAGGTGGTACATGTATAGTTTTGTCATAGAATACCCACTCATCAGTTTAATCAGCACCATGTTAGCTGTATAAAAATGCTACTCACTCAGAAGCACAGCCAAGCTCCAAAGTTCAAATACTTATAAAACATTAACATCTAAAAGTTATAAGAAATCATAATATCAGTTTAAAACAGAGATCAAGAAGGCATTCTTTTGTACACTGTCCCTGGTACTTTCAAATCTTTTCAAATTCACTGGCTTTTTAAAAAATAAGCTTCTAACTACTTAAAGTTTAAAGACAGTTATGTGGATTCAGTTCTACAACAGTTGAACACCAGAGCTTGCTCTAAAGCACCACATGTTGATGAGTTGCCAAAGTCTTTCAATTAATTAAGACACTATATTTGGCTCAGTCTCTGGTGGGTTTACTGCTTATTCCAAGCAGGTGTTGATGGATTAGGACATTTCTTTCTGGCTGATTCCTGATTAAATTGGACAAAGAATCTGACAGCTGTCATGTCTCTGTTTTCCAGAACTCTTTCCTCAAATCAGAAAGCACCCAGCCTAACACATGAGAAAAGTGTGTAGAGCTATTTTGCACAGATAACTCTAAAGTTAGCAAGAGGTATGAAAAATCACATTATTTTAATTATTTCTAACTCAGCCATAAGGTCCATTTAAATTGAATGATACCAAGGACTTTGAAAAGTCAAATTTATTGTATGCAATTAAAAATAGGAATGCGGTGTTCATTTTCCATTATCTCTGTTTTATCTTATTAACAATGCAAAATACTCTCATAGTCTGAGATTCTTACTCTCAAGGTGAATATGAGTGAGGGTCACAAATTATGACTTGGTTGCACTGGATTACTTGTAAGCCCTTTTTATCCAGGGAACAATGAAGAAGATAAATTGTATTTCAGTTCACTGTCCAAGCATAAAGTTGATTAGCCTTCTTTCTCTTTATAGTATTCAAATTATTTAAACTCATTGTGCTTTTGTTAAGGAAATTTATTTCAAAATAAAATTCTTACCTCATTTTTATGTTCTTTACAGATCTATTTCTTTTTTTTTAATGGACATGCATGAAACAAATTATTGCTAAATTTATGAATAATACTGTATACAGTAACTGCATCTGCTTATTGCTTTTGTTTTCTGGAAATTGATAGCGTACATTCTTTGCAGCAAGAATAGCAGAAGTCTATTTATTCATCTCTCTCTCCCTTATATTTCCTCTGAGCAGAAAAACACAGAGTAGAACTATTTATGAAACACATGAGATGAACTGTATTGTACATACAATCTTCCTTTCCTTAGTCTTACCCACCTCTCGTGTCACCTGCCTCTTTGTGGATGTCTCTTCTCACTGAGTAAGCAGTGAAGCATTGTGTGAGCCCCAGTGATTCCACCATCTGAGGCCAACCAGGCAAAGGTCTGGGCCTGGTATCTGGTTAAAATATTACTCAGTACATCATAGCATCAGCCTTCTCCAAAAGCTTCAAAAGAAAGCAATCAGGTAACACCCTCTACTGTGTGGTGAATGGTGATGGTGATTAATTCCTCATGAAGAAACTCCTTTCCACAGAATGTGGGCAGGGAACAGGAGACAGATCAGGTTGGTTTTCCTCTGCTTCATACCGTGGTTGATTGTGAGGCAGCGGTTTGTTTGTTTTCCGTTGTGTTTTTGGTGTGGTCTCTTGGAGAACATCCACATGGTGGAGAGACATACTTCTGCAGAACTCAGTAGGTGAACTGCGAAACTCACTCTATAGGAGGTTGCGAAACGTGCAGGTGCCCTTGCTTCACATCTTTCTCCACCTCCATGTCTCTGTTTCTCACTCTCTCTGCTCTGCAGATGTTCTAACAAAGTCACATGCCCTTAAGCCTTGCCTCACCTAGTCTTCAAGCAAACTACACACAAGACATGAGGGCAAGGAAGCTTTGCTTCTTATCTTAGGCAATCCTCCCATGAAGGTACTGTGGACCATATAAGAGAGTCGCCTTCCTACAACTTTAGGGTCAGAGAAGCCTTCTTAGAGGAAGTGATAGATGGGCCAGTATCTAAAGCAGGATATTCAGTAGTATTTAACATATATGCCTGAGTAACTATTATAATATCCTTAAAACCAGGGGGAAAAAAAGAAAAAAGGTATACATGATTAGGATTTAATTTTACTCCATTAATAATAGATTATTTTATTTTTCCCATCTAAAAGAATGAAAGATGTGTATAAGAGACAGCTGCAGATGTTCTAACAAAGTCACATGCCCTTAAGCCTTGCCTCACCTAGTCTTCAAGCAAACTACACACAAGACATGAGGGCAAGGAAGCTTTGCTTCTTATCTTAGGCAATCCTCCCATGAAGGTACTGTGGACCATATAAGAGAGTCGCCTTCCTACAACTTTAGGGTCAGAGAAGCCTTCTTAGAGGAAGTGATAGATGGGCCAGTATCTAAAGCAGGATATTCAGTAGTATTTAACATATATGCCTGAGTAACTATTATAATATCCTTAAAACCAGGGGGAAAAAAAGAAAAAAGGTATACATGATTAGGATTTAATTTTACTCCATTAATAATAGATTATTTTATTTTTCCCATCTAAAAGAATGAAAGATGTGTATAAGAGACAGCTGCAGATGTTCTAACAAAGTCACATGCCCTTAAGCCTTGCCTCACCTAGTCTTCAAGCAAACTACACACAAGACATGAGGGCAAGGAAGCTTTGCTTCTTATCTTAGGCAATCCTCCCATGAAGGTACTGTGGACCATATAAGAGAGTCGCCTTCCTACAACTTTAGGGTCAGAGAAGCCTTCTTAGAGGAAGTGATAGATGGGCCAGTATCTAAAGCAGGATATTCAGTAGTATTTAACATATATGCCTGAGTAACTATTATAATATCCTTAAAACCAGGGGGAAAAAAAGAAAAAAGGTATACATGATTAGGATTTAATTTTACTCCATTAATAATAGATTATTTTATTTTTCCCATCTAAAAGAATGAAAGATGTGTATAAGAGACAGCTGCAGATGTTCTAACAAAGTCACATGCCCTTAAGCCTTGCCTCACCTAGTCTTCAAGCAAACTACACACAAGACATGAGGGCAAGGAAGCTTTGCTTCTTATCTTAGGCAATCCTCCCATGAAGGTACTGTGGACCATATAAGAGAGTCGCCTTCCTACAACTTCAGGGTCAGAGAAGCCTTCTCAGAGGAAGTGATAGATGGGCCAGTATCTAAAGCAGGATATTCAGTAGTATTTAACATATATGCCTGAGTAACTATTATAATATCCTTAAAACCAGGGGGAAAAAAAGAAAAAAGGTATACATGATTAGGATTTAATTTTACTCCATTAATAATAGATTATTTTATTTTTCCCATCTAAAAGAATGAAAGATGTGTATAAGAGACAGCTGCAGATGTTCTAACAAAGTCACATGCCCTTAAGCCTTGCCTCACCTAGTCTTCAAGCAAACTACACACAAGACATGAGGGCAAGGAAGCTTTGCTTCTTATCTTAGGCAATCCTCCCATGAAGGTACTGTGGACCATATAAGAGAGTCGCCTTCCTACAACTTCAGGGTCAGAGAAGCCTTCTCAGAGGAAGTGATAGATGGGCCAGTATCTAAAGCAGGATATTCAGTAGTATTTAACATATATGCCTGAGTAACTATTATAATATCCTTAAAACCAGGGGGAAAAAAAGAAAAAAGGTATACATGATTAGGATTTAATTTTACTCCATTAATAATAGATTATTTTATTTTTCCCATCTAAAAGAATGAAAGATGTGTATAAGAGACAGCTGCAGATGTTCTAACAAAGTCACATGCCCTTAAGCCTTGCCTCACCTAGTCTTCAAGCAAACTACACACAAGACATGAGGGCAAGGAAGCTTTGCTTCTTATCTTAGGCAATCCTCCCATGAAGGTACTGTGGACCATATAAGAGAGTCGCCTTCCTACAACTTCAGGGTCAGAGAAGCCTTCTCAGAGGAAGTGATAGATGGGCCAGTATCTAAAGCAGGATATTCAGTAGTATTTAACATATATGCCTGAGTAACTATTATAATATCCTTAAAACCAGGGGGAAAAAAAGAAAAAAGGTATACATGATTAGGATTTAATTTTACTCCATTAATAATAGATTATTTTATTTTTCCCATCTAAAAGAATGAAAGATGTGTATAAGAGACAGCTGCAGATGTTCTAACAAAGTCACATGCCCTTAAGCCTTGCCTCACCTAGTCTTCAAGCAAACTACACACAAGACATGAGGGCAAGGAAGCTTTGCTTCTTATCTTAGGCAATCCTCCCATGAAGGTACTGTGGACCATATAAGAGAGTCGCCTTCCTACAACTTCAGGGTCAGAGAAGCCTTCTCAGAGGAAGTGATAGATGGGCCAGTATCTAAAGCAGGATATTCAGTAGTATTTAACATATATGCCTGAGTAACTATTATAATATCCTTAAAACCAGGGGGAAAAAAAGAAAAAAGGTATACATGATTAGGATTTAATTTTACTCCATTAATAATAGATTATTTTATTTTTCCCATCTAAAAGAATGAAAGATGTGTATAAGAGACAGCTGCAGATGTTCTAACAAAGTCACATGCCCTTAAGCCTTGCCTCACCTAGTCTTCAAGCAAACTACACACAAGACATGAGGGCAAGGAAGCTTTGCTTCTTATCTTAGGCAATCCTCCCATGAAGGTACTGTGGACCATATAAGAGAGTCGCCTTCCTACAACTTCAGGGTCAGAGAAGCCTTCTCAGAGGAAGTGATAGATGGGCCAGTATCTAAAGCAGGATATTCAGTAGTATTTAACATATATGCCTGAGTAACTATTATAATATCCTTAAAACCAGGGGGAAAAAAAGAAAAAAGGTATACATGATTAGGATTTAATTTTACTCCATTAATAATAGATTATTTTATTTTTCCCATCTAAAAGAATGAAAGATGTGTATAAGAGACAGCTGCAGATGTTCTAACAAAGTCACATGCCCTTAAGCCTTGCCTCACCTAGTCTTCAAGCAAACTACACACAAGACATGAGGGCAAGGAAGCTTTGCTTCTTATCTTAGGCAATCCTCCCATGAAGGTACTGTGGACCATATAAGAGAGTCGCCTTCCTACAACTTCAGGGTCAGAGAAGCCTTCTCAGAGGAAGTGATAGATGGGCCAGTATCTAAAGCAGGATATTCAGTAGTATTTAACATATATGCCTGAGTAACTATTATAATATCCTTAAAACCAGGGGGAAAAAAAGAAAAAAGGTATACATGATTAGGATTTAATTTTACTCCATTAATAATAGATTATTTTATTTTTCCCATCTAAAAGAATGAAAGATGTGTATAAGAGACAGCTGCAGATGTTCTAACAAAGTCACATGCCCTTAAGCCTTGCCTCACCTAGTCTTCAAGCAAACTACACACAAGACATGAGGGCAAGGAAGCTTTGCTTCTTATCTTAGGCAATCCTCCCATGAAGGTACTGTGGACCATATAAGAGAGTCGCCTTCCTACAACTTCAGGGTCAGAGAAGCCTTCTCAGAGGAAGTGATAGATGGGCCAGTATCTAAAGCAGGATATTCAGTAGTATTTAACATATATGCCTGAGTAACTATTATAATATCCTTAAAACCAGGGGGAAAAAAAGAAAAAAGGTATACATGATTAGGATTTAATTTTACTCCATTAATAATAGATTATTTTATTTTTCCCATCTAAAAGAATGAAAGATGTGTATAAGAGACAGCTGCAGATGTTCTAACAAAGTCACATGCCCTTAAGCCTTGCCTCACCTAGTCTTCAAGCAAACTACACACAAGACATGAGGGCAAGGAAGCTTTGCTTCTTATCTTAGGCAATCCTCCCATGAAGGTACTGTGGACCATATAAGAGAGTCGCCTTCCTACAACTTCAGGGTCAGAGAAGCCTTCTCAGAGGAAGTGATAGATGGGCCAGTATCTAAAGCAGGATATTCAGTAGTATTTAACATATATGCCTGAGTAACTATTATAATATCCTTAAAACCAGGGGGAAAAAAAGAAAAAAGGTATACATGATTAGGATTTAATTTTACTCCATTAATAATAGATTATTTTATTTTTCCCATCTAAAAGAATGAAAGATGTGTATAAGAGACAGCTGCAGATGTTCTAACAAAGTCACATGCCCTTAAGCCTTGCCTCACCTAGTCTTCAAGCAAACTACACACAAGACATGAGGGCAAGGAAGCTTTGCTTCTTATCTTAGGCAATCCTCCCATGAAGGTACTGTGGACCATATAAGAGAGTCGCCTTCCTACAACTTCAGGGTCAGAGAAGCCTTCTCAGAGGAAGTGATAGATGGGCCAGTATCTAAAGCAGGATATTCAGTAGTATTTAACATATATGCCTGAGTAACTATTATAATATCCTTAAAACCAGGGGGAAAAAAAGAAAAAAGGTATACATGATTAGGATTTAATTTTACTCCATTAATAATAGATTATTTTATTTTTCCCATCTAAAAGAATGAAAGATGTGTATAAGAGACAGCTGCAGATGTTCTAACAAAGTCACATGCCCTTAAGCCTTGCCTCACCTAGTCTTCAAGCAAACTACACACAAGACATGAGGGCAAGGAAGCTTTGCTTCTTATCTTAGGCAATCCTCCCATGAAGGTACTGTGGACCATATAAGAGAGTCGCCTTCCTACAACTTCAGGGTCAGAGAAGCCTTCTCAGAGGAAGTGATAGATGGGCCAGTATCTAAAGCAGGATATTCAGTAGTATTTAACATATATGCCTGGGTAACTATTATAATATCCTTAAAACCAGGGGGAAAAAAAGAAAAAGGTATACATGATTAGGATTTTATTTTACTCCATTAATAATAGATTATTTTATTTTTCCCATCTAAAAGAATGAAGGAAAACAGTATAAAATATATCATGTAATACATATGGTGTATATATTGTTACACAGACTCCTAAATCAGAATGATCTGGATTTATTTAAATAAAATGATTTTGCAAGGGGCAAGCTAGATAAAAAGATAGGTCTGCTGCTGCTGCTGCTAAGTCATGTCAGTTGTGTCCAACTGTGTGCCACCTCACAGACGGCAGCCCACCAGGCTCTGCTGTCCCTGGGATGCTCCAGGAAAGAATGCTGGAGTGGGTTGCTATTTCCTTCTCCAGTGTATGAAAGTGAAAAGTGAAAGTGAAGTCGCTCAGTCATGTCTGACTCCTTGTGACCCCATAGACTGTAGCCTACCAGGCTCCTCTGTCTATGGGATTTCCCAGGAAAGAGTATTGAAGTAGGTTGCCACTGCTTTCTCCAAAAGATAGGTCAGAATATAGCAAAAGTGTAAAAGCACAGATACTGGGAAAACCATTCTTTATTCTCTAACTTTGATGGCTGTTATTGTCTTACATGGAGAAGGCAATGGCACCCCACTCTAGTACTCTTGCCTGGCAAATCCCATGGACTGAGGAGCCTGGTAGGCTGCAGTCCATGGGGTCGCTAAGAGTTGGACATGACTGAGTGACTTCACTTTCACTTTTCATTTTCATGCATTGGAGAAGGACATGGCAACCCACTCCAGTTTTCTTGCCTGGAGAATCCCAGGGATGGGGGAGCCTGGTGGGCTGCCATCTATGGGGTCGCACAGAGTCAGACACGACTGAAGTGACTTAGCAGCAGCAGCAGCAGCAGCATTGTCTTACATGATGATCTTGGAGAGTTATCTCCCATTAACTGCTTCGGAGCTGAGGAACTTGTTAACTTCTACTTTTTATGTTTTTTTTTTTTTTTAAATTCATTTATTCATTCTGTAAATATTTTTAATTAACTACTATGCCTATGATACAGCAGTAATCTGAACAAATGAAAAGTCTGATCTTGTAGAGCATATTTTCAAGAAGATGGGCCCTTTCTGCTCCTTTAATCTCTTCCATATCACTGGATTATTTTCCTGTAGCCTAAAATGTGCTACATTACCACCCATAAACAAACCAAAATACTCCATGTTTTTGCTCCCTAGAAATCTAATACAATTTGTTTTAAACCAAGTTTCTACAGTCTGAAAATATTATTGTCAATTTTCTGACCTCCCATTAACTTCTCAACCTACCATAATAGAGCTTCAACCTTCTACATTTCTAATAAAACTGTTTTCCTCAGTTCACAAATTACCTCTTAGCTTCAAAACATGATGAATCCTTTTCAGTTCTTGTCTCACTTGACCTTGCTGCACCACTTAATTTGTGCTCCATTAATTTATTCTTGAAAGTGGCCTTCTTAGTTTCCTTGACACTGTTCTCTAGTAGTTTTCTCTCAGTCCCTCTGGGCATTCAAGCCTAATAGTGAATTTCAATTTCTCTGACTTTGTCTATTTTCTTCAAAAGTGTTCCTGCCCCAGGCCCTCTTCTTTTTTTAATATACTAGTCCTGCTTCTTGAACTCTTTCCTGTCCCTGCATATGGCCATCCCTCCATCATGCCCACACTACTCCAANTCTCTGACTTTGTCTATTTTCTTCAAAAGTGTTCCTGCCCCAGGCCCTCTTCTTTTTTTAATATACTAGTCCTGCTTCTTGAACTCTTTCCTGTCCCTGCATATGGCCATCCCTCCATCATGCCCACACTACTCCAATGTATTTTCCCATTGCTTCAGATTCATGGTTCTAGACATTTTTCTCTACATGTTTAGTGCCTCTGCAGCATGAGGTCCTGTGGGCAATATCAGGGCTTTTAATCCATTGGTATTAATAGTTTCTAATATAGTTTTGAATATATTCTAAGCACTTAAGAAATAAATTTATATGTGATCCTAATTAAATTATGTACAGGTGATATTACCCATTTCCATTGGCATAAAACCCCTACCATGATAACTCCCATATGTGTATTTCAAGCTCTTTTCTAAAGAAGCTTTATGTCATTACTCACAGTGGGACCAGAATCATCACTGAACAATGAGCTCAAATCTTGACAATTTTCTTGCCTAAAATTATTCTGCATCTTCTCATTTTTTTACAGGATACAACCTATATTCCTTAGCAGGTAATATAAATTTCTTCACTTTCTGACCTCTGCCGACAAACTACAGTACATGTAATTTTTCTTTGTCATCATGATGGTCATTTTGGTGCATCAGCTTGTCTAGGCTACAATTCCCAGTTATTCTGACAATTGCTNTATCAAATGCTGGGATCACAAGGAGATATCACCTCACACCTGTCTGAATGGCTATTAGCAAAAAGACAACAAATGACAGCTCCTGGCGAGGATGTGGAAACAAGGGAACCCTCTTGCACTGTTGGTGGGAATGTAAACTGCTGTAGCCACTATGGAAAAGAGTATGGAAGTTCCTCAAAAAATTAGAAATAGAATCTACCATACAATCTGTCAATCCCACTTCTAAGTATTTTTCTGAAAACAAAAGCACTAGTTTGAAAAGATACATGCACCCCTATACTCACTGCAGCATTATTTAAAACAGTCAAGATATGGAAGCAACCTAATTGTCTGCCCAGAAC
Organism: Raphicerus campestris; assembly: GCA_006410735.1. NCBI lineage: Eukaryota > Metazoa > Chordata > Mammalia > Artiodactyla > Bovidae > Raphicerus > Raphicerus campestris. The sequence goes on from SJYW01033446.1 coordinate 259,329, forward strand.
TACATAAATGGATTAAGAAATATGACATGTAGTACACAATGGACTATTACTCAGCCATTTAAACAAAAAATGAAACCTCGCCATTTAAGACAATGTGGATGGACCTAGAAGGTATTAGGCTAGGTAAAATAAGTCAGACAGAGAAAGACAAATACCATATTGTCTTCAAATATGAAACCTTCATCTATATGTGGAATCGAAAAACCAAAACAAACAAACATAACAAAACAGAAACAGACTTAAAGATACAGAGAATACACTGGTGGTTCCCAGAGAGGACGGAGATGGGAAGATGAGTGAACCAGAGTGAAGGAGATTAAGAGGCACAAGCTTCCAGTTATAAAATAAATAAGTCAGAAAATATAATGTACATCATAGGAAATATAGTAAATAATATTATAATAACTTTATATGGTGACAGATGATAACCAGACTTATCATGGTGGTTGGTCATTTTGCAATGTATAAAAATACCAAGTCATGATATTATACAGCTAAAACTAGTATATTTAGTCAATTAAATAAAATACTGGGAAACATGCTGGACAAGACAGACACGTCTTCTGAAAGCATACTGTCTATAGAGAAAATAGATTTTTTAAGTGAAAATATAAAATAATTACAAACTGCAATCTAAAGATGGAGAAGGCAATGGCACCCCACTCCAGTACACTTGCCTGGAAAATCCCATAGACAAAGGAACCTGGTAGGCTGCAGTCCATGGGGTCGCTAAGAGTCGGACACAACTGAGTGACTTCACTTTCACTTTTCACTTTCATGCATTGGAGAAGGAAATGGCAACCCCCTCCAGTGTTCTTGCCTGGAGAATCCCAGGGACTGGGGAGACTGGTGGGCTGCCGTCTATGGGGTTGCACAGAGTTGGACATGACTGAAGCAACTTAGCAGCAGCAGCCGCAGCAATCTAAAGATGCAGGAAGCAATCTTTTTTTTAATCAGAGGATAGTTGCTTTATAATGTTGGTTTTTGCCATACAACATTGTGCATCAATCATAATTATATATACATTCCCTCCCTGTTTATTATATATACACCTCCCTCTTTGCTCCC
>SJYW01033446.1:268568-291608 GCA_006410735.1 Raphicerus campestris
AGTCTATGCCCCAACCAGTAACACTGAAGAAGCTAAACTTGAATGGTTCTATGAAGACTTACAAGACCTTTTAGAACTAACACCCCCAAAAGATGTCCTTTTCATTATAGGGGACTGGAATGCAAAGGTAGGAAGTCAAGAAACACCTGGAGTAACAGGCAAACTTGGCCTTGGAATGTGGAATGAAGCAGGGCAAAGACTAATAGAATTTAGCCAAGAAAATGCACTGGTCATAGCAAACACCCTCTTCCAACAACAGAAGAGAAGACTCTACACATGGACATCACCAGATGGTCAACACTGAAATCAGATTGATTGTATTCTTTGCAGCCAAAGATGGAGAAGCTGTATACAGTCAACAAAAACAAGACCAGGAGCTAACTGTGGCTCAGATCATGAGCTCCTTGTTACCAAATTCAGACTTAAATTGAAGAAAGTAGGGAAAACCGCTAGACCATTCAGGTATGACCTAAATCAAATCCCCCATGATTATACAGTGGAAGTGAGAAATAGATTTAAGGGCCTAGATCTGATAGAGTGCCTAATGAACTATGGATGGAAGTTCATGACATTGTACAGGAGACAGGGATCAAGACCATCCCCACGGAAAAGAAATGCGAAAAAGCAAAATGGCTGTCTAGGGAGGCCTTACAAATAGCTGTGAAAAGAAGTGAAGTGAAAAGCAAAGGAGGAAAGGAAAGCTATAAGCATCTGAATGCAGAGTTCCAAATAATAGCAAGAAGAGACAAGAAAGCCTTCTTCAGCAATCTATGCAAAGAAATAGAGGAAAACAACATAATGGAAAAGACTAGACATCTCTTCAAGAAAATGAGTGATACCAAGGGAACATTTCATGCAAAGATGGGCTTGATAAAGGACATAAATGGTATGGACCTAATAGGAGCAGAAGATATTAAGAAGAGGTGGCAAGAATACACAGAAGAACTGTACAAAAAATATTTTTATGACCCAGACAGTCACGAGGGTATGATCACTCATCTAGAGCCAGACATCCTGGAATGTGAAGTCAAGTGGGCCTTAGAAAGCATCACTACAAACAAAGCTAGTGGAGGTGATGGAATTCCAGTTGAGCTATTTCCAATCCTGAAAGATGATGCTGTGAAAGTGCTGCACTCAATATGCCAGCAAATTTGGAAAACTCAGCAGTGGCCACAGGACTGGAAAAGGTCAGTTTTCATTCCAATCCCAAAGAAAGGCAATGCAAAAGAATGCTCAAACTACCACACAATTTGGAAATTAGAACTTCTAAATCATAGTGAAGTTAAGAAGATGAAAGATGCATTGGTTAATCTAGATGAATCTTTATCTGGAGACATGTACTATTTCACCACTTCTTTGAAAATGACATATTTGGTGCTTCTTTAAATTTAACTTGCTTGTTTTTGAATGTTCATAAGTTTAACAATAGACAACTTATTTTTATGTTTATTACATTTTATTTATGCAATAAGTATTATTTTTGTGCTCCTTTTCTATTCTAGGCATTTTGCTAATCATTATATATATATCATATATTTAAATAAATTTTCTAATGCTTCCATTATTTTTTTTGATCTGTACACATATATTTCATTTTCCCTCTCATTAATTTTGATTAAAAAAATTTTTTTTGAAATCATCCTTGACAAACATCTTAAATTTAACAATTAATCTGTTTTAAAAATCCTCAAATAGCTAGCTCTCTCTTTCTCAAATGCTCCACCAGACAGAGTGTTAATTTATCCCCTTGCCCCTGTTAATACAACTCTGATCTTGTCTCCTATAATTGATGACATCTTTGCTTACTGTATCCAAGGGTTAATAAATTGGTTGATTTTAAGTATCACCATGTTGGAATGTATTTTATCTATTTAAAACAGCTCCTTTTGTCCAAGGCTCTCCTTTTTCTAATGTCATGTTTCTTTATTTTTCTGTACTCATAAGTGTCTCTCATATTCATTTAGATGCTCCTTCACTTTTAAAACCTCTAACGTAGACTTTAAAAATTTTATCATAATTTTAATGTTATTTATTTAATACATAACATTTAGTAGAGCCTCAACATTTATGAACTGATAAAATGATATTCTCCAAAACTATATGATATAGTAAACTGCTACTGCTGCTATTGCTAAGCTGCTTCAGTCATGTCTGACTCTGTGTGATCCCAGAGACGGCAACCCGCCAGGCTCCCCCATCCCTGGGATTCTTCAGGCAAGAACACTGGAGTGGGTTGCCATCTTCTTCTCCAATGCATGAAAGTGAAAAGTGAAAGTGAAGTTGCTATAGTAAAAGAGAACACCAATTCTTGCACATGTCTTCCTAACCACAAAATATTTCCTTGCATATTTTAATCCATATCTTTTAAATTCTCTATAATAATGTAACTATGAGAAACAAGTCATTTTAATGTGAATGTGGTTAATATTTACTTATATCTGTGAAACAGTATGTTTACCATATTGAAAGTAGTTTATACATATGATAGAGTAAAATAGGCTAAAATAAATCTAATGTTGCATAGATGCTCAAGGATTTTAAAAGCATCACTTTCTAGTTATATGTTGACATGATGAACAAAAATTAAAATCCAATTACTACAAAAATACTATGAAGAAAAATTAAGGATGAATTCTTCCCACACATATTTTTGAACAAGTGCATATCAGGGTGGTTCAGATCAGACTTTGAATAATGATGATAAGTTAAAAAGAAGCATATAGTTTTCTCCTTCTCAAAAAAATACTAACATTTGAATTTACCATGATTCTAGTTAATTTTAAACTTTGGAGTTTTGGAGATACACTACATGGACTCCTTCCAAGACCTGTATCTAATTTTGAATATTATTCATGCTTACATATTACCTTTATTAAAGAAAATCCCTTTACATTATATAATCCTTTATCCCCCAAACTACACCTGCTGTTGAGAGCAGATTAAAAATTATTCCTTAAGGTAAAACCCTCACAAGCAAGGAAACAATATAAAGAAGAGCAATCAAATGTTGAAAAACGGAAAGCAAATAAATGACTGGTAACCAAAGTATTAAACCATAAAAAGGGAAATTCTAAACGTGCAGTTGGCAATAGCTGATTATAAAACTTTACCTTTAAAGTATAATATTTAAATTATTTATGAACTGACAGCATCTGATACTTCTGTAAGTAGTGATAAGTCTGGGATTATAAAATGCTTTAAACAATGAATATATCCCTGAATTCCTTCTACTCTTTAAGTTACATAACTGACAGTCCCACAAACTAGCAATAATATACCAACTTGTTCCCTGGAGATAGAAAAAGGCCTATTAATTAGGAGTAGTCTCTGGGAAAACTGACCAACCCAAGAAGAAGTACCAGAGAGAGCGACATTGAGATCTTTCCTTAATATACATCAATCCTATCAACACTCACTGGAGCTCCAGTACAAACAGTTCTTTGGAAAAAAAAAAAATAACAGACAATAGAAAGTAAACTATGAAACCTAAATGAAAAAGGCTAAAAGCCACAGATAAAAGACATAGGGAATCTTCAAAATAGAAAATTATTTATTTATACTTATAAAATATATAATTCTCAGTGATAGTCTCACATTAGTCTCACATTCTGTGATACAAAAGTAAGATACCACAAAAATTCAGAGGAAATACTAATGGAAATTACAAATATAACAAGGTGGCAGAAAATTTTAAGTTATTGAATGTTTGAAATATAAAGTTGAAGAAATAACTGAGAAAGTTAAAAGATATGGAGAACAGGAAAAAATAAGAATGATCAACTGAATTGAACATAAATGTACATAGATTATTTATACTCAAGGGACAAAAAAAAAAAAAAAACGGTAGAAAATCTTAAATTACATAATGAAAATATTTCAGGACTAAAGAACATGACACCACCCTTATGACAGAAAGTGAAGAGGAACTAAAAAGCCTCTTGATGAAAGTGTAAGAGGAGAGTGAAAAATTTGGCTTAAAGCTCAACTTTCAGAAAACAAAGATCATGGCATCTGGTCCCATCATTTCACGGGAAATAGATGGGGAAACAGTGGAAACAGTGTCAGACTTTATTTTCTTGGGCTCCAAAATCACTGCAGATGGTGACTGCAGCCATGAAATTAAAAGACACTTACTCCTTGGAAGGAAAGTTATGACCAACCTAGATAGCATATTAAAAAGCAGAGACATTACTTTGCCAACAAAGGTCCATCTAGGGCTCTGTTTTTCAATGGTCATGTATGGATGTGAGAGTTGGACTGTGAAAAAGGCTGAGTGTCAAACAATTGATGCGTTTGAACTGTGGTGTTGGAGAAGACTCTTGAGAGTCCCTTGGATTGCAAGGAGATCCAACCAGTCCATTCTAAAGGAGATCAGCCCTGGGTGTTCTCTGGAAGGAATGATGCTAAAGCTGAAACTTTGAACTGAACTGAACTGAAAGAATGTTTTCCAAATTCAGAGTCCATGGAAAACTTGGCACAGTCATGAGTGTAGATATTTATTAAGGTACTAATAGAAAGGAAGTAAGTTCAGTTCACTTCAGTTCATTTGCTTAGTCATGTTTGAATCTTTGCAACCCGATGGACTGCAGCATTCTAGGCCTCCCTATCCATCACCAACTGCTGGAGTTTACTCAAACTCATGTCCATTGAGTCAGTGATGGCATCCAACCATCTAATCCTCTGTCGTTCCCTTCTCCTCCCGCCTTCAATCTTTCCCAGCACCAGAGTCTTTTCAAATGAGTCAGCTCTTCACATCAGGCAGCCAAAGTATTGGAGTTTCAGTTTCAACATCAGTCCTTCTAATGAATATTCAAGTCTGATTTCCTTTAGAATTTATTGGTTGAATTTCCTTGCAGTCCAAGGGACTTTCAAGAGTCTTCTCCAACACCATAGCGCAAAAGCATCAATTCTTCAGTGTTCAGCTTTCTTTACAATCCAATTCTCACATCCATACATGACTATTGCAAAAACCTTGACTAGATGGACACTTGTTGGCAAATCAATTCCTCTGCTTTTTAATATGCTATCTAAGTTGGTCATAACTTTTCTCCCTAGGAGTAAGAATCTTTTAATTTCATGGCTGCAGTCAAAATTTGCAGTGATTCTGGAGCCTCCAAAATAAAGTCTGCTTCTGTTTCTTCTGTTTCTCCATCTATCTGCCATGAAGTGAAGGGACCGGATGCCATGATTTTTGTTTTCTGAAAGTTGAGCTTTAAGCCAACTTTTTCACTCTCCTCTTTCACTTTCATCAAAAGGCTCTTTAGTTCTTCACTTTCTGCCATAAGGGTGGTGTCATCTTTTTTTGAGGTTATTGATATTTCTCTCGGCAATCTTGATTCCAGCTTGTCCTTCATCCAGCCCAGCATTTCTCATGATGTATTCTGAACGAAGAGGAACTAAAGAACCTCTTAATTAGGGTGAAGGAGGAGAGTGAAAGAGATGTATTAAAAATAAATATGAAAACAACTAAGATTGCGGCATCTGGCCCCATTATATCATGGCAAATAGAGAGGAAAAAGGTGGAGGTAGTGACGATTTCCTCTTCTTGGGCTCTAAAATCACTGTGGAAGGTGAATGCAGCCATGAAATCAGAAGCTATGACAAATCTAGACAGTGTGCTGAAAGCAGACACGTTACTCAGCTGACAGAGGTCCATATAGTCAATATAGTCTTCCCAGTGGTCATGTACTGTTGTGAGAGGTGGACCTTAAAGAAGGCAGAGTGCTGAAGAATTGATGCCTTTCAACTATGGTGCTGGAGAAAGATTTCTGAGAGATCCTTGGACAGCAAGGTCAAACCAGTCAATCTTAAGGGAAATTGACCCTGAATACTCACTGGGAGGGCAGATGCTGAAGTTGAAACTCCAGTATTTTCATAATTTGATGTGAACAGTTGACTAATTGGAAAAGTCCATGATTCTGGGAAAGATTGAGAGCAGAAGGAGAAGAGGGCATCAGAGGATGAGATGGCTGGGTGGCATCACCAATGCAATGGATGTGAACTTGGACAAACTTCAGGACATGGTGAGGAACACAGAGGCCTGGCGTGCTGCAGTCCATGGGGCCATAAAGAGTTGGATACTACTGGGTGACTGAACAACAACACAATGTCAAGAAGTTTTAGAACATTGTTGAGAAAAAGCAGAGAGAAGTAGAGAATGGATCACATAAAAACATAATCAAAATGACACTGTGTTTATGAAGAGCATAAAATGAAAAATAATAAAGATAGTGGAGTAATGTGGTCAACATTGTAAAGAGAAATTATTTATTCATCTAAATTTTATAGCAATCTAAAGTATTAATCACATATAATAAAACAAAGTATTTTCAGATATGTATCAAATGTTTATAACTCCAGATATCCTTTTTCAGGAAGAGGGGATATATTGAGAAAATAACCACTGAAAGAAACCAAAAATCTAGCAGGGCAAAGAGGCCGACCATGCTTCCAGGAGGAGAGAAATGTGACCTCTAGATATGCACACAGACACCAAATATGGAGGGAAAACAATTCAGATTGAAGCAGGTCAAAAGACTTAATGAAAATTTTCTCTAAGAATAAAGTTATTAATAAACTGAAGTAAATAAACTAAACCAAATAAGAGAGAGCTAATACCAAAAACTGTAGCTGAATTCTTGATACAGAGCAAATTAAGCAAATATACCTGAAAGACATAAAGAAAATAATGAGGATGCAGGCAGAAATAAGTAAGCATATCTATTATGTGACTCATTAGTGAATATCATTCATTTATCACTCAATACTGACCTCATGCATATAATTATATATCCATATTTGGAGGATGGTAGATGGGAAATGTGGGCTTCCCTGGTGGCTCAGCTGATAAAGAACTCACCTGCTAATGCAGGAGATGCATGAGACATAGGTTCAAACCCTGGGTCAGGAAGATCCTCTGGAGAAGGAAGAGACAACTGGAGAAGGAAGAGGCAACCCACTCCAGTACTCTTGCTTGAAAAATTCCATGAACAAAGGAGCCTGGTGGGCTATTATAGTCCTTGGTGTCATAAAGAGATAGACATGACTGAGCACACACGATCAGTAGATGGGACATGTACGTGTATGTGCTGGGGCTTGAGGAAGAAAAAAAAATTGTATGTTCAACTTCTCTCTTGTAAGCCAATAGAGAAAACCTGATAGATAGATCAATCAAGTACATTCTCTAGAGATATGGAAATAAATCACAAAAATTCAACTAACAGATTCAAAAACAGTTAACTGAAGAAGGAGAAATGAGGAAGGATAAAGGAAGAGTCTTTAGATTAATTTTTTTAATAAACCTTATAAAACTGGCTGTCTCTTTGTACAGATATCTATTTATATTTAATTTGGCAAATTAAATAATTATAATCATTTAAGTCAGAAAGTTCAGAAAAGAGCATCACCATCTATATATAAAAAATCTTGAGCGACATATCATTTATTAGTTCATATATGCCACAGCAATCAAAGTGACAGTCATCAGAACAGTGACTGGAATAGAAGGCTAAAAAAATAAACTTTCAGTTGCAACTAATTCATATGTGTAATGGAAAGAAAGATTATTCAGTGAGAAAATGCAGTTGATAAATCAGAGAAAACTGAATATACTTGTACAATCTTTGATGACACATGTTTATTGTATTTGGACTGCAGTGGTGTTAATAAGACCACTAGAGAAATGGAGTACATAGAATTTCCTTTTAAGTATCACATGAATTAACATTTCAACTTTTTGATTTAGTCAATTCTATCCTTTGTTCTCTTCACAAAATAAATCAATTTGTCTCAAATAAAGCTTAATGTATTTTTATACACTGAAAGCTCATCTTTGGAATATGTGTTTCTGTAGCTCTGCCCTTTAGAATACATTAGAAGGAAATTTTCATTTTACACTCTATTTCTAACATCAAAGAATGTATACTGAAGAATTCAGGGAGCTCCGCATTAAGAAGGAACTTAGTAAAAGAATGTTAAGATTGCTTCATTGGAAGCAAAACTGGTTAATGTCTCTCAGAACAATAAATATAAAGGATTATACTTTTCAGCAGAAATAAATCACTTACATCTCAGCCAGACAAATATATACAAAGCGGCATGTGATTTCCTTAAAGTCCTTTTAATCAAAGTTTTACCATCACTGAATCAAGTTTCTACTATTGAAGAAGAACGTGCTTTTACATCTGATAACTTGGCCTCTTTTTTCACATGTATTTCTCCTTCCCATCAGAAAACTTCTTCATATTTACCTTAGATTGGGTGCATTTCCTCTATGCCATATTCTGAATTATTTATGCTATAGAAAAGTCCTTTCCAGGTCAAGAATGTCTTATATGCCATAATACAATGGCTCAATAATTTCATTTACATCCTTTCTTGTTTTTAGCACTTTCATAATGCTAATCTTCTTTTAAGCAAAATGAAAGTGTACATTTATAAGGGAAAAGATGCATACAAGAGCATATAGAAACTAGGAATATATTTGAATATTAAATTTGTTACATATTTTCACTCACATAACTTTAATACATGGGATCACTATTAGTTAAAATTATTATTTAATATTATTATATGTGAAAACATGGGTTAATGAACTTAAAATAATTGGTCTAAATCAAAGAGAACAACAGTATAAAAATAATTCAAAAATACCTCTAACACAAAGACCCTTCTTTCAGTAAGTTACAATGATTGTCAAAGGATCTGTTGATTCAGATATTAAAAGTGACATGAAGTTGACAAAATAAATGTCCAATGATATTTTAATTTTCTAATCAATTGTGTTTGACCTGGGAGAAATGTTTGCTTTGATAAAGAAAATCAACAACTAAATCAAGTCAAACAACAACAGCAATGTAATATAAATTTCACAGAGAACAGGAAACCTTATAGCCATTATCACTTCTTTTTGAGTGTTTATATTTCAATAAGATATTCAATAGTCACATTCTCACCAAATAGCTCTCTTAACTGACTTATTTTCATTATCTGCATTAATCATATAGATTAGTTAAAGTGATTTTTTTTAAAGTCTTGATAAGAATACTTTTATCAAGTCCTTGATCAATAATCTCAACATGTGTGTAAAGGAAATCACAGATTTAAAGTTTATTTAAAAAGCATTACAAGAAAACAAGGGAAATCTCAAATAAATAGCCTAACCTTACACTGTATAGAACTAGAAAAGAAAAAATAAACAAAGCCCAAAGTTCGTAGAAGACAAGAAATCATAAATATCAGAGCAGACATAAATGAAATAGAAAAAAAAAGTAGAGAGATCAATGGAACTAAAAGATAGTTCTTTGAAAATATAAACAAAATTGATAAAACTTTACCCTGATTCATCAAGAAAAAAAGAAGAACAAAACTGATAAAATAAGAAATGAAAAAGGAGAAATTATAACTGACACCGCAGATATACAAAGGTTCATATGGGACTATTACAAATGATATGTGTATAAATGGACAAATTCTTAAAAAGGTCTATTCTTCCATGACTGAAACAGGATGAAATGGGAAATATGAAAAGACTAATTACCAGTAATGAAATTGAATCATAATTAAAAAGCCCCCTAAAACAAAAGTCAAGAACCAGATGGCATCACAGGTGAATTCCAACAAACATTTAGAGAAAAGTTAACATTTATCCTTCNTCCATGACTGAATCAGGATGAAATGGGAAATATGAAAAGACTAATTACCAGTAATGAAATTGAATCATAATTAAAAAGCCCCCTAAAACAAAAGTCAAGAACCAGATGGCATCACAGGTGAATTCCAACAAACATTTAGAGAAAAGTTAACATTTATCCTTCTGAAACTATTCCAAAAATCCAAGAGGAAAGGGCATTTCCTAATTCATTCCATGAGGCTAACATCACCCTGATACCAAAACCAGACAGAGATATCAAGGGGGGGGAAATAAAGAGAGAGAGAGAGAGAAATTAAAGGTCACTATCAGTGATGAGTAGAGATTAAAAAAAATTTCTCAACAAAATTTTAGCAAACTAAATCTAGTAATATTTTAAATGGATCATACAACTGTGATGTTGGGGAAGACTCTTGAGAGTCCCTTGGAATGCAAAGAGATCAAACCAGTCAATCTTAAAGGAAATCAATCCGGAATGTTCATTGGAAGGATCGATGCTGAGGCCCCAATACTTTGGACACCTGGTGCAAACAACTCACTTTTTGGAAAAGACCCTGATTCTGGGAAAGACTGTAGGCAGGAGGAGAAGGGGACAGTAGAGGACAAGATGGCTGGATGCATCACTGACTCAGTGGACATGAGTTTGAGCAAGCTCTGGGAGATGGTGAAGGACAGGGAAGCTTGGCATGACCATCTCAATAGATGCAGAGAAAGCTTTTGACAAAATTCAGTTTCAATATATTATAAAAGCTCTCCAGAAAGTGGGCATAGAGAGAACGTACCTTGACATAATAAAGACCACATATGACAAACCCGCAGCTAACACTGTACTCAGTGGTGAAAAGTTGAACAAAGGTCAAGAATAAGACAAAGATGCCTCCTTTCATCACTTTTATTCAGCATAGTTTGAAAGTCCTAACCACAGCGATCAGAGAAGAAAAAGAAACAAAAGAAACATAAATTGGGAAGAGAGAATTAAAATTGTCACTGTTTGCATATAAAATGTCACTGTTTGCAAATATTTCCTATATTTTATATATGAAATTCTAAAGATGCCACTAAAAAGTTACTAGATCTCATCAATGAATTTGGTAATTGCAGGGTGCAAAATTAATATAGACAAATCAGTTGCTTTCTATGCACTAACAATGAAACTTCAGAAAGAGAAATAAAGGAAATCACGCCACTTACCATCACATCAAAAAGATCAAAATATATAAGGACAGTCCTGCCTAAGGAGGTAAACATCTTTTGTACTTGGAGAATTATGACACTGAGGAAAGAAGTAGAAGATGGCAAAAACATGGGAAAATATACCATCTGTTTGTGTCATTTGTGTTTGTCTTGGATCAGAAGAAATAATATTATTAAAATGGAAATACTACTCAAAGCAATCTACAGATTCAATGCAATCTTTATCAAAATGCCAATGGCATTTTTTGCAGAATTAGAATAAATAATTTTAAAATTTGTATGGAAACATAAAAGACCACCAATAGACAAATCAATCTTGAGAAAGAAGAACAGATCTGGAGAAAGCACACTCCCTGACTTTATACATTTACTACAAAACTAAAATCATGAAAATGATATAGTACTAATTAAAAAAAAAAAAACAGTATGACACTTGCACAAAAAGAAACTCACAGATTAATAGAACAGAATAAAGAGCCCAGAAATAAACCTACACACTCATGGTCAATTAATCTATGACAAAGCAGGCAAAAATATACAACAGATAAGAGTCTCTTTAATAAGTGGTGGTGAGAAATCTGAACAGTTACATATAAAACCACAAAATTGGCACAATATCTAACACCATATACAAAATAAACTCTAAATGAATTAAAGGTTTAAATGTAATACCAGATGTTATAAAACTCCTAGAGCAGAACATAGGCAGAACATTGCTTGACATAATTTGCAGCAAAATCTCTTTGGATCTGTCTCCTAAAGCAAATGAAATAAAACCAAAAATAAAAACAAATGCAACCTAATTATACTTAGAGGTGGATGAAACTGGAACCTATTATAGAGAATGAAGTAACCCAGAAAGAAAAACACCAATACAGTATACTAACACATATATATGGAATTTAGAAAAATGGTAATGATAACCCTGTATGCGAGACAGCAAAAGAGTCACAGATACATAGAACAGACTTTTGGACTCTGTTGAAGGGGGAGAGGGTGGGATGCTTGGGAGAATGACACTGAAATATGTATAATATCATGTAAGAAACGAATCACCAGTCTAGATTCGATGCAGGATACAGGATGCTTGGGGCTGGTGCACTGGGATAGCCCAGAGAGATGGTATGGGGAGGGAGGTGGGGGAGGGATTCAGGATTGGGAGCTCATGTACACCCATGGCAGATTCATGTTGAGCTATGGTAAAACCAATACAGTATTGTAAAGTAAAATTGAAAAAAAAAAAAAAAGATTTTGCACAGAGAAAGTAATCATTGACAAAATGAAATGACAACATATTGACTTGCAGATTATATGACTGATAAGGGGTAATGTCCAATATACATAAACAGTTTATACAACTCAACATCAAAAAGGCAAACAACCTGAATGAAAAATTAGCAAAAGAACTGTAAAAACATTTTTTCAAAGACGAAATGNATGACAACATATTGACTTGCAGATTATATGACTGATAAGGGGTAATGTCCAATATACATAAACAGTTTATACAACTCAACATCAAAAAGGCAAACAACCTGAATGAAAAATTAGCAAAAGAACTGTAAAAACATTTTTTCAAAGACGAAATGCACATGGTCAACAAGTATATCAAAATAAGATGCTCTGCATTGCTATGTTTGGTGGCTTAGATGGTAAAGAATTTGCCTGAAATGCAGGAGACCTGGGTTCAGTCCCTGGATTGGGAAGATCCCCTGGAGAAGGGAATGGCGACCCACTCCAGTATCCTTGCCTGGAAAATTCCATGAACAGAAGAGCTTGGTGGGCTACAGTCCAAGGGGTTACAAATATCCGGACACGAATGAGTGACTAACACATCTGTGTGCGCGCACACACACAGACACACACACACTACATTGCTAGCCATCAGNCAACTGCTGGCCATGCATGTGGGTAAATTATGTTCATAACATGAGTGAGGAGGATTGTTTTCATTGTCACATTAGTTCATACTCATATCAGTATTAACATATTATTCAGCTAATGTTCATTTATCAGAAATATATAATGCTTTAAAAATGAAATATTTTCTCCCAGAATGCATTTTGACTTTTACAAAATGTTCTACAACATAAATTATATGGAAATTATAATTTACTGTAATAAATTTAAGACAATAGAGCCTCAGCCCTGGATACCAGTGTCAGGTGGAAGAAGTTCAGTGTACTTGACTTCTTGAGTCTACGAAGTTATTTTGTATAGGATGTATGTTTTGGTTATATCACATAATAAATAGGATGTACATTTTGGCAATTTCTGTTCTGACTGAGGTCCTGCCAGTTTTTTTGAAACATAAATAGGTTTGACAGTGTCTCTTACACATGAAAAAATTTATTCTCAATATCCAGCATAGTCTCCTAATAAGGCTTAAAACAGTACTTATTAAGACACATCACTTGATTCTAGTTTCAAGATCCTGTGGAGAAAATGCTATTTAAATGACCAGTTGCTCTACAGTAAGCAGCAGAGAGAACAAGAAACAATCTCCACAAACTAAAGAACAGAAACTTTATGTTAGATATTAAGAATTAGCTTTCCACACAAAAGGCAATTGGGTTTGAATTATACTTCCTCAAAGCTATGCCAATGACTATTTGACTTTATATATTCAAAACCTAAAAATATTACACAAAAACCACATAATAGATTGCATAGTGGCAAATGTCAGATTGAATGGTTTTTATGTCTCTAGACTATAGGGATGAGAGAACTTCCGTATCTACCTAAGAGCCTGCAAAAGCCATGCTGTGGTATGTAAGGTGGTAACACACTGTCTGAAATTATTATATTATATTTAGTTAGACTTACATTTTCCCAAGTCTTCCTGTAATGAAAATATTTACAAGGAATATATATTTTTACAAGGAATTGTCCACTATAGAATACCAAGAGGTTGGTACATTTTAAAACAGTCCCTAAAAATAAATATTTTACTAGTCATATTTTAACCACATTAAGATGATAAATTATCCTATCATTCATCTATTATTTATTCACCAGAGTTGAAGCACTACATGACTAAGAAACAATTCAAAATTGTGGAATATTTCTTTTATCTGCTATCTATTCACTCATCCAACTTAGTCATGGATATTCTTATTCCTACAGCAGTAAAAGAAACCATATGCATGAATTAGGAATTATCTTTAGCTTAGTGTCTGATGCTTTTTTATGTTTTGGTGGCACAACAAAATTTGGTGTTTGTTTTGTTTTCCATGTACTTGACTTAAGATGCCATTTTCTGTTCTTAAAATTATTAGGACTGAAAACAAGTTTAGTTTCATGTGATTTTCTCAGCTAATCCCCTTTGTTTCTATATTTCAATGTGTCCAGACAAACAAGTACAGAGAGAGTTCTTCCTAGTCCTTGTATGTGACATTAGGGCATCCCTGTTCACTTACAGTGGAGGATCAGAGGGAATCACAAATCACTCACACCTGGTTATTGCTTTTTTCATTCAGTCTGTGAAACCAGTTGTGGAAACTCTAGCCTACCTTTCTGTACTTCAGGAACAGTTGTTGTTCATATCACTATATTTGAGAGTATTATATGCCATCTTATACAACCTGGTATTATATATCTGAGTCACCTAAAAGACATGTATATGTGATTACATTTTCTTGAAGAACAGAAGTGAAAGCAATGTGTTAAACATTTCAGGCAAATAGATGGATCTTTGTTGCTGTTGTTGTTTAGCTGTTTTTTATTGTATTTTTTAGCACAAGTATTTGCCAGCATTTCCTAACCAAAAATCTGCTGGATTTTCAAGTTGCTTTTTTGGTAATAAGGCAACCCCAAATAAGCCTTTGGTTGATGACAACACTTTGTAAATGTCATTATGGCCTGTATTATTTTCTACCAAAGTTCACTTGTGGAAGTCCTAACTTCTTATGTGGCTGTGTTAAAGACAGGGATTCTAAAGAGGTGATTACAGTCAAAGGAGGTCATATGGGTCAGGCTGAATCCAATAGAACTGGTATTCTTATAGGAGGAGGAGGAGACACTGGGGTGGGTTTACACAAAGCAAAAGCCATATGACAACACAGAGAAGGTGGCCATCTGCAAACCAAGCAGTAAGGACTTGGGAGGAATCAAACCTACTAACACTTTGATATTAGATTTCTAGACTCCAAAAGTATGAGAAAATAAATTTCTGTTGTTTAAGCCAGTTATTCTGTGGCATTTTTTTATTGCAGCCCTAGCAGAGTAAAACAAAACCCATAAACAAATCAGAGTCCTGTAAGCATAGGTTCAAAGAAGAATTATGTTCTTACATATCTTCATATCTTCAATACCCACAGGGGGTTGTAGCGCATCTTAGTTGACTGAATTCAAGTTCCATACAAATTGTTTAGTCGTTAAGTTGTGTTCAACTCTTTTGGGACCCCATGGACTGTAGCCAGCCAGGCTCCACTGTCCATGGGATTTCCCAGGCAAGAATACTGGAGTGGATTGCCATTTTCTTCTTTACGGGATCTTTTCAACGCAAGAATAGAACCTGGGTCTGCTGCATTGGCAGGGTGGATTCTTTACCACTGAGCCATCAGGGAGTCATATTATCCATCCAATCTACTGTCTCATTAAGATAAAAACAGATAAGTAAGTAATTTAATTTTCAGGTTTCTTCATTGGATGCAACAAACAGGCTACTGTTTAAAAACTGATGAGGAATTAATTGGTTAGGACCCTGTTCTGGGAGTTTGAGTATGAGCACAATCCATTCTGATACCATAAAAATTTTCCACTTGTATTTGTCATTGTCATAGAACAGAATACTTTTGGCTGACTAAAGACAAAGGCCACATGGGATCCTGGAGTTTCCAGACATACTTCCATTAACTAACCCATTGTCTTCTGTACAAAGACTAGGACAATATTGGAATTTGGTGAAAGAATAACTGTTTTTCTTCTGGAATGTATCTATATATTGCCTATGTCTGTGTCTGGAATGTTTCTGAGGTCCTCAGAGGCAAGAATGATTCTCTTACATTCTCTTACTGAAAACTAGCCAGGCACACCCATGACAACGGTCATTTTGTTATTTTAAATATAAATATATTGCTTCACCTGTTAGGTTTTCATCTTCTGGAAATCAAAGGCTATGTCTGATATGTTACCTTAACTCGTACAAATATAAAACATATAGTCTTTAATTAAGAACTTTTAATTGATGCTTTTATTTAACACCCCCATCTCTGCCACCAAAAATATTCCTGCTTCTGATTATCTGACTAAAAAGGAAGTTATTGTTATTGTGTAGTCATTTCAGTCACATCTGAGTCATTTGCGACCTCATGGACTGTAGCTCACCAGGCTCCTCTGTCAATGGGATTTCACAGGCAAGAATACTGGAGTGCGTTGCCATTTCCTCCTTCAGGGGATCTTCCTGACCTAGGTAGGTATTGAACCGCATCTCTTGATTGGCAGGCTTATTTTTTTAACACTGAGCCACCTGGAAAGCCCAAAAAAAGTAGTTGGGAGAAAGGAAACTTGCAAAATGAAAGGGTTTGTTCTTAGTGAAAGATTTTAAATATATCCTTACTCTTGAATATACTCAGAATGTATATGCTATCCTTCTCTTTTTAAGATAAGTGATGAGATGAGGGACTAGTAAATAATGTACACTTGTTTCATAGAAAATATTTAAATCAGATGTTCCTTACTTCCTAACCTACACTGAGAAAACAGTCATGATAAGTACGGGATACAATAAGTACAGGGTATAACATATATAATATGTTTCAATATTTGTGATGGGGGAAAATACTTCCAAATTTTCAAATTACTTTTAGTCAGTTTAGACATCAACAGAAATTCTATATGGAATATGTATTCACCTAATGCTTTTCCCAACCTCCATCTTAAGAATGCCTTAAGAGGATTTTAATTAAAAAAAAAAAAAACCTTCATATTAAACTAAAATTATGTTTATTATTCAAAGATTAAAACCATAAAAAAGTAAATATCATGAATATTTTAATGTTCTACTTTTAAAATTAAGATAAAATTCATAAGCACTTAAAAAAAATTTCATCTGTCTATTTAGTAAATACAGGACCTGGCACTGGTGGTAAAGAACCCACCAGCCAAGTGCAAGAGATATGAGACACAGATTCAGTCCCTGGGTTGGGAAGATCCCTGGGAGGAAGGCATGGCAACCCACTCCAGTATATTCTTACCTGCATAATCCCATGGTCAGAGGAGCCCGGCAGTCTAGTCAATGGGATCACAAAGAGTTGGACATGATTGAAGCAACTTAGCAGCAAGAAATATTTGTGAGGAAGAATAGTGAATAAAAGCTTTGTTTCTATATCAATACTACTTACTAATCTGTTTTATGAAATAAAGGTGACTTTTAAGGCTAAAAAATAAACTATTTGTGCTTATTCAGTGATTAAACTGATTTATAATTACAGAAAAATGTTGGCAAAGTGATCATTGACATTAAAACTTTCCATATATTTTCTTGCCTTTGCAATATCAACATTTTTCATGATAGAAACTTAATTATATGCTCTTACTAGAGTCAGAATAATTATAGCATTTGAAAAATAATATAATACATAACCTCATATGCTAGAGATGCTACTATTTTTATGCTATCATCTAAATAATATACATAAAAAAGACTTGACAACAAACAATTTTTCTCTCTTACATGTTATGTAGGTGATCCTCTGGAGGAGGAAATGGCAACCCACTCCAGTGTTCTCTGCCTGGGTAATCCCATAGACAGAGGAGCCTGGTAGGCTATAGTTCATGAGGTTGCCAAGAAAGAGTCAGATATAACTGAACATACAAATGTAACCACAGTAGGTGAAACGTGGATAGTTGAAGTAAATATTAGATTTTTAAAATTCAAGTAGGTTCCCATTTAACACTGCTTTATACTTTACTAAGAAATTAAAGTTATTTATTTTCTAAAGACTATGTTCTTAAATATATTGCAATATCAATGTAAAACACCATTTTCAGAGAAATGTGAGGCTCTTTTGAATGAGACCCCTGGACACACTGACCTAACAGTTCTACCTCTTTCTGAAGACAAGTTCAGAGCTTTCAGTTGTGTCTCTGAAGTGCAGCATCTCTGCCTTTCTTAGAGGTTAATCCTACCATCTGTGTTCCATCCTCTACTCCACATTCTCTGTCAGGGCTTCTTTGTCCTGCACCTTTCACCTCTACTCATTTCTACTAGCATATTTTCCTCAAAGTAGACGTATGTTCAATTCTCTTCTACTTTAAAATAAATATAATTGTCCTTTACCACCAAATACCTTGAATGACATTTCCTTATTTACTGCTTTTACCTCCTTATTTTCAATCCTCCTTCTATCTGCCTCAAATATGCATATCCACCTTATTCAAATAAACCTGTAGCATCCTGCGGTACCTTTCTTATAGCATCATCTACCCATTTACAGAAAACAGAAAAGTGAAAGTCACTCAATCGTGTCTGGCTCTTTGCAACCCCAGGGACGATACAGNATCTGCCTCAAATATGCATATCCACCTTATTCAAATAAACCTGTAGCATCCTGCGGTACCTTTCTTATAGCATCATCTACCCATTTACAGAAAACAGAAAAGTGAAAGTCACTCAATCGTGTCTGGCTCTTTGCAACCCCAGGGACGATACAGGGCAGAAAACTGGAGGGGTTGCCTTTCCCTTCCTCAGGGGATTTTCCCAACACAGGGATGGAACCTAGGTCTCCTGCATTGCAGGCTGATTCTTTACCAGCTGAGACACAAGGGAACACAAAACAGAAACATGAGTTAAATTAGTTTCCTTCATTTCCCCCAAAGTTTGCATCCAATTATTTTTCTATCAAGATTTGTTGGTCATACTTTATTATAACCATTCAAGTCTCTTTCATTTTTTATATATTATCAGGGAAGAAGAAAACATTCCCCTGTCCTAGGTTCTTTTGGCTGGTCTAAGAATTAAATTGCCATAAGGAAGATACACAGGAGAATCAGACTTAAATAGGAGTGTTATTCACAGGGCAACAACAGGAAGAGATGATGTCTGATAAACAGATGTTTGCTCTGCCATATAGATGGGGTCACTTAGATCAAGTTCATCTCTGGCAAAAACTCCTTTTCAGGAANGGAGCGTTATTCACAGGGCAACAACAGGAAGAGATGACGTCTGATAAACAGATGTTTGCTCTGCCATATAGATGGGGTCACTTAGATCAAGTTCATCTCTGGCAAAAACTCCTTTTCAGGAAAAATAATTCCAATTTAAATTATTCAAGACAGTTAAGGCAGGGACAATTGTGTCTCTTGAGGCTAGAGGGTCTCCTTTAACAAAAAGACATCCACATGCCAAGTGCCACATTTTGGGGTGGTCTTTTTGAACCCCTAACAACATTCACTACATTATTTTAAATATTTATCATTTTTCATCCACCCATGGAAAGAGTTTTCTCTGTTATTTTCTTCCCCTCAAATTATTACATTTTGAACTTTTAATAAAGGAAACCTTGTTAAAATGTGTGGTTTATCCTGTCCTCCTTGCATATGCTTTGGTGTCATTTGGGGCATTAATTAAAATGTTATATCAGTTTTATAAAGATTAAAATTAGTCTGCTATAAGATGATATTATATAGATTTCTAATATTATTTGGATTTTTATAAATTGTTTCCATTTGTTCTTATTAGCTCCATCCACCTAACATATTCCTTCCCTTATAGAAACTTGAATGTTTTATTCTTTGCCTATATAAATTATCTGAAAATTCATTTCATAATTAAATGCATTAAATTATCATTATTACTGCAATATTTTTCCTTCTGATAGTATTTATAAGTAATCTGTACATGGAATTTAAAAAATAAATTATATATATATTTCTAGAAAACTGACCTGAATTTAACTAGAATACTCAGATATTATTAGTAAATCAGGATATCATATCATGTTGTCAGATACAATGATACTCTACCAAGTTAACAGATCACTGATTACACCACAAATACAAAGTTGCTAGAAATGACTGATGTTTAAGCTGGCACACATTCAATTTTTGAAATTCAAACCTGAAAAAAAGCTTAACAGTTGAATTTTCAGTGAACAGCCTAGGCAAAATCTAAATTTAATCCTATTTGTGTTTGGGTGTGTATGCAATATTAAAATTTTAAAAATTAATATTTTGGGTCCAAAATATTTTAATTAAAATGTTTTTGTCAAATCATTAAATTTATTTTATGTTTCACTTAATGGCTTCCTAACTGCCACTCAAAGATGTTAAAATGCAGTATAAATTATTGGTAATATGTATTACTGAGATATACACCAAAAGAAGGGAATACTCTGAGTTCCTTGGTACCAGAATACTTGTAAGTGAAAGTGAAATTCACTCAGTCATGTCTGACTCTGTGACCCCATGGACTATAAAGTCCATGGAATTCTCCAGGCTGGAAAACTGGAGTGAGTAGCCTTTCTCTTCTCCAGGGGATCTTCCCAACCCAGGGATCAAACCGAGGTCTCCTGCACTGCAGGCAGATTCTTTACCAGCTGAGGCACCAGGGAAGTTCCTTGGTACTAGAATACTTGTAAGAAGAGACTGGAACTTTGCATTATGTCAGAAAGTCATTTGGAGAGCTGTGAATGNCAGGTCTCCTTCACTGCAGGCAGATTCTTTTACCAGCTGAGGCACCAGGGAAGTTCCTTGGTACTAGAATACTTGTAAGAAGAGACTGGAACTTTGCATTATGTCAGAAAGTCATTTGGAGAGCTGTGAATGAGACTGAGAATTTTGAATTTTGATGTTCCTCTCAAAAGCTTTGGCTGAGGAGACAACCCCAGTCTACCACATTTGAGGGAACAACCTTTTGTTTGCTACATAAAATATTGTCAATAACTGCTTTATCAAAATCTGATACTGATTCTCCTCTGGGTTCTTTTCTCATTCACCATCACATCTTACTGCTCTTAAGTACAAAATGATTTTGATTCCAACATAATCTTGGATTTAAATGTTCAAGATTTATTCTAGAAAGAGATAGCCTATACACTGAAAGGGCAAGCCTACAGTAGTTTATATTATTAGGATCCTGAAGAGCTTATATGAGAAGCAATTTCAAGAGTGTTAAAAACCATGTAAGAATAAATATTAGCCTTAGTAAAGCCAATCTTTTTTTTTTTTTTTTTTTAGTCGAGGTTTGATGCATGATACAGGGTGCTTGGGGCTGGTGAACTGGGATGACCCAGAGGGATGGGATGGGGAGTGGGGGTGGGAGGGGTGTTCAGGATGGGGAACACATGTACACTCATGGCGTATTCATGTCATTGTATGACAAAACAATACAATATTGTAAAGTAATTAGCCTCCAATTAAAATAAATTTATATATTTTTTAAAAGCTAAAAACGGACTTAACCTATGACTCAGAAAACTTACTTCTGGGCAGGTACTCAGAGAAAACCATAATTCCAAAAGATACATGCACTGTAGCAGTATTTACAATAGCTGGGACATGTAAGCATGCTAAATGCCTGTCATCAGAGAAATGGATAAAGACGATGTGGCATTGTAGCATATATATAAAAAGAAATGAAATAGTGCAAATTGCAGAAATGTGGCTAGACCTAGTGGCTGTCATACAGAGCAGAGTAAGGTATGTCAGAATGAGGAAAACAAATATCATATACAAATGTATATATATGGAATCTAGAAAAATACTACAAATGAATCTATTGCAAAGCAGAAATAGAGACATAGACAGATATATGGACACCAAGGTGGGGAAAGGGGAGTGGGATCAATTGGGAAAATTGGGATCCACACATATGAACTTCTATGTATAAAATTGATAACTGATGAGAACCTACTGTGTAGGAAACTACTCAATGCCTGGTGGTGTCAAAGAAGGGATATATGTAAATGTATAGCTGATGCATTTTGCTGTCCAGCAGAAACTAACAACATTGTAAAGCAACTACAATGAAAATTTTTTAAATAAATAAAAATGAAATAATGCCATTTGTAGCAATGTGGACAAAAGAATAAACATAAGAAGTACAGAATCCAACTGAAAAAGGTTTAAAATGACAATAATTATATGAAAGTGGAAGTATTAGTAGCTCAGTTGTGTCCAACTCTTTTGTGACTCCATGGACTATAGTCCACCAGACTCCTCTCTTCATGGGATTTTCCATGCAAGAATACTGGAGTGGGTTGCCATTTCCTTCTCCAGAAGATCTTCCTGACCCAGGGATTGAACCTGGGTCTCCTGCATTGCAGGAAGACACTTTACCGTCTGAGCCATCAATGAAGCCTGCCAAAGCAAGCTGAAGCCAGCTGGAAAAAAAAAAGATTTAAAATGACAATAACTACATACTTAACATTACTTTAAGTGTCAGTAGACTAAATTCTGTGATCAAAAGATATAAAACAGCAGAGTAGATAATAAAAGAAACTACAGTATGCTGCATATGAGACTCACTTTTTGGCAAAGACATAGATTAAAGAACAAGGATAGAAAAGGTATTTCAAATAGAGATGATGATAAAACTGATGCAGCTTTCTGATATTGGATAAAGTAGATTTTATAATGAAGTCCATAAAGAAAGTCAAAGAAGGACACTATATAAATGTAAAAGGATCAATACAAGAAGATGGCATTACACTTGTTAACATATATGCACCCAATATAAGAGCACCTAAATATATTAAGTGCTGATAAAAGTGAGAGATTGACAGGAATACAAGATGACACCATCCTTATGACAGAAAGTGAAGAGGAACTAAAAAGCCTCTTGATGAAAGTGAAAGAAGAGAGTGAAAAAGTTGGCCTAAAGCTCAACATTCAGAAAACGAAGATCATGGCATCCGGTCCCATCACTTCATGGGAAATAGATGGGGAAACGGTGGAAACAGTGTCAGACTTTATTTTCTGGGGCTCCAAAATCACTGCAGATGGTGACTGCAGCCATGAAATTAAAAGACGCTTACTCCTTGGAAGAAAAGGATCAAATCCAGGTCTCCCACATTGCAGGCAGACACTTTAACCTCTAAGCCACCAGAGAAGCCCAGAAAAGTTATGACCAACCTAGATAGCATATTCAAAAGCAGAGACATTACTTTGCCAACTAAGGTCTGTCTAGTCAAGGATATGGTTTTTCCTGTGATCATGTATGGATGTGAGAGTTGGACTGTGAAGAAGGCTGAGCG